>CM056377.1:119644147-120106580 GCA_029718625.1 Synaphobranchus kaupii
CTTCTTGGGTGTGGGGGGCTGTTCGTTCATCTGTCACGTATGTATCAATGCTTTTGCAACACAAGTGTACTTGTCATGCAAATAAAGCACATTTGAATTTGAGAGAGCAAGAGAGAGAGAAACAGAGGGGGCTTGTCTTTGCAAGTGACGTAGTTCTACGTTAAGGCCACGGGTGGGCAGGGACCAACCAGCTGTGACCTGAAAAAGGGTGAGTCACACCCGTTAGCGGGCGACGTCGAGCGGCGGACGCCTCGGCCTGGGGTCGGGGTGCCACCTCCGCCGGGCCCAGCGGGATTACGGGCCGTGATGGAAAGGCGTAACAAAAATACGCGTAGGCAAAGCCAGCGTTAAGGATGAGCTCGCCTGCTCCCACACTGCCTTTGAGGTTCAGCCAGATGATACCGCCACCACATCTAGACTATGAATAATAAAACTAGCAAACATAAGGCGGGGGTCACTCTCTGAATTTAAACGAGGCTGACGAGTCGGGTCTGAGGCGCGGCGATGCGGCGGGACTCTTTTCGCGGGGGGGGGACAGTAATTAAGGGCACAGAGACATCATTAGGTATCCTGCAGGACGGGGCTTGGAGGTGAACACCCCTCACACATGAAGATGTCAAATATCGTGTCAAATATATCGATACTAGGAATCCCCTGTTGCTCGGCTCCTGCCTGTCCACACACAGTGAAGAACTCACAATGCGGCTTTTGCCTCGTGAACTTACGTCTAGGTCACAAATAAAATAAAGCACAACAGGGACCCAGTTTTGCCTTCGAGGCAGTTTTGGTTAGCATGAAAAAAAAAAAACGTTCTTATAATGCACGCTCTGAAAGAAACGTGAACATCAATGCAGCGCAATTATTTAATTTTTAATCAAAGTGAAAGAGGCCCCCGTTTTAGCATCAGACTACCCTTTCACCGCACGTTCTACCGCATCAATCAACAGAAAAATCTATGCAAGCCTTTTGTTTTACTTCTTCCACTGAAGTATGAAATCTGAAGTGTATTTCTTTTAATCACATAAACAAAACATATAGCCTGTGTGCATTATTTCTTTCATGGCAAACCTGTAATGAAATTACACGGGATGCCTGCTCCATGTTTTAATCAAGCCGTAATCCATCGGCGAAATATATTAGTTATACTCAAAGAGGAAGTACAAAAGCAAATAGAGCTTTGAAGATAGAGCGCTCTAAATGTCATCGGCCAGCTTTGAAGTTCCCCCGACCGCCTTTGTCTCTCACTCATAATACACTGATCCCGGCAAAGCAGATAGCCTCTGGTTTCAAGGGCAGAATGTGCATGAGTGCACAGCAGATGACACGGTCACATGACAGACGATCGACTCGCCATCTTTCGGCAAAGTTAAATGTACTATGCCGGTAGTCAACAAGAATTAGACCTCACACATAGACATTCGCACCTATTCCGAGCTATTTTATTTTTTTTTGACCCGGAACACTCTATTGATTTGAAGCCTTTGCCGAGACGAGCGGAGGAAGGGAATTTTTTTTTTTTGGAAGCAAGAGGATAACGGGATAATGGCGCCTGTCACCAGGCTGGCAGTGCGAGACCGCGGGTTAAGGGAGAGGAAATTGAGGTTGCGAGCTTGTCGCCGCGGTCACATGACTTAAATCCCGCCAAGATGCTTTAGGACGAGGCCGCCACCAAAAACATGTGAGCGGGGCCCAGGGGAGCCCACCAGGGTTCTCGGACTGCTGAAAGAACGCCTCAAGCGCCCTTTCATTCAATGTCTACGAGGAGTGGAGTCTTTATGTTAAAAGCTGAAAGGTACCTACAATGAACCCGGACGATCCGTTGTACGTACGCTACCATGAACAGCATGGCGTCTTAATCCAGTTTTACACAACGTGCATGCGATAGTCTCAGCATAATCCATCCGTCATTATGTTCGACACTTTGTTCGTTTTTTTAATTTATTTTTGTTTGTTTGGCTTTATGTCGGAATGCCCAGTCTTTTTTTGTTTCATTTTCTCAAATTTAATCTTAGTACTGATAATGACACATATTACATCAACACATAACAGCACATCAACGCAGTGCTCGGCAACAAAATATATGAGACGTAGCAAGGATAGTACAGGGGGTAAAGCGGGGAATGAAAAATTATACATAAATAATACATGAGAGTCTTGTACATTTGGAGTATTGTATATTACAATTTCTTGTTAATCTATGGAGAGTTACAGATGTAAATGACTTGCTTGGGAACTATGTGGAATGCCCAGTCATATTGGCAGACCCTTCATCAGACAAGTGTGGTGATCTCCTCAAAGTGCATGCTGCCGGCTGCCACCTCAATTTCACTGCGCAGTCGGCACAGGTGGAATTCAGACACCCGATTGGCCGGAGGAGTCGTCCAAGTGCAGTGAGACAGTTATTCCCCGGCTGCCTCAAAAACCCACCGTCCCTGAGCCACACTGCGTCCAGTAACGCGCAGCTCTACGCTCCCCGTTAGCTATTGTCGACACTGGCGCAGTCAGTATTCAATACCAGACTGTGTCACTGCACTGAAAAGCCCCGGCTAGTGTATTTGTTTAATAAGGCAGAACAGAGAGAGGCTGCTGTGGTTGTAGACCGTTAGGCATGACATGCCCAGGATGTTCTCCTGCTTCAGGATGGCACACTGACTAGCACAGTTTAGGCGGCAGTGTAGTATAATGGTTAAGGAACAGGCTTTGTAACCGAAAGGTTGCAGGTTCGATTCCCAGGTAGGACACTGCCGCTGTACCCTTGGGCAAGGTACTTAACCTGACTTGCTTCAGTATATATCCAGCTGTACGAATGGATAAATGTAATAAGAAGTTGTAAGTCGCTCTGGATAAGAGCGTCTGCTAAATGCCTGTAATGTAATGTAGCACAGACTAGCACTACTAGCACATACGTCAAACGCAAATCTCTGCTAAGATATTATCATAAAGATTGCCCGTCTTAGTCTTCACCAGTTCTGGATTCCACCATAGAAATGTCTGTGGGTGCTGGCAGTGCAGCTCGGATCCATCGTATTAAACATAGTAGCCAGTATGGAAAAAACTACCTAGCGCAAGAATGTTGTTTGAGAAATCATGAGAAAGAATTCCATGAATTTCTTGAATCTTAATGTAAAGAAAATCCCCAGAGATCTTCAGTCAGTCCCTTTTTATGTGCAAGATATCACAGTGAATTTTAACGATTTATATTTTACAGAAATAGGGTACCTAATGCACGCCTCCATGCCTGTCCTGTGAACACTTTGGCCTGCCAAGAAAGGGGTAAGGAACAGGAAGTAAAATTATTCCCCGAATTTAGAATTGCGGTATCTACAGCATGAAACGCAACAGGTCACAGATGTGTACGGTGACCACCGCTCATTTCTAAAAAGTCGTTTTTAAACACACACAAATAAACAAATATAATAGTGGATTAAAGTAAGACATTAAAATGATGACCTTATCAGAAAAGTGGGCAAATACCCAAATCAACGCCGAAAGCATTTGACGTTACGGACGGTCACAATAGTGACAAGAAAGGAGGCTTTGAAAGCCAACACACTGTTTCTGTCCGTGAGAGGGAAAAAAGAAAAAAAAAAAAACAGTCCAGGCATGAGCCCGAACGCAACTGCAATCAAGGTCCAGAGACGAGCAGGCCCAATCAATGCCCTTCCCTGGCTTTGTTCTCCCCAGGAACCATCATCCCAGACTCTAAAACCTGACGTTCACGTTCAAACGGGGGGGCCCGGGAGCTGCCGGTGCTCAGTGGGGGGCCGAGGGCTCTGGCGGTGATGAGCCTGGACCACCTGAGAGAAGGAGGGCGCCTCGTTTTCGCGGAACGCTGACTTGACTTCGGCGGAGCTGATATCTATCGATTTGTCCGGTTCACTAAACAGCAAGCTTTAGCCACCGCTACCCCGAACAGACAGGACCGATGGATGCTTACCTTAATTCCTGCTGAGTATTACAATGACTCAGCATATATATTTCTCATGAACCCTTCCTTGCTGGTGATGTATTATTCTTTTTGGATGCAGCACCAGGTTTGATCTTCATGTGCAGTGCGCGGCAGTATATAACGGAACGGTAAAGGGCTTTACGAGACTCTATAAAACACAAGATCTGTGGCCGCGGCGTGGCAATGAAGGCAAAGAAATAAACTAACCTGGAAAACAACATCAGGGGATACGTCTGAAGATGTCCTTAGACCTTCAGCTTTAACTGAAAAGAATATACAGTATATACTGCATATAATTATAAACAGCAAAAAGATATCTGCATCAGACCCCTGCTAAGAGTACAAACCCCCCAAAACCCCCACAGTATAATAACAGAGGCTGATAATAGTGATATTATGTAGAAAGCGCTGTGACCGTCAGTGTCACACACACACACACACACACACACACACACACACACACACACGCACGCACACACACACACACGCACGCGCACGCACGCGCGCACACACACACGCACGCGCGCGCACGCACGCACGCACGCACGCACGCACGCACGCACACACACACACACACACACACACACACACACACACACACGCACGCACGCACGCACACACACACACACACACACACACACACACACGCACACACGCACACACACACCTGAAAGGAGAGAGAGGAGTGGAGGGGGGTGAAGGCCAAACTGGACTGGCAGGACAGCAAGGATGGCTAAGCTCCTGAGCCAGCTTAACTGAAGCACAGAAACACTCACGAGAGCGTAACAATGTAAAAAAAAAAAAATTATAATAATAATAGCTGACATTTCTGAAATTTTAATCCGAAGAGGGTGTGTTACTATCTGACCGCTCATTAATAAATCAAAGATTTTGCTTTTCGAAGAAAAACGATATAGCTCAGAATGCTACATACATTCCAGATAAGAAAAAAAACATATTTTCTTAATGATCTTGCTCTCACTAGCCTCTCATTAGAGGAATCTACCCATTTGGGAGCTGCAATCTCTCTCGATGAAATGAAAAAAGACCTTAGAGGAAATGAAAAGAGGAAAGTCACTCGATTGCGATGGGATTCCTCCTCAATTTTATTCATCTTTCTGGTCACAGCTAGGCCCCTTTCTGCTAGACATGATAAATACTGCTATTAACCAAGGTTCATTTGGTAGAGATGTAAATACAGCAATTATATCCCTTTTACCGAAACAAGATAAAGATCCAACACGGTGCTCAAGTTTACCATCAACTTTCATTAATTATCTCTGATATTAAACTATTTGCAAAAGTTCTGGCTCGCTGCCTGGAGAACTTTTTAACCAAGATTAGTTCATCACATTCAAAAAGGATTTATTAAAAACAGAATGTCTTCTGATAACTTATGATGTTTATTGCATATTCCGCATGCTTCACAAAACTCTGAATGGGCTCTTCTGTTGGTAAAGCATTTGTCCGACTACAATGGTCCTATCTCTGGTCGGTACTCCAGCATATGGGTTTGGATAACAATTTTATCAACATTACACTTTCACTGAAGCACAGACAAACAAAATAGCAAAAATTATCTTGATCCTTTTTGAATTGGTGACATCCACTCATGGACTTCTGTGCACACTGGTTTACTTTGACGTCCTTCTGTGACTGATCATACTGTGCTGAACTCTGGTCTAAGGAGAATAATAATACTGAATGCAGTGGAAAAATTTTAATAATTTGGTGCTCATAAGTTCAAATGTCAACAATTTAATCTGAAAGGTTTCTGATATTCTTTTTTTCATTCACACTCATTCAGAACGTCCAAATGCCCTGGACTGTGTCCGTGTCCAAATCATTTTACCATCCGGTCCACCTTGTTTTCACCATTCTTACAAATCTCCCGTGCTCACTGATTACTTAATTCTGTCCTTGAAAATAGCATTGAATTATTAATGTCAGGATTCTCCAAATACCTTGGAAAAGTGCTTCACCAGCAAACAGTGTTCACACTTACTAATGCCTCTCTACAGAGCAGACCCTCTGATATACATGAGCTCAGTCTGACTGCCAACGTAGCAGAGGTCACTCTCTGTAGCTCCACTTTGAGAAATTGAAACTGCACGTATGTTTCGGCGTGTGGCTGAGCCACATGTGCACGAGTGGGATTTCTGGGACAGGTTCAAGTGGCAATCGTTTTCCATTGAGCGCATCAGAAAGCCCCAAGTTCACGGGGAGGTCGACGTGATCGATAATTGAGTTCAAATGCAAATGTTAAACACGAGCGAGAGTGTGCTAGAACAAGAGATCATGTTGTTTTCTACAAACCTCCATGATGGAAAGTGTAATAATAAAAGGGCACTGGATCCCCTCCAACAGACACCCTTGTACAAAGTGGACAGAACCCCATGTGATAATAACAACCATTAATATGCATCTGGGCCTTGAAAAAATATGCCTCGATTTTTTCACACCAATATTGATTGTGTTTTCTGTAAAGGAATGGGTAGGTGCAGGGTTGTGTTCTTGTATGTATATGGTTGCATGTGTTGTAAATACATACTGTAAATGTGTGTGTATATACTGTATAGTATATACAGCTAATCTGCATTAGTGCTTTATGGACGTTGCATTTACACTCGCTGGTCTGGTAATGTTGTTTGCCAGGTCTGGCACTATTGCTCATGAATCAGGTGAATGCATTTACGCGATCTTGTATTTACATTTTTTACATGCACTGGATGAGAACATCTGTAACATGAATGTAATACCAAAGTCAATACAATCTCTGGTAATACAGGTATGTACATATACAGTCAGGCCCAGAATTACTGCCACCATTGATAAAATTGAGAAAAAGATAAAAATAAAAATAAATAAGACTTATAAAAATACAGTAAATAAGACAGAGAATGAGATGTTTCATGCTCGAACATATGAGGAAACTATATACTTTTATTCTAAGACAATTATTAGTTTAAAAAAGCTTGTTTTATTCAGAAATACTATATTCTCTCAAAAATATTTGTGCCAAAATGATTGACACCCCTAAATATAATTTGAAATAAAATCAAACAACATAAATCTGCAATAAAATGCTAGTTTAGGTTAATCTCAGTCTGAAAGACAGTTAAACAGTTAAATGCAAAAGTATTGGGACAGTGACAATTTTTGTTGTTTTGGCTCTGTACTCCAGCACATTGGATTTGAAATAAAACAATGAATATGAGGTTAAAGTGCAGACGGTCAGAGTGCACCCAAACGTGCACTCATATCGGGTGAACCGTGTAGGAATAACAGCTATTTTACACTAATTCCCCCCATTTTAGGGCAGCAAAAGTAGTGGGACAAGTTAGCATAATCTGAAATAAAGTCATTATATTTAGTATTTGGTTGCAAGTTCTTTGCATTTGATGACTCCCTGAAGTCTGTGACCCACAGCCATCACGATGCTCAGCCAGGCCTGTACTGCAGCCATCTTCAGTTCCTGTTTGTTTCTAGGGCGTTTTGCCTTCAGTCTTGTCTTCAGCAAGTCAAGTGCATGTCCAATTGGATTCAGGATGGGTGATTGACTTGGCCAGTATGTTTGGGGTCACTGCCCTGCTGCAAGGTGAAGTGCCGTTCAAGGAGTTTTGAGGCATATTGGTTGGATCTGAGTGGATAAGACGTCTCTGTACACGTTCTGTACACTTCTCTGCAAATACTGCTGCTGCAGTCAGCAGTCTAATCATCAATGAAAACAAGTGAGCCAGTTTCAGTGGCAACCACACAAGTCATAACACTGCCTCCACCATGTTTCACAGATGAGGAAGGGATGCTTTGGATCATGAGCAGTTCCTTTCTTTCTCTACACTTTCCTCTTTCCGTCACTTTGATACAGGTTAATACTCGTCTCTAATACTGGACTTTGTTCCAGAAGTGTTTTTATGTACTTTTTAAGCAAACTTTAGCCTGGCTGTTCTGTTCTTGAGGCTTACCCGCGGTTTGCTTCTTGCGGTGAACCCTCTGAGGTCATGCTGGTGTAGTCTTCTCTTTATGGTACTCTTTGACACATCTATGTCTACATCCGGGAGAGTGTTCTTGATTTGTTTGACCATTTTTCTTCATAATTGAAAGTATTCTTTGGTCAACCATTACAGTGGCCTTCCATATCAGGCTATTTGCTATTGCTGAGCTTACCACTTGCTTCCTAACAATGTACAATGCTTCCTTTACTGGCATTGACACTTATTTGGTCCTCATGTTGAGAGAAAACAACAGAGTCCAAATGCAAAGTCCACACCTAGAATCAACTCTAGACCTTTTGTTATCTTTCTTGTGCATGAAATAACGATTGCAGTGACACACACCTGGCCAAGAAACAGCTGAGCAGCCACTCCCCATTACTGTTGCTCCCTTAAAATGAGGGAAACCATATACAAAGGCTGTAATTCCTATGCAGATCACCCAATATGGATGTACATACCCTCAAATTAAAGTTCACAGTCTGCACTTCAAACTCATTCATTGTATTATTTAAAATCCAATGTGCTGGAGTACAATGCCAAAACAAAAGAAAATGGTGTCACTGTCCCCATTACTTTTGCATTTAACTGTATATTGTGGCCTTCCATCACATCCTGTTTCACTACGGTACAGAAATTAGGTAACACATTTAAAATCCCTTTGTCATCCACGAGGAAAGCCAAAAAACTGTCAAATAAAAGGAGACAGATGGATGCTGTGATAAGGGTATGGGTTAAAAAAACATAAACAGTTAAACATACAACGACGTACTGTAAAGGAAAAAAATTCAACATGTTTCAAATATCTCTAACAGTCACAAACTTGTCAGATAGAGGACACAGGTGTGTGTTGTCCCCACGCACAGCGAACCCCATGCTGGTGTGTGCAGCGTATAAGCACAATTTTTGTCTCATCTGACCATAACACCCGGTTCTAACCAAGGCTCCAATGCATATACAGTATATGAATTACCGTTAATTAAATTTAGTAAATCTAAAACATCATTGAAAGAAATGCACTTCCGTGGGTGAGTGTTCTTCACTCGACTGAAGGATAAATGTTGAATGCTTCCACGGGCGATGCTAAATGTTATATGTCACAGGGTAAATACACATTCCTTCTTCTGCTCTCCTAAGTAAGAGCTAGAGACCTGAAAGACTCCGCTTCCCCATGTACAGAGCGTCAGTCATGCCATTCACCTGATGTAAGCGCACACACGGCGAATAATGCAGCGTGCAGGGGGGTTCAGCGACCTGGAGTTTACGCCAATGCCTCATGTCTCTGTGACCACGTAGCAGTGGCACATACATTCAAACACGTCTGATCTGATTGAGCTCAAAAGGCGGGGGTGTGAGTAATGCGCTCAGAGTGGCGTGGTATGGGGAGGGGGTGGGGGGGTGTGCTGCGGATGATTGGCAGTTGCCATCCGGACTGGCGGCGTGGAGGGTGAGGGATTCTCGCCTTTGGCCGGAGCCCCTGACGGAGAGGGGGCTGAGGAAGGCTTTCATCGCCATCGAGAGTGCGCTCAGCCGGCGAGAGCAACCATGGATGAAGACTGTGAGACAGAGAGAAACGGACTTGGGCCGGTGTGTTCAACGATGTAGAGAAGGAGAGGAGTGCAATGCACATAGATTCAGTCCTCCAGCCGGAGGTCAAACCCGTGTGCAGGAAAACGTGTGCGGGAAAACGGTGAAGACCTCACAGTGAAGTGTAGCGTATGGAAAAAGAACACTGGAGACAGACTCATATACTACACCCACATACCTGTCCCTTGAGGGCAAGCGACCTGGAAGCATCTCATTCTGAGGAGGCACAGAAGCCATTTTGATGAGGAAATGACTAATATTAGCACAGAAGCCATTTTGATGAGGTAATTACTAATATTAGCACAGGAGAAATATTGGGTCAAAAACCATTACTGTTGTGACATTCCGGATTGTTTTGACTGTACAAATTTGTAAATTAAGTTGACGTTAAATGTAAAAAGAAGGAGGGGAAAAAAGATCCAGACTCAGTCTAGAGAAACAAATGAAATTGATTACCTTTAAGCCTAGCAGGATTGTTTTTGATTGACAGGTAAAGTAACCGTTAATTGCGCAATGGAGTTCGGAAGCACTTCCTGTCTGGCTTAACGCTGCTACCCGTTTTCCTGTGGGACGCCAATTCACAGTGCAATAAGGAGAGGAATCGATGAAGCTATCGGTGGAACCAGTAATCCCAAACAATAGCCATACGACAAACGCTGGGATGTTAGTCCAGAGACACACGCTTGGTCATTTTTGCAAATGGATGCAAAGACGGCAAGGCGGGAAAAGTGAGGAACAGAAATCGATAGAATCGGCGCTTACAGTATTTATTAAACCCGCATTCCCCCCGCAATTCCTCCCGTAAGCCGTGCGCTCGCGGCAAGATTGGAAAAGAGAGAAAAAAAGAATGGCCGAGGCAATCCACGCGCGTACTGTACTATATCGGTAATCGACAGAGCCGCCAAGGATCATTTGCGATGTGTCATTCTTCAAGTGGGCCTTATTCCACAGCATTACAGAGAGATAAAGGGTAGACTACTGATGATGACATTAGCAGTCTGGTGTCACACAGGCAGAGGGAACTGTGAGAGCAGACGTTTAACACTTGGAGCACCGCGGCACTGCCTTCACACAGCCGGCACATATTAATTAGCAGCCAGAGTGCTACAGTGCTACATTAGCTAGCAGCCAGAGTGCTACGCTACTACATTAGCGTGGCTGCGGACAGCATTTGAAGTGAAACACCAACAACAACCGTGAAAGAGAAATCCGTTTGGGGAAGTGTGTCTTTGTTTCCTGAATGATAGGTGTACGTTACATGTTCCCAGTGTTATAGAGAGAGAGTGGGGGTCTGGATGAGACTAAATGGTCGAATGTGAATATACGGCCTGTGAGCGGCTACACTTGCGTTGGAAGCTTTTCATTGCATATACCCACATACAGAATGGTCCATTTCCCTCATAATACATTCAGATCTCGTCCATTACACTCAATAACCACTGCAGTACAGAAAGTTCTCCAACCAAAGTGTATTTATTACCTAATCTGACCCCGCCTATGGACAAACCTACACTTGGTACAGTCGATGATGGCCGTCGAAGGCTTCCGCCGCCCTTCTCATCAGCAGGGATGAGTAGCTGGGCAGATAAACTCCCTTACTTTTCCTAAAGAGCCAGGTAATTACATTTGGCATTTTGACAAGTGTTTGCTGGAGTGAAGGTCAACTCCGTCAGCGTGTGAGATCTATGCTAATCTACTCAGCTGCAAAGAAAAAAAAAAAAAAAGAAAGGATAGGATTTTGCTGCCAATGTTTCCCTAATTATGAGTCACACTCCCCGGTTTTCATCGCAACTTTGCACGCGGCGCTAATGAGCCAATAATACGAAGTGATTTCATTTGTCACGATTTACTGTGACGTCCACCCTGATGGGCCTCAGGGATACAGAGGCTTAACAAATGGGGTGGGGGGGGGGGGATTGGAGAGAGGTGGTGGGCCAGGCCAGCTCCATGCTTGTGTGCCCTTATGAAGAATTAACTGAGAGGAACGCAGACGTGGGAATGCTAACCCTTTCCCTCCCATTCTCTTGACACACGCCCTTTTTTCCCAGACAGCTTTGCACTAGCTAGCTCCGCGCAGATCTCCAGCAAAAACACTCGACCGCATTGAAACCGCACGATGTCAGGGTTGACCGTATCACAGACACGTTAGGACAGGGTGAGGACTGAACAGGGATCTAAACGGGAACAGCGTTGCAGGTTTCAATCGACAAAGATCGACTGTTGGTCATCGTCTTGGTTAAGGAACTGGACTTGTAACCCAAAGGTTGCAGGTTCGATTTCCAGGTAGGACACTGCCGTTGTACCCTTGAGCAAGGTACTTAACCTGAATCGTTTCAGTATATATCCAGCTGTATTAATTGGATAAATGTAATAAGATGCTAAGAAGTTGTGTAAGTCGCTCTGGATAAGAGAGTCTACCAAATGCCTGTAATGTAATGTCTTTCTTGGGAGCCTTATTCTTTTATTTGTATGAAGGAATGCAGTTAAAATTGCTGCCTGCCTTCAGCGCACTCTTCAGTGCTATGACCTGAATATGAAAGGTCAAACAGGATGGTACCAGCCACGATGCACTTCAGACTTTTCTGCACGCCAAGACAAAGGTGCTCACAGGACTTGTAAAGTTTTGTTCCACACAGCCCTCCTATATGTACAGGGTATGGGTGACAAGCAGTCCCAGTAGCATTTTAAATTCAGATAGAGAACAAAAACATTGGAAATGCGACAGCGTTCCAATACTGAAGCATTCTATTGATTCTGTAATGGCATGCTTTTGCAGTCAAACCCTTAGGAGGCAACGTCAATGTCAATCATTGCTTAATAGTACTATTTCAAATGCACATAGTGAATAAAAACTAGGGACACAATAGTGTTCCAACGGTGAAGGATTCTCCTTCTGTAATGGCATGCTTTAGGCACACTCACGCTCATGCCCTTATAAGGCAAGATCGACGATAATAGTTAATTAATGGTTCAAAGTGATCATCTCCACCGCATGTTAAGGCATTGTTTTCCTGCGGAGAGAGTTGTCCTTCAAGACAACAATGCCCTCACCCACAGAGAGCAGGAGTAGTTGCCTGATGGTTTGACGAACATGACAATGACAATATCCAAATGTCATGGCCTTCTCAGTCTTCAGATCTGAGCCCCAATCCAGCATATTAATGTAATTTGATTGGCTGTCGTGTAGAGCAATGTCATATTCCGCCAGCAGAGTTCCAGATGTTCGTAGAATCTATGGCACAGAATATAAGACATATCAGCCATTTTTTGTTCACTGCCATTAATAATTTAAATGTTACCACTGACAGAAGGCTAAAACTCACTTTAAGATATCCCTAGACCTTTACCATTATAACGATATAATGTATCCCATCCACTACTATTTTGTTTTGTTTCTTTGAAGGCGCCTGCTTTCATTTCATTAAATGTGCCACGGCAGAAAGCTGGGATAATCCAGACATTAAATATGACATTAAACACAAGCATTAGCAACCCTTTAGCGTGCTTCACACCACACCAGCAAGTGCAAGAACATGGGAACAAACTAAAAATGACTCGAGATAGACAGGCAACAGGTTCAGGCTGGTTAAGCTGGAGACCAGTTAAGAAGAATGAAATACAAAAACACACACACACACACACACACACACACACACACACACACACACACACACACACACACACACACACACACACACACACACACACACACACACACACACACACACACACACACACACACACACACACACACACACACAGACACACACACACACACACACTTCAGTACTAATGCTACCAGCAATTCCGATACCTGACCGGAGCAACAGGCATCTCAATATGCATGACATATTCTAAAATCCACAAACATATACACACTACATGTACACATTTACATGTGAATTTTATAACCCTTAAGCAGTTTAAATCAAATGGACAGTCAGCAATGCGACCCCGCCTTTTTGACTTGTCAAGGCATTAAAACCCTGCCTTTATATTTGGGGGTGACATCACTGTCCCTACTCCCAAGTGTTAAGGGGCAGTGACCCCACTCCACATTCACTGGCGTGCGTTCTCACGGTCAGGGCATAGCTTTGGCAGTGGCCTACAGGCTCCGGCTCACACCCCCCGCCCACCCCGCACCCCATCCCAAAATAAAAGCGGAGACAATCGAGGTCAGCACCCCTGCCACCCACCATCTTCACATCCCCTGACAACAGAGCCCTTTGCCCTCAAATTCTCCTCGGAGCATCTGATGGGGAGGGACAAGTGGCCCCCGGGCTCTTGAAATAACAATCTGCTGGCCCCTTTGACCAGGACTTTCTTTCTGTTTCTTTCTTTCTTATTTTTTGCGGGCGGCTGGCGAGCACGCCATTGAACGAGCGACTTAAAAAAACATTTCCAACATTCCACCTCTGCTCCGCTTGCCGCTGGTTTTTGGTTGTGCTGCCGCACGGCTCTCGTGATCTTCATTTGTCAGGGTTAAAAGGACTCGCCAAAGAAATGTAAGCTGAGCCCCACACACCGACACGGCCGATCGTTGCTTGACCGTGCACCGGAGACACTTCCACTCGGCAGGACACAAATAGACGGATGTTTCCCTGTTGGAACCCATCCTCGGGTAGTGTGCCGCTTAACTGTGTTAGCTAACGCAGCCTACAGACTGGGTCATGTCTACTGGTCTCCTCTTGCTGCATGAGGTAAGTCGGAAAGGAGACTGGAACACACTGGAATAATTCAACCCGCTAGCTACACTCTAACCATTGTGTTTCTGTTACACCGGTTAGGACGGGACAACACGGGTCAACTTTCACTTTTCCTACATGAATGAGAGCGCTTCTTCACCTGTTTGTCAGTAAATACAGCACTTGCACTTCCACGATGATGTCATGGAACAACTCATCAAAAAGTTTTAAAAAAATATCATCAAAAAGTTAGGGTGTCATAAAAAAATACAGAAATGCATTTTAAACATTGGATAAACTACGGCAGTTCAACTGTTATTTCGTACTGATAAAAGAGGCCTCATTTGAAATAAGATACTCAGAGCCCACTCCATGGGCCCATTTCATTCCTTAATGTCACTACAACATGATCATTTGCAGCACACTCCCAACATACAGTACAGAAGTACATCACACAATCCTTTATACAATAACATTTTCTGTTCTACAGCACGGTATGTCACGCCAAGCCAAATCAAAGTCTACCGTGCCTCGCTAAGCTGCGCTCCGGCGTACGGTTTACATATTCACCAAGATCAATAGCGTATCCGCGCTGCACTTAAAGCGAGGCGCCGGCGAAGAATAAAAACGCTAAATAAATGTATACACCTCGATGTATGCGCTGTAAAAACAAAGGGATGTGTAAAAGACCAAATCTGTCACCAGAAAGAGAGAGAGAGAGAGAGAGAGAGAGAGGAGAGAGAGAGAGAGAGAGAGAGAGAGAGAGAGAGAGAGAAAAAAGGTTAGCAATGAGCGTAACCTATTCTGACAGAAGCAATTTCAAAGCCCCTGGTGATTTACGTGCTTGCGGACGATTCCAAGGTACGGCGCCTCATCAAGGCAACCCATTCACACTGAGGTGGTGGGGAGGAGAGGGGCTTAACGGCACATTTTAACAACGCATTTGCAGCTCGACTCTCAGCTTCATCAACAGCTCGGCTCATTTCCATCCCAAGTGTCAGAAAAATGATTTTCATAAACATTCCCAGAGTTTACTGCGCAGCCGTTAATCCTTCCATTTTCTTACCGCACCGGGATTAGCGAGAGTAGGCTTTTGTTCACCGGTTTTCCAGTTGAACAGAGAACAAGGGGTAGCAGCCATCAAACCAACAATGCAGGGGGACCTCCCAAAATGCTTTCAATATTCAAGGTGCTGGTGAGAGCAGCCATGGATCATTTAAATGGCTTCCACCAGGATATCACATCTCTCCTCCCACATCTGCATAACTGTTAGCATAATAATCCCACCAGAGCAGGAGTCTTCACATTTGGAATACGTGTCTGCAGCAAAATAAATAACCTATACTCGTAGAGCATTGATTTAAGAAGCATCAAAGAACAGCATTCCTCAGCATGTGAATTCAGTATGGTTGGCTGCATCGTTGCCATTTTGAAGCATTCCATTTATTATTATTGTTTTCTTTTCTGTGGGTGTTTCAACAAGCAACTGCATATGTCAGTGAGGGTGTGTGTGGGTGTGTATGCGCGTGTGTGTGTGTGTGTGTGTGTGTGTGTGCGTGTGACAGAGAAAGAGCATGCATGTTTGCAAAAACACATTTGAGCACATATTGGGAGTGAGTCCACATTTGAGCGTATATTGTCCATTAAATTGAGATTAAGGGCACATACTTGTCCTTGACTGTGTCACAATGACCGAGAGGGTGACTGTGTTCGCTTTGTGTTTCCTGAACAGTGTATGCACATCCAGTATGTAGCTATGTCTTTTGTAATGAAGCAACGAGTGAACAAAGGACAAATCTCCCTATGGGGACAATAAAGTACATCTTATCTTTTCTTATCATATACAATACAATATTCAAATAAAAATGTGTGCTGGTGCAAAACGATAATACCCAATGTGGTGGTATCACTGTGCAGACTGTCTGGACAATGTTCTAGATACACAGGCTTTCACTGTGTGTCACCTAACAAAGACGTTGTCTTATTACCAACAAATAAATGCATCCTTCACTTTGACTGGCAAATTAAAAGTGCTATTTTAAATAGAAACCACAGTGTTTTCATAGATCTTGTTGATTTCTTAACTCATCAAACTGAGTTTGATGTTCCGTCGTGAGTCAAGTTTTAAGGACAAACGTTGATCAAACACGAGCCACGGCTGAATATGCCGAAACGGGCACTCCGGTTCGATTCACGAAAGCGCATTCATAATTTGTGGATAATGGGCTGGAAGGGGGAGCGCTGTTTACCTAACATTTTGTCTGACATTTATGTCCGATTCTCTGGTCTCGCCAGGCCCCCGTACGTGTTGATAATCAACAATAGCGCCGCCCCCCCCCCTGCTGACGGAGCAGCCGAACAGGAGCGGCGCGAGGGAGATGCTCGCAGCTGATCCGCGGGGCCTTGCTCTCCAGCTACTCTAACCCAGAGCCCAGACTCACCTTCTCAGGCAATCTGGGAGGCGGGATCAGGAGTTATATCTGCAGAATTAGCCGCGTCCGTGTCATTCGCAGGGTTACGGCAGGTGAGTTATCTTTTCAAACAAACCCCCCGCGGTGACGGCGGATCCGCCCGCGCTTGTCTCGTCGTGGAGCGACTTACGACCGCCGCCCCCAAAGCGCTCGGAACGTTTCAAATTAAAATGCGAGATGGTGTCACGGTATTTCCCTTTTTTAATACCCAAATCCTGCTTTATGCAAACTGCGATTTTTATTTTATTTTTTCGCGTACTGCTAAGCCATGCAAGGGGGCGCTGCGGCTGAGACAGCCGCACTCCTCCCATGTCTGTACGCTCACCCGTGAGACGGAGACAGCGTTACGCGCTTCAGGCCGTGCAGTGCTACAGAGGAGCCAGCACTGATCTGAGGAAAGGCGCACCTCACACTCAAAGCGACTGGTTACCTGTAGGCAACTTGTGAATCGCTAAGGAGCGTATATGCAGTGGCTACCAAAGGCAATCAGGCTAACCTCAGCCCGGGCTACCCCAACAGCAGGAAGGAAATTGTGTCACGCTGCTCTGAGCTCTTGGTCGCAGCCAGCTAGCTAATGACATAGCCCCGACTCTAATCAGCGATGGCTACAGGGCTTTGTCCCCACTCGTTAAGGAACATACATGCTACGTACAGGAAAAAGAATGGCTCCGCGTCGTCTTGCTGCCGCCTGGGACTGCGCCGAGTGCAGTCGCGCACGCCGCCATTTTGTGAGCGTGCACGCGCTTATTTTCTTAAGCTTAATTTACCCGGGAAGGTTCACAGAGAGGAGATCCTCATTTACCGCAAGCGGCTCCGCGCTGGTCTTATCATCCAGAGGAGCGGTGTCGGACCACTGAGCTGGTCCTACATCAGATAAAGCCAGAGGTGCCACTGCATGTTTTAGACTTTTTTTTCTATTTGACGCTTTTCTGTCAGCACACTTCAGGCCGCCGTCATGCTATAAAAAGATGTGCCTGCCTGGACATGTTCTGCTACCGAATATAAGGAGAGAGCAAATCAAAGTCATAATTTGCTATGGCCTCGAACAGCAGGATTTATGGAATATCGTGCCCTTTGCCTGAAATGCACCTCATCATAAAATATGGGGATTTTTTGATTGTCATTTGGAAGAATTGGTTGTTTACCTGAACAGGATTAGCAGAAAATGGTCAAATGTTGCCGCTGAGCTGGTATGTTTAATTTAAGGTCACCACGGAACAATCTAGTGTAGGTCACAAAACCATAGAATCACAGACACCACCATGGCATGGAAGATTTCAAATGTGTTTTTTTTAAATATACGTATATCAGGAAGCAAAACTACAGCTTCAATACCAGTTGATAGAATGAGTGGCTGCTGTATTTCTGTATTTGTATTTGACATCAGTCTACAAAACACACTTACAGAGTACCTGGAAAGAATATACTTATATGTGTATACTTCTTACTTCATTTTTTTAATGATAAGTGCTCAGTTAAGAAATGTAATTAATTAGTTTCTCTGAAGGCCTGCAGTGCATTTAGTCCAATCTGACATGATGGGGGGGGGGGGGTGAGTGCGAACGGCGGAGTGGAGTGGAGCGGAGCGTTCCTACCTGCTGCCCGGGCCACATCTGCGGTGGAGACGCGGTGAGGGTTGGGCCGCACTTTGAAGGTCACAGCTGGGCCCTGCACTCTGAAAGAGAAGGGGGTAGGGGGAGTGGGGGGGCGGGTAAAGTGACTGACTGCAGAATAAAAGCCACTTCTTTCATGGCAGAGACCTGTTTGCAGTTTTTTTTATTTTTCTTCTTAAAAAAGCATATTTTCCTCTCCTCCCCCTCCTCAACCCCCCCTAAAAACACAAAACATGAAAGCCCTGCCATGTTGTGGCTGAAAACCTTGTTTGCTTCCTACCCCCGGTGACCTGTGCGCTCTTAAAATCCCCACTGGCGGCCGTCCAATGGGCACTCAGTTTTCACTGCGGTACTGAAAATCCAGGACTGAATCCTAGAATATCGGTCCGCATGAAAAAGTCACTTACTGCATTCTGTGCATAAGTCTAGCTTATCATAATATTCTCATAGTACTCCTATTATTTGCACAGTCAATCAAACAGATTTATTTTGTGTTGTTTTCTACAACTACATGCGTGGTTTAATGAGCTCGTCTACATGGCAGCAACCATATTGGTGCTTTCTAGCGTGGGGGGAGAAATTGGGTTGAGGAGGGACGATTCAATCAAAATGCAAAGTGTTTCGGTGTCAACGTTCAACGGCACATTGAATGTGAAAAATTGAAGTTGAAGAGCTTCTGTGGCGGGCCTCAAAGGGCCGTGGGACTTTGGCCGAGCCCGAAATTACCGCGGCGAGATTTTCCCAGGGTTTACGAGCGAGTCGTTTAGCCGGCGAATGAAGGAGAGGCTGGAAACAATGGCGCGTGTGCAGACACATCAGGACAGCCTCATCTACAGATACAGAGCACTGAGATATACTGCACTGAGATACAGGGCACTGAGATACACTGAACTGAGATACACTGCACTGAGATACAGGGCACTGAGATACACTGAACTGAGATACACTGAACTGAGATACACTGCACTGAGATACAGGGCACTGAGATACACTGAACTGAGATACAGGGCACTGAGATACAGGGCACTGAGATACACTGCACTGAGATACAGGGCACTGAGATACACGGCACTGAGATACACAGCACTGAGATACAGAGCACTGAGATACACAGCACTGAGATACACAGCACTGAGATACACAGCACTGAGATACACAGCACTGAGATACAGAGCACTGAGATACACAGCACTGGGATACAGAGCACTGAGATACACAGCACTGAGATACAGAGCACTGAGATACACAGCACTGAGATACAGAGCACTGAGATACACAGCACTGAGATACAGAGCACTGAGATACACAGCACTGGGATACAGAGCACTGAGATACACAGCACTGAGATACAGAGCATTGAGATACACAGCACTGGGATACAGAGCACTGAGATACACTGCACTGAGATACACAGCACTGAGATACACAGCACTGAGATACACAGCACTGAGATACAGGGCACTGGGATACATTGCACTGAGATACAGGGCACTGAGATACACAGCACTGAGATACAGAGCACTGAGATACACAGCACTGGGATACAGAGCACTGAGATACACTGCACTGAGATACACAGCACTGAGATACAGAGCACTGAGATACACAGCACTGAGATACACTGCACTGAGATACACGGCACTGAGATACACGGCACTGAGATACAGGGCACTGGGATACATTGCACTGAGATACAGGGCACTGAGATACAGGCCACTGAGATACAGGGCACTGAGATACAGGGCACAGAGATTCAGGTCTATGGTGAGCTCCACAGATGGCTTTAGGCTGGGCCGTTCTCTGCCCTCTGGCTTTAGGCCGGGCCGTTCTCTGCCCTCTGGCTTTAGGCCGGGCCGTTCTCTGCCCTCTGGCTTTAGGCCGGGCCGTTCTCTGCCCTCTGGCTTTAGGCCGGGCCGTTCTCTGCCCTCTGGCTTTAGGCTGGGCCGTTCTCTGCCCTCTGGCTTTAGGCCGGGCCGTTCTCTGCCCTCTGGCTTTAGGCTGGGCCGTTCTCTGCCCTCTGGCTTTAGGCTGGGCCGTTCTCTGCCCTCTGGCTTTAGGCTGGGCCGTTCTCTGCCCTCTGGCTCGCTCTGGTGTCCGCCTCTCACATGCAAATGTGATAAAAGGAGGAGGGGCGCAAATTACTGGGGTGCCCCTGCTTCCCACACCCCAACATCCCTGCGTGCGGTGTTGATCTCCCCAAAACTCTCCCAAACCTCTTCTCCCCAAAGTGGTGCCAAGACTACAGCAAACATTACATTCCCAAACATGTTCAGGGCTGCAACTTTGGTCTTATGAAATCCCTATAGGTCAAGGCCTGGGATTGATCACTACAAGCCTACAATAATTTTGTAAAGCAATAAAATATTGTTTAGCACTTCCATATATATATATATACGTATATATATATATATATATTGTTTTGTATGAATACATATAATATACAAAAATATATGTGTGTGTGTGTATGTGTGTGTGCGTGTGTTTGTGTGTGCATATATAAATATATATATATATTGTTTTGTATGAATATATATAATATACAAAAATATGTGTGTGTGTGTGTGTGTGTGTGCATGCACGTTTGTGTGCGTGTGTTTTTGTGTGCATGCATGCGTGTGTGTGCGCTTGCATATGTATGTGTGTGTGTGCGCGCGTGTTTGTGTGTGCATGCACGTGTGTGTGCGTATGTGTGTGTGTGTGTGTGTGTGTGTGTGTGTGCGTGTTTGTGTGTGCATGCACGTCTGTGTGTGTGTGTGTGTGCGCGTGTGTGCGCGTGTGCGCGTGCGCACGCGTGCATGTGGGCCACAGTGTGTGAGTAATGTTGGGAGCAGAACCACAGTGTGTGAGTAATGTCGGGAGCAGAACCACAGTGTGTGAGTAATGCCGGGAGCAGAACCACAGTGTGCGAGTAATGCTGGGAGCAGAACCACAGTGTGTGAGTAATGCTGGGAGCAGAACCACAGTGTGTGAGTAATGCCGGGAGCAGAACCACAGTGTGTGAGTAATGCTGGGAGCAGAACCACAGTGTGTGAGTAATGCTGGGAGCAGAACCACAGTGTGTGAGTAATGCTGGGAGCAGAACCACAGTGTGTGAGTAATGTCGGGAGCAGAACCACAGTGTGTGAGTAATGCCGGGAGCAGAACCACAGTGTGTGAGTAATGCTGGGAGCAGAACCACAGTGTGTGAGTAATGCCGGGAGCAGAACCACAGTGTGTGAGTAATGCCGGGAGCAGAACCACAGTGTGTGAGTAATGCTGGGAGCAGAACCACAGTGTGTGAGTAATGTTGGGAGCAGAACCACAGTGTGTGAGTAATGCTGGGAGCAGAACCACAGTGTGTGAGTAATGCTGGGAGCAGAACCACAGTGTGTGAGTAATGCTGGGAGCAGAACCACAGTGTGAGTAATGTCAGGAGCAGTACCACAGTGTGTGAGTAATGCTGGGAACAGAACCACAGTGTGTGAGTAATGTTGGGAGCAGAACCACAGTGTGTGAGTAATGCTGGGAGCAGAACCACAGTGTGAGTAATGTCAGGAGCAGTACCACAGTGTGTGAGTAATGCTGGGAACAGAACCACAGTGTGTGAGTAATGTTGGGAGCGGAACCACAGTGTGTGAGTAATGCTGGGAGCAGAACCACAGTGTGTGAGTAATGCTGGGAGCAGAACCACAGTGTGTGAGTAATGTTGGGAGCAGAACCACAGTGTGTGAGTAATGCTGGGAGCAGAACCACAGTGTGTGAGTAATGCTGGGAGCAGAACCACAGTGTGTGAGTGATGTCGGGAGCAGAACCACAGTGTGTGAGTAATGCTGGGAGCAGAACCACAGTGTGTGAGTAATGCTGGGAGCAGAACCACAGTGTGTGAGTAATGTTGGGAGCCGAAGAGTAGTTGATGATTTCTGACAAGAAGGAGCGGGAAACATAGTGGGCGTGGAGACCAGAGACCACGGGCAGCAGAACTCCTGCAGAGACTCAGACCCGGTTCTCCTGACGCACTCGTACATGTTATCTCTTCCTTTCCAAGTAGATTTATGACTTCACCACTTGAATTAGGGGGATACATCACTGCACCCCACCACTGTAATACAGCTTGAGGAAAAGCATTCTGTCAATATGACTGTCAGAGGACTGATGTAGCTTGTAAAGCCCTAAATGGCCATGATTCCATCTTTTTGTACGTCAGACACCAAAATCAACCTGAGTTTTATGAAAGACTAAAGACCGACTTGAATTTTGACAGTGCTGTATTCAATACATCGTGTTCTGTAGTTTGACAAAAACAAATGGGAAAAGATCCATATCAACTCAGTGGGATAGTGCCATTTATTTCCCAGCCTCTCAAGTACACTCGGTGTGTGAGCAAACCACTCCCCCTGCTGGCTGTAATTTAAAATACACACACACGCACGCACGCACGCACGCACGCACACTCACACGCACGCACACACACACACACGCACGCACGCACACACACACACACACGCACACACACACACGCACTCACACACACACACAGGCACACACACACACAGGCACGCACGACACAGGCACGCACGCACACACACAGGCACGCACGCCCGCACGCACGCACGCACGCACGCACGCACGCATGCACGCACACACAGGTGAATGAATACACTAAAGTCTTTCAAAATGGAAATTGTGCTCCTGAGTCTACAAAGAAGAAAGTCAAAGGAATGACAAATGGGGCCAAAATCAGGGTTACCATGACTACACAAAACCTTTATTAAAAAAAATAATAATAAAAGGTGTTCACATAGCAAGGGTAGAGTGTTCAGTGCTGGACCAAGAGCTGTCCACGATGTTTCTCCTGCTGGGGGTAGTGGTAAGATACACAAAGAGTTTGTTTTCATAACCCTCCATCATCCCAGCCCCAGGAAGGTGTTCTATTTTCAAAACGAGAGGGGGGGGGGGGGACAAAGGATACATTATCACAACCCCCATATCTTGCCCACGAGCAGAATACAGATCGGGATTGATGGTTTTAAGATGGACGCAGCTGTCTTTGACTCTGCGAAGGAGAGCCCCTTCGACGGCCGATCCGCGCGCGCGATCACGCTGGCCGCCTCGCGACCTTAGGAGATGTGTTTTTAAAAGCAATAATGGAGATGCGCTACTGCCGCCGGCCCCACTAGCGAGGTTTCTTACCTCAATATCTACCTGGCAGAAGCACACCTGTGTGCATATGTATGTACACATGTGGTGTTGTGGGGAATCAGTGTTAAGGTTGTGTACAGCAGAGTGGCCCCGGGCGAGCAAAAAAGCATAATGCCCTGATGGAGGATAGAAAACACGAGGTAAAACGGTCTGGATTTTTCAAGCTAGTCAAGTTTGTCAGTTAGTGGTTACAAGGTTTTCTTTTATTTCACTTTCATGGAGTTCACAATGAACAGCTGACACAGAATGGCTTTAAAAGGCACTAAGAAAAAACTAAATCCTAGAACTATGTCAAATGCACCTTTTTCGTAATTTTGTGGAAGGTTCTCTGGAAGGTTGTGGATATTGTCAGAAATGTCAGAAATAAGGTTGTAATTATGCATTGATTATGAAAGAATAATATTACAAATAATAATAATTTTAGTATAAGTGAAATAGATCACTGTTACTATTATTTTTATTAGATTAGATATAGGTCTGGTAAAAATGGTAAATCACCATCGTCAATGTCATGTTTTTTTTTTTAAAATAGGGATTGTCAGCATGATCTATAGGGGACAGAGTAAATGAAAAGATACCAGTCTGGTGGCTCAGTAAGTAAACTTGCTAGTCGCAGAGGAACCTTCTAGAAAGAACCAAAGCATTCTTACCAAAATCCATAATACAGAGACTCTACCCACAATGCATTAGGCTTCTGTTCTACAATGGGATCTTATAAATGTATAAGACGAGGCTACACAGTATGTTAGAAATAATTACCCCCACATAACGTTCATTTGAGTGAGAATGCCCTTAAAGCCTCATTGCATTTCTAAGTTAGCGCACAGGCAGATACCTACAGGGAAAATACAACAATTTTTAAAATAATGAGAAGGGAGGGGGGGGGGGGGGTCAAGGAAAGTTCACTCTCATTAATAAAGTATTATCCCTGCTGCACCACAGGGCTACTTGTCAATAATTGGTGTGTGTGAAATTTCCTTTTAAATTTACTCATACCACAGTACATCCGTAGAATTACAATGCATACGGTAGTTTCCAAATGCATTGCCTGTGAAGTATATATTGTCTGTTGGAATACACAACAGGTTTTAAAAGAGGATTGAAAATAAGACAGGGGTCTGAATTCATTAGTCACATCTCAAAGTGAGGACAGCTTCTTTAGGCTGGCCATGTTTGAATCCAAGGTAATTAGACTTGATTTATTTTCCCGGGAGGAGGTTAAATCGCGCAAATGCCAGAATACAACAGACGCCTACACATTTTTCAACAGCGAACCGAATCTGAAAAAAAGGAAAAAAAAACATTCCAGTCTTAAAGTGCATGCTGTCTGTTCCTGTTTATTCAGTTTGCCTTTTTGTTATAGTTATAACATCGGAGATGCAATTACCGTGTTGCATTCAACATATTTTCCTGTCTGTTGTCTGTCACTCCTTAAAAAGACAACAACAAAAATGTATCAATGGATTTTTGATTAAACCAGCTGAAATGATTGATAACATAAAGGAATTGTTTGATTTTAAGGTCGATAGAACATCAGTTAAAGGTGGCGGAGCTAAGCTGCTTCAGTTCAATGTTGAGATGTCTACGGCACACTATGACAAGGGCTGATTGCGGGGGGGGGGGGGGGGCTTTGTAAACATGGCTTAGTATAGCCGTGGTACTGCGGCTAGGAGTCAATCAGAAACCAAGTCAAAGCCCACAGCCAGAGATATCAATGTCCAGCGATGTGATCGACAGCACCCTGCCTTTCAAATGTCCAGGTGGGGGATTTGAGAAGCGGCGAGTGATGGACTAAACTCAAGGCACAGGTGCTCAATGCTGCACTTTGATTGGATGGATCGAGTTCCAACAACAGCTCCGGTCACAGTAATCAGCAAATGGCTCCCGGAGATCGACAGAGACAGGTGTGCTTCACGTCCGTCGCTAACAGGTTGACAACGGCACAAACCCTGCAGCGTGACCCCCAGAAGGGCACCAGGTCAGAGGGGAAAGGGCTCCCCAAAAGGGTTTCAGTAACACTATCAGTGAGGAAGAACATAATCCCATATAGGATGGAATCAGTACAAATACATTATGTCATATGAAGCAAGGCATGTGTAAATTGGTCTTTCCCTGGTGTAAGAAAAAAATAAAAAAAACAATCGTACAGACCGGGGGTACGAATATATATACATTTTTTAAAAACAGCGTGAAGCTTTTAATCAATGTCATTTCCATCTTAGAAACAAACAAACACTGGTTTCTTTCTCATATGATTGACAATGGCAATTATTCTATAAAAAAATGACTTGTCAGCTGCCATTGGCAAAAACCAATAAAAACCAATAAAAGAACAGCATATATTAGTTTGTCTATCAAATGGTTCAATCTGAAAAGTTCATACCCTACTCTAAAATGTCCATAAATATTCATTAAATGTGGTGAGTTTTTTCATTGAATCAACTGGAAATTTTGCTTTCAAAAAGTGAATTACGTAGTTTACGATTCTGGGTCTTCAGGTATTTTCAATTCCAAAATCAGCTACGTAAAAAAATGCATATTACAGCATACTTTTATGTTGTAGAGGTTATTGTTCAATGTAATCTGAAGTTTAACCAATGTAACGTACACAGCCTTTTCAGATATTTCATTTATTCTCGATAGCATAAGGATACCCGGCAGATGCCGCTATTCTGATTGGACGGCCATGATCGCAGTTTATCAACCAAACCCAGCGATGTCAAATGGGAGACAGTGAAATGCAAAAAAAAAATGCACAGATACGTACGAGAGTTCGCGGAAGTCATTCAAACGCAGCTTGACGCGGCGAGCCAGCAGGTCCATTACACGCAGGCCCTGGTCCGTGCTGAGTGAGCTGTCGAGAGGAAGGGGGGGGGGGGGGCGAGATCATGCCGTTAAAAATGGAACTCGTCAATACTCAGCAGGCGAAAGGTCCCAACAGAGTTGTCACCTTGGCCTGTTAGAGTGGGCAGGCTCCCACACATTACATTCCTGTCACACTCTGAGCCTCGTGCCCAGGGAATTGGGATCAGGTGCTTCTTCAGGCATGATAAATCACCTGAATTTTCCAGCAATGAGACAAACAATAAGGTGCAAATGGAATTGTTAGGAAGTGTAATGGCTCTATGATACAGCTGCGGTTCGGCTCTGGCTCTGGCTCGCCGATGCCGGCCGCAACCCTGCGGCGCCAGGGCGCAGGAGAACGCGTAAAACAAAAGGACTGCGCATGAAATGCGCCGTTTACGAAATCGAGAGCTGCGCTTCTGCGCCGCGTCGAAAACAAGACTGTTCACTCTCCGCTGGCACAAATGTAAACCTTGACATAAACGTAGACACAGAAGACACTACTTTTAGCAGCATTTTTCGTCTAATAAATCCAGAGCGCAGTGCAGAATTATGTTGTATTATAAAAAAAAAAAATGATAAAATATCTGATACCCTTTAAATACAGAGATACATAAATATTTCATTCTTAAAAAATATTAAATAATTGTCTACAAACAAGTATATTTTGGACATCCCAATACCAAATAGTCATATTTCCATAAATGTTGTTATTATCACTAGGTGGAGACAAAAGCAACTCAAGTATTATGAATAATGGCAAAATATTCTGAAGCAGGGTCCTGTTTCCACACCTAGTCCAGCAGAATATCTGACCGTTTGACCAAAGAGGTACATATAAGAGACATTAAGAAACAATAGCAAATCCAAATGTCAGAGGGGCCCTCAAATATAGCAATGATACAGCAACTACAAGACAGCAACTACAAGATAACCACTCAAATATAAACATGCAACATGCTGGTGAGGTGTCTGGTGCAGACTGTAGGGGACCCGATTCTCGTGGTTCCCCAGCGGTTGTATAGGGGTTTCAATCCCCCAACCAGGGCACTTTTTCAGCTGTGGTCTGTCTATCTGTTACTCTCTCTCTCTCTGCTTTCTACCTGCGTCTCAAAGCAAAATGATTTTTGTTGCTGGTTATTTTTTCCAGTGAGAGCCCAGGGGGTCTAGAGATCAGGGAAAGCAAGCAGAAAAAGCATTACAAAAAACAGACAGCGCCCCCCATTGAGCGGGAGGCTGCTCTGCACCGGAGGAGCCTGCTAAATGATCACACCCACCAAGCCATTGTCTCCACCTGCAGTATATCCCTGACGGCGTGACAGAGGATGGCTTCGTTATCCATCCCATAAAGGTCACCGCAAAAGCAGGACGAGCGAGTCGTTCCGTTACCGTGACAGCTGGACTGCAGCTGTGTCCGATACCTGCAGCCATTAACTAAAATTAGGTGAACAAAGCCATCACAAATGTTGACTGTATAATGGCTTTCAAACGTTTGTGTGTGTGTGTGTGTGTGTGTGTGTTTGTATGTGTCTGCTTATACAGTATGTGTTGAGGGAAATTAACCACTTCCCAAAGAAGCAGTTTGGGAATAGTTTGCTATAAATGTTCAGATTTTTGACACCAGTTGCGAGACACTGTGCCATTGTAAGGCAGCTCTGTTATTGCCGAAGCTTTTATAAATGTTAGTGCTTTAGTGATACGAGAAAATGCAAAAAAAAATAAAAATGCATAATCTAGCAACACTGATCTTTATTGAAAGACAATGAAAAACACATGACACAAACTTGTTTTAACTGGGTTCACCGTTCCTTTAAGAGAAGTAGGGTATTTCTTTACAAACGATAGACGAGGAGGGAAAAAAAATATATAGTTAAGAGAGCCAACGAAGCCATTCAAGGCACGTCCGAGTCCCACCGGCGTAAATCTAACAACTCGAGCCGTGAAGCGACTTCCTTGTTGATGCTGGCTCTTCTCCCTGCGGGCATCAGCTCCCTCCAATGTCAGGAGATGTCAGATAAGCAGATTCTGAGGTAAGAGCCATGCTATCACCAGGGTTGCAACTTTGGGAGGGTCGCAGAAACAGCCCCCCCCCCCCCCCCCCCCACACCCCCACACCGCGGAGAAGAGGCTGGGGGGGACCCCGCCTGTCCCGAAGGTGACCCGCTCCTCTGCCAGAGGGATCGTGGCCCGTCTAAACCCCCCTCACCCACCTACAGATGCTCAGCCTGTTTAACAGACAATGGACAGACAGCTGCCTGAAGCTGTATCTGATTACACTGAGCCGTGAGACGAGGAAGATTCCAGAGGAAAGATTCTCTACACTGTGGCGCAGAGTATTGTCACCGATGTCGCGACACTGAAA
Organism: Synaphobranchus kaupii; assembly: GCA_029718625.1. Lineage (NCBI taxonomy): Eukaryota > Metazoa > Chordata > Actinopteri > Anguilliformes > Synaphobranchidae > Synaphobranchus > Synaphobranchus kaupii. The sequence goes on from CM056377.1 coordinate 119,672,829, forward strand.
TACCAAATATCGTTTAATTAAAGATTACTGTTCACATTTAGTCGTGCCCTTCATCAGATACGGAGGTTTTCCTGTTGTGTGAATCTGAAAGTGATTATGAATATGACTGGTCAGTCTGGAGTATCAATCTCTTTACTGTGTAAAGAAAAGGTCGGCCGAGTCATCATTATCATCATCTTCAACGTCTTTCTCATCTTCATCATCAGCGTCATCATCATCCTCACTACTTAATTTGCGTTTTCCAGCTTCATTCCACATCGTACACACACAGAGGAAGACCAGTAGGCCATAGATGCCCTCATTTCCTTCCATTCACTTCTCAGAACAGGTTTAGATAAAAGCTCAAACATTGCAGGGCAGACACTGAACAGCGTTCACGTTCCAGGCACATCATTAAATGATATTTGATGCGTGCCGTGAAACTGTCAGATAGGTGGAGATTCTACGGTCTCCGTACCTTAATTATTGACTACCGTGCGGCGTTGTCTGTTCCATATTAATTCCACAGTAACACACTCTCCAACACTACACAGAACTAAAATTGAAAATTTCAGGGGAGGAAATGCACATAATGAATACACTTCAGATTCTGAAATATATTTACCCTTTGAGCCAAGCTATTTTATGTCTGTTGCCAATTAATACACTTCAAAGGCATTAAAAACATGTATGTTTTTAAATATGATTTGCACGCCTACAGAGTACAGAAGCAGTAACTCAATTCAGGTTATAGCTGCTTTAAACACACAGACCCTGACTCAACAGCAGAACAAATGCATAAATAGCTGTAGCTAAACGATGACACTTTTCATCCCATTTTTGTATCTTTAAAAAAAAACATGCAAAAAACGCTTTCTCCTTCTGCGAGCAACGCCAGAGTATGTTTAGAGAGATAGAAATTCTGTTACCATATTTAAACCCGCAGCAGAGATCTTTAATCCACTTTGCTTTATAGAGAGCTCGTATAATGTTCTTTTAATTACGCTTCCATATACAGAACTTGAGGGAACAGAGGCCTTGGATGTGCCATACATACTAAACGGCCTGTTCGGCAACGTGGGATAAGTCTGTTTTTATTTCTTTTGACTGTGGAATTTTCCGTGAGATACTCACTCCGAGTCCGTTATGATGTAGCCGAAGTCACTCTGGCTCCCCGGCGCTGAGACGGACTGGACGTCCAGCTTTAGCTCCGCCTCCTTCTCCGCAAGTGCTCCCTTCCTCTGCGGCTCGGCGAGGACCGTGGCCGCGGGTGACGGGGGCGGGGCCATGGATCCAGCGCTCCGCCTCCAGCAGCTCGGCGTAATCCCCTGGCGCCACCTCCTCCTCCTTCTTCTTCTCCACGGTGGCCTCAGACTGGACGGTCCTGCTCCTCACATCCTCCGTTCCCGCCCCTTTCTCGTCAGCAGGGGGGCCACCCGGGGCCTCGGCCCTGCCAGGGGCCCCCGGGCGCCCCTCCTCCCTCTGGACGTCCAGTCTGGGGGGGTCGGTAGAGGAGCTGCTGTCCAGGTACTCTAACAGCTTGCCGAGGACGATTGTGTTCTGCACCGAAAAATGTGTGAGAGTGAGATCGCAATGTCTTAGCCATCCACACACACAGTCTGTAGTTCTCTGTTCACACCTAATTCATTTCTGTGGCTACATCTGTATAAACACTAAAAAATGTCTTCTTTGTGAAAGCAAAAAGTCAGCGTGTGGAGTAGCACAAGGCAGCCATAATGGCACCTTTAAAAGTCCTTAGAGGTGCTTTGTCTTAACAAGACGTTATTAAAAAGAATAATAACTTTACTTTGCTTTGTCATCTAAGCCACAAGAGTGGCTAAGAACTCCAAGCTATCATATATTTTTTCTATGTTCACTAAATGTACTAACTAACAATAACTTTCATATATGACTGCCTATGACTTATTAGTTTAAAAAAGAACTGCAGACCAAACAACTTAGTTATGGGATGTGTTCCTACCAAGGCAGACATAATGTCCCAAGGTTCACATTGTTTCTCATACATAATGAAACTACGCTGTATGGAATACACTTTTCCTTCAGGCCTTCTTCTATTGACCAAATAAAAAATAAAGTAATTGTCTCCTTTCCTAGAGTAACCACAGAGCGGAAAGCTGAACAAACCTCACACAACAGCATAATACCAACACTTGTATTGTTCAGCGTGACATTTATGCACGTTATAAAACCATTCATCTTATTAAAAGAGTCGCAGCAAGTACCTTGTCATTGGAGTCTGGCTTCCCTTCCTCAATTAGATTTTCTGCCACAATAGAAAACAACGGAAAATAACAGTTTATTCCAAAAACCAAATAAATCCTTTTTTTAGTATTGCTTCAATACATCAGCTTATGTTGATGGATAACGGCATTCCTCATGGCTCTGTCCAGTTACAGAACTATTCCCAACAACTGTTACCAACCATGTGGGAAAGAAACACTTCAAATGCCTTTTCCTGTCCTTTCGCGGGCTATGTCAGTCTCAATCAAACTGCTACAGGGCCATGTTATTAACAAAAGAGATTTCTGTCTAACAAACATTTATTATTTAGAGGTAATACGTTTTTTTCTGACACATCTTTCATTCATTTTGGTGACTGCCAAACTCTAGTTGATGCGTGCATGTCAGAAAAAAAAAAAAACGCTCGCTCCACTATTCAAAGTTAAAGAACAAAGCACCACAGAGGTTACATATGAAGTCTGGTCCTTCGATTATGAAGAAACATGGATTTAATCATGTCCTGTCAGCCTGACAGATGGTTGCAAGATGTCTGAAAGGATACTGGGATAATCAAAGCACTGTCGGTGTAAAGGTGCGGAGGCAGCTGTGGCTACCACCGTGCACACTGTAGAATATAAAACGGCCGGTAATTCAGTCCATGAACCTCACCCTCCCTAACCAACCACCCACCCAGTCAAAGCAGGTCCCATGTCGAACTGGGCCTTTCACAGGCGGCTCCTGTGCGGAAGTACCTCGTGGAACGGTATCCTCCGTCAGCTCCACGTCTCGGTCCACGGCTGCGGAGGCCAGAGGCTCCATCCTCACGTCTCTCTGGTCTTCTCTGGCCCCTCCCTCGTCCACCACCTGCAGTGCGCCGGCGATGACGTCACCCAGCTGGTCCAGCTCCTCGGTGCTCAGGGCGTCGACGTTCACACTGTGCCTGCCCAACTGCTTAACTACATTCTGGATAAACGTCTCTGAGAGGGAGAGAGAGAGAGAGAGAGAGAGAGAGAGAGAGAGAGAAGTGAAAGAGAGAGAAGGGAGAGGGGGAGTGAAAGAGAGAGAAGGGAGAGGGGGAGAGAGAGAGAGAGAGCGAGAGAGAGAGAAAGAAGGGAGAGGGGGAGAGAGAGAGAGAGATAAAAAGAAGGGAGCAGGGGAGAGAGAGAGAGTGAGAGAGAGAAAAGGGAGAGGGAGGGTGAGAGAGAGAGAGAGAGAGAAAAGTGAAAGAGAGAGAAGGGAGAGGGGGGAGAGAGAGAGAGCGAGAGAGAGAGAAAGAAGGGAGAGAGAGAGAGATAAAAAGAAGGGAGCAGGGGAGAGAGAGAGAAGTGAAAGAGAGAGAAGTGAAAGAGAGAGAAGGGAGAGGGGGAGAGAGAGAGAGAGAGAGATAAAAAGAAGGGAGCAGGGGAGAGAGAGAGAGTGAGAGAGAGAAAAGGGAGAGGGAGGGTGAGAGACTGGGAATACATGTCCTCTTTGACAAGGGAACCATTTTCTCTAACGGGAAGAAAACATGTTCTCTCAGACAGAGGAAAACATTTCACTTAGCAGGAAGAAAAGTGAATGTGTTCTTTGAAAGGAAGAAAACATACTGACTGAGAAGATGCAAGCACAATCTATTAGAGGAAGAAAACATACTCTACTAGAGGACAAGGACATGTTTTTAAAAAAAGGATCTATATTTTTTGAGAAGACAAAATGTATATTCTTTGAGAAGGCACACGCAGTCATATTTGACCCATCATTTCACAATACCCAAGTTTATATAAAATGTAAAACCATTTAATATGTAAATATTATATAAATATAATATATAAATATATGAAATAAATGCAAAAGAGTATAATACATTAAATATTTCTCTACCATTTCCAGAAGTTTCCCTAGTGTGCAAACCAAATTAAATCAACATTGATTTGTAGACATTCCATTTCATTGGCTTTAAGAAAATTTGCCTAAAGAAATATTACACAGGTCTTAACCCTTGTGTGGTGTTCGAGTCTGTGGGACCCGTATTCAATGTTTACTAAAAGAAAAATTATACAATTCATAATTTTTTCAACCTGAGACTCATTGGTCTTGGCTCATTTCCTGTGATGAACATGTAAAAGAACACAAAAATCACATTTTATCACAAAAAACAAATATCACTTTTATTGATAAATGTGATCTAGCAGAGGTAAATGGCCAATATTAACCATATATGCTGTCTACATTGCTTGTAATTGAGATAAAGTCAATATCTGTGAAGTATTTTTACGTAAATTGTTATGGCTTTGTTTTAAAAACCCAATAATGTTGTGGGTCCACCAGACCCGCGAACACTGGGTGAGTAACAAAAACACGAACACCACACAAGGGTTAATGTCATTGGGGGATGTGAATAATGGCTCTTAACATTAACCTAAAGTACAGATACACTGAGAACATGCTCCATTACAAAGGCAAGCCTACCATCCACTGTGCTGAGTGGGTCCTTGGTCATCGTTTGGCTGGGGCCAGCCTTGAGGAAAAGCCTATCGGTCTTGGGCCTCTGGGGTTTGGCAGCTTCCGGAACCATCCGGAAAGGGGCCCGTCCCGCGATCGCGTCCAGGTCTCCTTTGGGGCCAGTGCTCTCAGGCTGGGTACGGAGGAGGGGGCTCCACCTGCTGCTGTACACCAGGGGGCCCTGCGGCTTGGAGGCGGGCCGGCCCGCCGCGGGGAGCCGGGCTGGAGGCTTCCTCCTCACGTACTGCTCAAGGGCAGCCAGGAGCTTCAGCACCCTGGCTTTGCCTGGCGGGGCGCTGGAGAGGACTGACGGTGCTGCTGGTAGAGGGGGCCCCTTGGCTGGAAGTGGGGCGAAGGCCTTTGGAGCTGGGGGCATGTCCTGGTACAGAGTCTTAAGGGAAAAGAATACATATATATATATACAGTACCAGTCAAAAGTTTGGACACACCTACTCATAGGTTTTTTAAAGTTTTTTTTACTGTTTTCCACATTTTAGAATAGTAAAGTCATCAAAACAATGAGATAACACATTAAATTATGCAAACAAATCAAAAAAAGTGTTATATTTTAGATTCTTCAAAGTAGCCACCCTTTGCCTTGATAACGGCTTTGCACATTCTTGCCATTCTCTCAACCAACTTCTGTGGTAAACAGGTATTCCACAGGTAAACAGGTGATGCTATCATGACTCTGTATAAAAGGATATCGAAAGAATCTTGATACCTTATCTCCAGGTAGAATGTGCAAAGCTGTTATCAAGGCAAAGGGTGGCTACTTTGAAGAATCTAAAATATAAGACGTTTTTTATTTGTTTTACACTTTTTTTGGGTCTTTGCATAATTCCATTTGTGTTATCTGATAGTGCTGATGTCTTTAATATTCTAAAATGTGGAAAACAGTAAAGAATAACGAAAAAAAACTTTCTACGAGTAGGTGTGTCCAAACTTTTGACTGGTACTGTATATATAGTATATATGTGTGTGTGTGTGTGTGTGTGTGTGTGTGTGTACTATGTATTATTATGTACTGTATATAGTACACATGTCTGTAAGGTAAGTGCCCAGCTAGCTCACAGAGATAGTATATGTCCAAGGTGTCAATGAGGGGGAATGTTTGTGTTAACTATCCTGACCCCTATGGCCATATCTTTTGACATGCCATATAGCATATAGTATATATATGCCATATACCATATAGTCGTCCCTAACCCTGTTCCTAGAGATCTACCGTCCTGTAGGTTTTCATTTCAACCCCAATTTGGCATGCCCGAATCTACTAATTATCAGATTGTGAGATCATTAGCTGTTGAATGAGGTGTACTTGGTTAGAGTTGTAGTGAAAACCTACAGGATGGTAGAGCTCCAGGAATAGGTTTGAGGACCACCGCCATATAGGATTACCTAGCAATAGGAGTGCATCTTACATGTATAATGTTTTGTGGAAAATATTAATATTTTTTGCCAAATTGATTACAAAAATGATACCCATTTTCCGTCCACCAAATATTTGTGTCTAGAGGCTTGTCTGCTTTTGTTGACTCTGTCTTGGTAATAGTTTCATGAAAAGCATTTGAGCGCACTCAATATAATTGATCTGGAGTTCAGTACTTCATTAGATTATTGGATTTTAGCTTTACAGAATACAGGTACATATCTCGAAAGCAACATTAGCAGGTTAATTAGAGAGTTTCAAATGCTTTTTCTATGTTTGTTAGTTTTGTAAAATTGATGGTATCTCAATGCATTTGAAATGCTTAAGATTTTTTGGAATAAGATAGTTGAGTGAGGGGCAAATTAAAATAGTTACAGTAAATGCAGGAAACAAGGGAAATCTGTGTAGGTGTATTGGATGCAAATCTCAAAATATGAGGGTTTGGATGATAACTCTAAGAATAGTCTAGCCTCTATGGCTGTTTCTCCACTGATCTGCTATATATATACAGGTAAGCTATACGTGGTTTGGATGATAACTCTAAGAATAGTCTAGCCTCTATGGCTGTTTCTCCACTGATCTGCTATATATACAGGTAAGCTATACGTGAGGCAATTCGACTGCAAATCGGCCCGGTCCGCAAATATGCTTGCTGACCTCAGATACCACAGTAGATTAGCAGGTCAGCAGGTTAGCCACTAGCAAGTGGAAGTGGCCGTCTGAAATTTGAATAATTTATTCCTAGATACTGTAGGTAGTATTAGCATGGTAGAAAATAAAACATTTTAGCTGTGCTTCTGTAAGCAGGTTGTACATACTGTAATGGTGATTATTTGCCTTGAAATGTTTTCCTAGTGGTCTCTACAAAATGGAAATAACAAAAGCAGACACATTTGGGCTTAACCCTTCATTGCACTGTATTCCTTTAATGACTACAGTGAAATAAAGTATTCCTGTATTTCTATAGTACATAAATGTGCTTGCTTGCACCAACAGATGCAACAGATGCTATTACAGGCTGTAGCAGAAGAGTTAAACAACTGGAAAAGCCTTCAATAATAATAAAAACTTTAGAGGTTCAGTAGCTATGTTGGGCTGCATCACAGCAGCTCATAGACTTAAGTCAGTCCAGTGAGGATAGCTTCATACTGTTGTTTGTATCGCTGTATATTCAGTCTTAGGCAGATTTGAGAGTTTTTCCCCATTATGTTTTGTTGATATTTTCTTTGATCGTTCAGCTGGCTTATCCTTTCCATTTTAATTAAAGTATCTGTTTGTATCCTATCTTGACTCCGGCAATTATTTTCTGAAAAGAAGCCAAGCGCGCTCCAATGCACTGGTTCATGCTTCTTAAGTTAAAATCCAATGCTCCCGAGAAAATACTATGTCCTGAACAATCAGGGGCTTATTTCAGCTACAGTTTTCATTTACACATCGTAATGCATATCACCATATGTATTTATATTTTTAAAAAACACGTATATGGAACAAAGAAACAATGACTTACTTGCTACCTTTCATCTACCTTTACATATAATATAAAGGACAAGACTATGGAAAAGGAAAGTGACATTATTCGGTATTCTTAACACACTCCTTGACATCAAATCAAATGTGAGGCTCCGTCCCATTAGCACGTTTCTCTGTTCTCCAGATTGATGAATGGGGGGCTCTCACCTGTCTTTGGTGTCGGAGGTTTAATGCCACGGGATCAGCAGGGAAGACCACTGCCATTCTCACTGAGCATATAGACATATCGCCCCCTATACTGACTGAAACAGATCTCTACAGGGGTCTCCTACACTTCCACTATTAATGAGGCATCTGCCTTTGGTTTGCATTGCATTAATGATGACGCTATGCTGGCGAACGACTGCGGACTGCAGGACCAGAGGAACTCTGCCCTATTCTCGCCTAATGGCCACATGAGAAACATGATGTGCCATCACAGAGTGTAACGCGATGATCCCGCCATGTAACATTACGCTGCAAAAACCAAATCTAAACAAGCAAATTTAATCTTATATTTAGACTTTAGAATCTTATTTCTCTTACTTTTTTGCTAAATAAGACAAACTATTCACACTCACACTCTTTCTCCGTGTAGGAGAAAGAGTGCAGTGTAAATTGAACGCAATGTTCCTGTTGCATCCGCACATGCCAGAATAGCATAACTTAGCAAGCTGACCAACTAGGCTAGTGTGGGGTTTAAGAGAAATGTGAGGGGTTCATGTGAATGCTGATGTTACCATGTATTGAGGAACCCGGTCGTAAGAACATCACATTCAGGGTACCCTTAAAGCCATACTGAGCATGAAAGTAAACTGATTATTGAAGCATTAGTGACACATGCCCCACCCCTATGGGACAGGGCTGAAAACACAGAGAGGAGCATAATATGGGCAGGCCTGGGGTTCTCACCTTGCTAAAGGGGGTGTCACCCTTTAGCCTGGGGCTGGCTGGGGCAGGGGGGCGGGGCCTGAAGCTGAGGTCCTGCAGGTATTTCTTCAGGGACCGGCTTAGCCCCGCCTCCATAGGTTTCAGCTTCCTGTACAGAGCCAACACAGAGCTACACCAGTGAAAAAAGCCTGGCAAAAGTCTACAATACGTATGGTATCAAAGGTCTGCGGAGGCCGTATATGGATGTAAATACACTGGTCTGACTGGCTCTGCATGGAGAAACTGATTCGCTGTTCGCCGCGTCAGTCACACTCACAGCCACTCGGCAGCTCAGGTACGTCCTTTGAAATGGGCAGGGCGGGAGCTTGGCAGGAGCACTTACCGGGCACCGCTGGTGGGGTCTGCCGGTCCGGGCTCGGGACGTCCGTAGTTTGGGACCCTTCGAAGTTTGGAGAGCTCCTTGGAAATGGCCTGCTGGGTCGCATCGTCATGCCAACTCAAACCTGTTGAGAGGGAGGCACAGGAGTCCAGCTCTAGCCCCTGTTCGTCTGTCCCACACGCCCAACCAGCACAATCAATGATCCATATAACATGGCTAAACCATGCATCAGCTGCCCAAAGCATTCTGCTCCATTCCACAATAGAGAGAAGAATGAATGAGCTTCACAATCCTACGCTTGATTGTAATTTCTTTTTAGAGAGAAAAAAAACATGTTCACTTGAAAAGGATGGTGTGATTTAAAGCAATGATTTTGCCTTTCAGTATGTGCGTATGAAGACTTTCCCTCATCTTCCTTTATGTAATTTTACCAGGACTATGTAAAATAATTATGTTTTCCTGCTTTTCGGAATTTTCTTAATGGGGAAGACAGTAACTGACTAAGGTAACTATCGCAGTCTTTCCTGCGGGGTCTTAATCACAGCACGGCTTTTTTTTTTTTAAAACCCACTGGAGAAAACCAGGCTGAGCTCTTCTGAAAAACACTATCATGATTGCTGTCTGAAGTCGACACGCTAATTTGAAAAATATTCAGCAAAAAAACACGTAGGACGCAGCAGCTGAGGGTTATTTTTCCGCGAAGCATTCTGCACCACGCCTGACATTTCAGAGGAGTGACATGTGATGTGTGCAGTAGACGGCCCAGGACTGCCCAAGGTTTTCATCCCAGAATGCCAATGACGGAGAAGCTCGGAAGATCTCGGCATGTCTCTTCCCCAGCCAATCAGCGACAAGCAACGAAGAATGAGTCATGTGAGCCCCGAGTTCTGTCATCTGGGCTAATTGCCAGAGCACGCTTAAAGAGACGTGGCAACAGCAGAGGGAACACAGAGCTATATGTAACCCCAAATCCAGCCCCAGAACCGAAAGATTCCAGGGGCGCATACCACCGTGAGGAGGGATTGCGTGCAGAGATGTGCGGTGGCTATGATGCCCCGTGATTGGACGCAAACACACATCGCTTTCAGGTTTCAGCGTGTTCGTAAGGAAGGATAATGAACAGGACCGTAGGCTGTCTATGATCCCATGTCAAAATATTTCTAATTATTAGCTATTTCAAAAAGAGGGCATCTCTGTTATTTTATTTATTTCTTTATTTCTTTATTTCGCATTCTGAGAAAGCAGAACGAATTCCTGAGGGCTATTTGTCAAAGGTGACTATGTGAAATTGCCGGGAGGACAGAAATCTATTTTTTAAATATCTAGATATGACCTTGTTAGTCTAATTTTCCAACCACACAATTAGGTATGCTAATTTGCTCTCACAGCTACTAGAAAAGGGTCTCAGAGCAGCGCAGAAACGATATCCCATGATACCCTGTGAAAATAGGGAAGACAGTTGTGAAAAAGAGGCAATCCTTCTCCTGCAGCTACAGTATTCTTCAGTAAGCTTTTAAAACAATACAAGTTCAGTATAAACATTAGGTGGCTGCTTTTAACCAAAGCTACTCAAAAACCGCATCTCCAAATTTAACCAGCTGCTACCAGCAGCTACCATACACACTATCAGGGATGACAGTCAGTTCAGCACATTTTAACAGACAGTAAACAGTGTGGTGTGGGATAGCGGTGCCCCCAGACATGTCTTAGAGGTTTACTTGCACCTCAGGACTGAAAGAAGTGAAGGACTCTCTGAAATTTGCGTGAAAAATCCGGACAGCAGCCGTGGCTTTTCTAAAGCGGAAGCTCCGCTATCTGCATTCGCTGTACATGGTCGGGTGCCCCTCAGTAAACTTCAGCCCTGATTATAGTGCCGGCGGAGTACTTAATATCATGCAAATACGCCTCTAAATCCCTCCGAAAAGGGTAGCACCCTCCGTCGTACGCAGAGGCCCTGCTTGTTAATTCAGGGACGGTGTCTCCAGTAAAATGGCTGTGTTAATTAGCGCCGTGGTTTTGAAAGCAGAGAAACATTTCCGCGAGCCTGATGTTTTTTTGCGGCGACAGAGAGGCCTTCTAAATATTCCGAGCCCATTAGATCCTGCCTGTCGTCGCCTTGTTTCATCCTTGTTTTTGAAATGCAGATGCTCTTCCCCCTAAGTTTTGTCTTCCGATTGATGTTAAAGGCAAGCGGTCTGTGTGTGTGTGTGTGTGTGTGTGTGTGTGTGTGTGTGTGTGTGTGTGTGCGTGCGTGCGTGCGTGCGTGCGTGCGTGCGTGCGTGCGGGGGACTGGGATGAATAATTTTGCAACAAATTTCAACCTAATTAATACAGCCAATAAGTGTCAGGGCCCTAATGCATTATAAAATAATAATATTGTCGGTCATTTAAACAATGGTTCTGCTTCAACAAAGTGTTCTCCCATTCTTAATTCCCAGCTACAGAATAGACGAGACAGACGAACAACAGTAATTCTCACTAGGACACCTATGCGTTCGGGTTTGAGCCTACATTTGATTTCATCAAATCTAACAACTATTTGCACTTTGAAGAATTCACACTCTTTCATTGTTAATATCAATGAGAGTCTACAGGGTTGAAACACAGAAACCATGCACAGAGCATCTTGTACAGCAGCCACATTTAACATTTCAATCAAGTTTTGGAGTGCCATTGATATTCATAATTCTCTTGTGATGGTGTGCCAGAAGATGCATTGAAACCATGCATATTATGGATATTCTCATTTGAGCATGTGCTGAATCAGAGGATCCAACGGCAACTTCTTCCTAAGAATATCAAAGCCTGGAGCAGCAATTTCCCTACAGCTGCTTTCAACTCAGTGTCTGTGAAAGAGTCATGGGTTGAATGTGATCTGCCTGTGAAAGCCTTAGGCTACAGGAGGCTGTCTCGAGGGTACAGGGCAGGGGGTCACAGTATTAAGGCTTTGAGTCATCTCAGGGAGAAGATGTGCATAGGACCGGCACTGTACGTGTCACCCTGACTGCAGTCTGTCTGGTCAATGTGTTTGTGATGAACAATATGACCAGTACACATTTAGCCCTTTGCACGATATAACAGATTCTACATCCAACACTCTCACACCACAGCACGAATTAAGAGAGGTAAACAAAAAAGCACATGAATACAGTGTATTACGATGATTATTATTATTATTATTTGTGGTACTAGTAGTAGTAGTAGTAATAGTAGCATTAGCAGTAGTAGTAGTGGTAGTAGTAGCAGCAGGAGTAGTAGTATTAACAGTATAGTATTAGTCATGGTGGTAGTACTTTAGTAGTGGTTGTGGTGGTAGTAGTAGTAGCAGCAGTAGTAGTAGTACTCGTAGCATTAGCAGTAGTAGTAGTGGTAGTAGTAGCAGCAGGAGTAGTAGTATTAACAGTATAGTATTAGTCATGGTGGTAGTACTTTAGTAGTGGTTGTGGTGGTAGTAGTAGTAGCAGCAGTAGTAGTAGTAATAGTAGCATTAGCAGTAGTAGTATAGTGGTAGTAGTAGCAGCAGGAGTAGTAGTATTAACAGTATAGTATTAGTCATGGTGGTAGTACTTTAGTAGTGGTTGTGGTGGTAGTAGTAATAGCAGCAGTAGTAGTAGTACTCGTAGCATTAGCAGTAGTAGTAGTGGTAGTAGTAGCAGCAGGAGTAGTAGTATTAACAGTATAGTATTAGTCATGGTGGTAGTACTTTAGTAGTGGTTGTGGTGGTAGTAGTAGTAGCAGCAGTAGTAGTAGTACTCGTAGCATTAGCAGTAGTAGTAGTGGTAGTAGTAGCAGCAGGAGTAGTAGTATTAACAGTATAGTATTAGTCATGGTGGTAGTACTTTAGTAGTGGTTGTGGTGGTAGTAGTAGTGGCAGCAGTAGTAGTAGTAGTAGTACTCGTAGCATTAGCAGTAGTAGTAGTGGTAGTAGTAGTAGTGGTGGTAGTAGTAGTAGCAGCAGTAAGAGTACTAATAGTAGCATTAGCAGTAGTAGTAGTAGCAGTAGTAGTAGTGGTGGTAGTAGTAGTAGCAGCAGTAGTAGTAGTAGCAGCAGTAGTAGTAGTAGCAGCAGTAGTAGTAGTACTCGTAGCATTAGCAGTAGTAGTAGTGGTAGTAGTAGCAGCAGGAGTAGTAGTATTAACAGTATAGTAGTAGTGGTGGTGGTAGTACTTAGTAGTGGTTGTGGTGGTAGAAGTAGTAGCACCAGCAGTAAGAGTAGTAATAGTAGCATTAGCAGTAGTAGTATAGTGGTAGTAGTAGCAGCAGGAGTAGTAGTATTAACAGTATAGTATTAGTCATGGTGGTAGTACTTTAGTAGTGGTTGTGGTGGTAGTAGTAATAGCAGCAGTAGTAGTAGTACTCGTAGCATTAGCAGTAGTAGTAGTGGTAGTAGTAGCAGCAGGAGTAGTAGTATTAACAGTATAGTATTAGTCATGGTGGTAGTACTTTAGTAGTGGTTGTGGTGGTAGTAGTAGTAGCAGCAGTAGTAGTAGTATTAACAGTATAGTATTAGTCATGGTGGTAGTACTTTAGTAGTGGTTGTGGTGGTAGTAGTAGTAGCAGCAGTAGTAGTAGTAGTAGTACTCGTAGCATTAGCAGTAGTAGTAGTGGTAGTAGTAGCAGCAGGAGTAGTAGTATTAACAGTATAGTAGTAGTGGTGGTGGTAGTACTTAGTAGTGGTTGTGGTGGTAGAAGTAGTAGCACCAGCAGTAAGAGTACTAATAGTAGCATTAGCAGTAGTAGTAGTAGTAGTAGTAGTGGTGGTGGTAGTAGTGGCAGCAGGAGTAGTAGTATTAACAGTATAGTAGTGGTGGTGGTAGTACTACTTTGTAGTGGTTGTGGTGGTAGAAGTAGTAGCACCAGTATTAGGAGTACTAATAGTAGCAGTAGTGTGTGCATGAATCCTGCTCTCCTATAATCTGACAATAATAACTGGCATGTCATTCGTCAAACAGGAAAATACAGTGATTACTTAAAGTCAGGAGGGTACCTGTCAATGCACACACAGTTGGCAATGCCAGGGGGGGCAGGGATCGTGCCAATGGTGCATTTTAATAGCATCCCAAAAACAACTACCCATGGCTAACATTTTTTTGCAAGCGAGAAAACCACAGACTAGGCAACATTGGTACCAGCTTAAATTGAAGACCCTGATGCTAAAAGTACTGAAGTCACATTTTTTGACAATTCAAGTTGAGCATAGAAACATGTTGTATTTGTTTAGCTAAGTCCACCCTATAAATATTGTTAAAAGAAAAGGTGCCTAAGCAATGCATAAAAACAGCAAAACTTTTAATGGCTGATTTTATGGATCAATGATATTTTCGGATTCGATTTTCTCAAAATAGACATTTTGTGACTTCGGTACTTTTAGCACAAGGGTCTTCAATTAAAGCTTTAACTTAAACACTGAAAAACTTGATTCGATGCAATGTTTTTGAAGGGTAGGTCTTACTGACATGACCACTTTTGACAATGCCGTTTTCCACAATAACACCGTTATTTCTCAGGACGAAATGAAGGCACTCACAGAAATCTCCAATGCTCAGGGTAACTGCCAATTCATTAGGGCAAGTACACAGGGCTCTCAGGCACATTAACACAACGAAATAATCAATACCGACCTCCTTCAGCAATGTACACAGGATGAATACATATAAAATGCTACATTATAACTCTTGCTGAAGGCAGAATTCAGGCTCCTTGCATTACACACAAACAAATGAAAACGAAACATATAGTTCACCGCTTTGATTGCAACATTGCTTATGAGACGTGTCAGGCTAATTGAGACCGCGTTCGATAGTTAGCGGTGTTGCCATTCTAAAAGCTCGCATTGCTATGATGCGTGTTACATGCGCGCGCCGTCAATTCCAGGGTTTTTCAAGTGTAATACGAGAGGCACCCGGACACAGGGGAGAAGACAAACAAAGACGAGGATCCGCGTTCTGAAGCCGGCCATCCATTTAAATGCAGAATCTTACCGCATCTGACACTTCATCTGAAACACCTCGTCATTACTCTCTCCTCAGTGCACAGTGCGCTGAACTATGATAGCGCGGTGCAGACGCTGCGCCGCGTGTGGGTGTTTTTGGGCGAAAGACCTGCGTTCATCCGTCTGACCATGTGAACGAATGGCACAGCACTTCAAACTAAAATTGATCTGACTGCAGCGGACAAACCATTTGTTCCATTAAACAAGCGACAGACACGGGGGGGCACTCTGGAAGGCAGAATGTGCGGGTTTGTGTGTGTGTGTGAGTATGCATGAGTGCGTGCGTGTGTGTGTGTGTGTGTGTGTGTGTGTGTGTGTGTGTGTGTGTGTGTGTGTGTGTGTGTGTGTGTGTGTGTGTGTGTGTGTGTGTGTGTGTGTGCATTTGTGTGAGGATGGTGACCTGTATCAGTGGGCTGATGCTGAAAGGTCCATCAACACTACACACCTGGTACAGTGCACAGGCTGTAACGGGCTGCAGGCAGAACACACACTGTCACACACTTTGCCCAACGATGCAGTAAGATGCTTTCCTAGACCAATACATGTGTGCACTGAGACATCTATTTGTCTCCACTGGCAATCACCATAATGACTTATGATATCACGCTTCTTCATAGAACCATATGCTTCTTCGGTTCTTTGTGGTTCTTTGCAGTGAAGGGTTCACCTTCCTAGATAGCTCTGCTGTCTTGAAGGAGTGCAGGGTCTTGTCGGAGCTTTACACTACAGGCCTGGCCTGACTCTGCCATCATCTGTGTCAAGGGCTGTTTCAGCAGACCATTGCAAATCCAACTGCTTCAGTAATTAAACCACAATTTTTTTTTAAAAATAAATAAATAAAACTTGTATTTTAACACAAACAAATGCAAATTTCACAGATGCAGGTGGCTACATCTCCCAGTGCAGTTCACACACAAACTATGATTATGCTATCAACATTATGCTATCAACATCCAGGAAACTCACAAGGTGAGCGGTTGTCATCCATAATCGTGGTCTGAAATGTAAGTGTAATTCAGGCAGATCACTACAGCGATCTGGTCCGTCTGTGTTCCCCAAACGTTCCACACTGGCAGCTCTCACCATCCCTGGCATTAAATAAGACCCACAATTTTTCACCCAAGCGCCAGCTTTGACACGCTCAGGAAGGCCTGGTTTACGTCACATGCTACAGTAACTCTTAGCATGCGAACTAACTGCTAGCCACCATTTTGCGATACCTCTCTGTGTGGCTCCTGACCCACTCCCAATCTCTTTTGCTAAACATTAAATTATTCACAAGGCATTACGTAAGAACATAAATAAATAACCTGAGCTGATATGTTTTAGGAAATAACAGGAAGGGAATCTGGTCATTTCCTAAAACAAGCTCGCCCACCCTGCCTTCGGGACGGGTGGAGAAGGAAGGGCCAGTGATCTGTGATGATGCGGACGAGAGGCAGATAGATTGCAATCAATGGGAAACACACAATTCTGCCACAGTAATGAATACTTAAGTTTCCACAGAGAGACGCGTCGATACCGGGCTCTCTACACCAGGGAGAGTATGAAGCTGTAAATCACCATGTGGAATTAAACTCTTACTAAACTCTCCAGTCTTTTTTTTCTCATTAAATACACTGTTACAACATGGAAATGCAGCAAACGGAGCAATTTAATTACTCTCTCATTATAGGAGGCACACACACCATCTTCTTACGTTACTCAACATGAGTAAGGCTTCATCCTTCCTGAAAAAGAGAGAGAGAGTGTGTGTGTGTGTGTGTGTGTGTCGGGAGGTGTGTGTATACAGTATGTATGGGTATGTGCGTGTGTATGTGTGTGTGTGTGTGTGTTGGGAGGTGTGTGTATACAGTATGTATGGGTATGTGCGTGTGTGTGTGTGTGTGTGTGTGTGTTGGGAGGTGTGTGTATAGAGTATGTATGGGTATGTGCGTGTGTGTGTGTGTGTGTGTGTGTGTGTCGGGAGGTGTGTGTATACAGTATGTATGGGTATGTGCGTGTGTGTGTGAATGTGTGTGTATGTATGTGTGTGAGGATCCATCAAATCTAAAGAGAGCTCAGAGTGGTTGTTATGTCAAATGTTCTTAAATGCGGATTCTACAGCGTCTTCTCTTCACCTGTGGCCCAGTAGCCTGTTATATTGTATAACTTAACTGAGGAACAACTTGCAATTTAAGTGAAGCTTTTGTCATGAGGTTAAACTAAAGCAGTCAATGCATTTAAAATGTAGAGAATAGAGAAGAATCCTGAGAGAAAATAATTGGCAAAGTGCGATCTTGCCGAGGTTATTTTTGTTGCACGGTAAAACGGAACACAGGATTCTGTGCCATTTATCTGCTACCACAGTAACAGAAGTGGTGGGGGCCTGTGTGGCCTATTTGGGAGCTTGAGCACTGGGTGCAAGGGGGACTATGTGAGAAATTAACGTCGCGGATTACATAAGAAATCCCGATTGGGCTTCCAGCCAAGGGTAGTTTGTTTTTCTCTGACACTACAACACTTTGTCTGACACATTTTAAAACAAGTCCGTGTCAATTCTCAAAGTGAGACAGAGGCTATAATTCTTTAAAATGTGGTAATTATGTATTGTCATAAAACATTTTCAAGTCAAATACTATGCATTCATCACACGTCTGTACTTTCTTAGAGATATTGCTTATATTTATTTATATAAAAATATAATTTTCCTATTGCTAGAATTGCTTTTCAAAATGTACACTGCAATATAAAAGAACCATGCTATATGGCATCCTAGACTAATTTCAGCTTGAATTGTATATTGTATTTTGATTAACATTTGTTTCAATTTTGTGAGAATTGTGCCAAGAAAGGATTTAAGCAAATGAAAGCCGTGGATTCAATCAACTTTTCACTGTGACTTAAAAATATATGCAGGTGTCAGCATTTTTATTTAACACAATTTGTTGAGTTCACCAAAAACTACAATGAATAACTTTAAAAGCAAAAAAAATACATTTGCATTAATTTATGAGCTAAAATAAAACATTGGGTGAAGGGTGAAGGTTGATTAAATCCAGCCCTAAATTTTAAAACGCAGTGTATTTTAAATAGATAATTCTTCTGAATACATTGTAACTGATGACACTAATAAGCTTGTGATTTAAATAAACCATTTTATTTTTTTTAAATCCCCTCCTACATGTATGGCTATTACATATAATCAAATCTATACCTATATTACTACATTACTATTATGGACTAATTTTCATCAATGTGTTATTCAGGGCTACTGATGAAGGATTGATCCAAATTCAATTTGTGTTGCTCCATCTTTTTAATGGCAAACACCCACCCAGCCAATGCGGCACAGGTATTAAACAGGGATATTATTACAGAGCACTGAGCATTACCTGGGATTCAATACATGAATAATAACACACTGTAAACTGGTTATTGATATCGTCCTTCTTGTGTATCAGAGAGCTCGTCACAAGGGAACAAACTGCCATCAGCATTCCGTCCATAATGTGCAATCTGGGGCAGTGATAATTGAGCTTATTTGACTCGGTTGTTGGTGAACCGGGGGAGCTGTGTACTGTCCAGAGGTGTGTGTGTGTATGGACCTATGTGTGTGTGAATGTGCTTGTGTGTGTGTGTGTGTGTGTGTGTGTGTGTGTGTGTGTGTGTGTGTGTGTGTGTGTGTGTGCGTGCGTGCGTGCGTGCGTGTGTGTGTGTGTGTGTGTGTGTGTGTGCATGTGTGTATGTGTGTGTGTGTGTGTGTGTGTGTGTGTGTGTGTGTGTGTGTGTGTGTGTGTGTGTGCATGTGTGCGTCTGTCTGTCTAATGGAGCAGTGTGTATAACCCCTGAGACCTGTCCGTGTGGATCTGGCTCTGGACACAATCAGAGCTGACCTGCTTGCTGCTGCCAGCTCTCCACCTGTCAGCTTGCGGAGATTAGCGGCCCAGATCCTTCTCCATGACAGCCGTTCAAATCTCTTTTGAACACGAAGCGTGGGCCGGTCCCGCAGCTGCTCCGCTCTGACAGAGAGACACCCCTGCACCGTCTGCCCCCCACCGCCACGGCTACAACCCCACCCCCCACGGCCACCCCCACCTCAACACATCACTGCAGCTGACACCGGGACGCCCCGACACACGTGCTGACAACGATCCCCGGGCCCGGTTTCCTAACCTCGCTCTAATGCAGAGTGTAGGAGTCCATCCATCTCTGGCCCTGAACATTAAGAGATATAGCGCAGGATGTTCGTCTGTCTTCCTGCTGGGTTTCCACTGAGGTAAACGCTGCAAGGCCACTGGAGCGCCTGAGAGAGGTATACTGCCTGGGTCTCGGGCGCGGGATCTGATCGCAATAATGGGAGGCGTGTTTTTCGAGCAAGCCTGCGGGGGTTCAGCGTCGGTCAACGCCGCGTGACGCTTTTTCGAACGGCTGGGAGCCTCGGCGTAAAGCAGGGAACACAAGCCCGGCTGTCAGAGGGACAGAGAAGGTGTCGGAGGGCGGAGGTCAGGGGTCGGACGCAGAGAGAATAAAAAGAGAGAAAATGACTATAGGCCTCCTGGCCCTCGCAGACACAGAAACAGCTGTCATTAAAAGAAGGAGGGAGAGAAAAAAAAGGAAAAGAGCGGGTTTGACGAATGGCGTCCCTTCTGCGCGTGATCTCGGGGACCGACAGGACAGGAGCAGGGTGGCCTCGCGGTACGTAATGCCGCCGTTCTGGAAGAGCTGGCACACGCCTCTCCTCACGCGCCCCACAAACCGCCGGGGTCTTCGAGCACTGAGGCTGAAGCAATGGCCGGCCTGTTTGTGGTCACTGCGTTTCCCCCGCTGAGCCGCCGTACCGGGGCCGAGCGCGCCAACGCGCCGCTAATGAAAATGTCACAGTGCATTACCGTACCTCACTAGGTTTACAGTGGATCACTCGCTCAGCCAAGGTCCCCGGGAACGGGCCTGCAACGGGAGAGAGCATCTCCGTGATTAACGCTCTAGCCGCGCTCTAGCCCCGTCGCATACATCCTTCCTTAAGGCCGCTAATCCTTCCTTATGTTGCGCATGCTAATGTATCAGCCTTACTGCTGCATCATCTGGATTCAAGAGCATGTTGTGGTTTTTATGCGGAGTGACTTCCCGCTTCCTGCAATCAGGCGGCGTTCGCAACAATCAATATTCTTACAAGACGAGCCTTCCTCATTATGCTCCAGTTATGAAGATACCCAGAGGTCGCACGGTTCCCCGTTTACAACGGTATAGAACCTGGGTCTTCAACACGGGGTCCTCTGGGGGCCCTTGAAGGTACTGGTACTGTAGGGGGTCCACCCCTGACCAGACTTGCTATGCAAAGCCCTGGATGCCTTTGGGCCTGACTCGGGGTCCCTGGATCAGAAAAGGGTTGAAAACCAGAAAAAAAAACCATAAGGTGCTCTGCAATAACAGACTAACGATTTATTTGGCCAGGCAGGTAGAGGCCTTCGTTATGGATAAATACACAGTGATGGAGATACGCAGTCCCAGGATTGCAACGCTTTACTGAGGAACTACGTTTCATGCTAAACACCACCCAAATATCCCTCTTTGTATGGCAGGGAGACTTTAACGTTCATTAATAGCACACTGACAGACACTTAGTTCGGCCAAACAGGTTTAAATTTGCTTTTGATACTTCGGTAATGCGTCCCGTCCCTATCGATATCTGATCAAGCAGCTATTTCCGGCATCCTGTTGCAACGGGCTAAAACAACGAGGACAGAGCAATAAAGGCTGGACACACAAAGACACGTCAGTGCATAATGGCACTGGCAGCGTCTATAATATGAAAGTAATTTTCGCCGCGCTGACGGTACCTTGCACTCTGAGGCATTGTGTCGGAAATGCAAAACCAGACAATGCACCCCCCCTACACACACACACACACACACACACACACACACAGCCCCACCCGAAGGAATACAAGTAAAGAGGAGAGCGTCAGGACTGAGAAAACCTCTCCGCCAGGTCAATTCTATTGATCTAATGACACGGCGGATGCGCGAAGCACAAACTGCATGATTTCTGTGGCCACTTAGATGCAGGAGAGAGAGAGAACGACAAATCAATGACATTGATGCTTTTCGCCAAGATACACTACTTACAATCACCTTGTCTAAAGGTAGGGACTTAATATTACGGAGGTAGTTATTTCAAGAGGGACATTTTTCCACTGACAAAAGAAAAAATGAATGAAACAAACAGCAGGAAGGACACATTCAGTCTTAGTGAATCTTTTCGGTTTGGGTTTTGCGCGATAGAATTGTAAGACTGGCCGTAGTACAGAGGCAACAGTGACGGTCATTACATTCGAAAAATCATAAGGCTTCAGTTTGTTCTGCATCAATAAAGATGCATCAACAGAAAAAAAATTGCATCTCCTCTCATCCAACCAACTTCATTTTCATGAGGTAATTAAAATGAATCCACAGTCTTGCTTAACGTCAAATATTCATTACCATGTTGATAATTTCTTAACGATGGCTGTTTATTTTTCATGGTTTTCAACTCTCAGTTATGCCTGTTAAAAAACATGAAGCTCCAGTGCAGCCTGTGCAGCAATTAAAAAGGGTTTGCAGTCAGAGCTGAAGGTATTTGCTGCCCCCTGGCTGTGATAACCTGTAATAACAATGAACTAAGAAATTAAATTGACAGCACACCATTTACAGTGCCATAATGACAAAAAATGTTTCAAAAGATGTCCATATTAATAATTATATTAATGCAGATGAATGATTAATCAACACACATACTGCAGATATAATACAGTTAAATCTATTAAAACATAACATATGGATAAATATAATGAAAGCTGTTTATAAGGATAAAATCTGCCCTCATAAAAGTGACACAACTATTTTACTGTATTCAGCTGACAAACTCAATTAAATTCCTGTACAAGTAACTGCTCTTTTTCATCATAAAACTCTGCCTATCACATCAACAATTTAAAAAAAAATGTTTTTTTCTTTCGCCTGATAACTTCAGAACCATTCCAAGTAAAGTCAAAGAGATGAAAAACGAGTGTGATATCGCCTTTTCTGAAAGAGAAGGCGCCGACGTGGTGTGATGTCATCAAAGTGCGCCTTTGAAAAGGTGTTCACCTCCACATTCCCAGCCTGCTTGGCGTTTCTTTCGTCAGGCCTCTGTCATTTCTAGGTATGCGTTGCCCAAACTGACCGGCCCTGTGTCCATCTCCACACACCCATGGAGAGGACCAAAGAAAGGCCACTCGCCAGTTTTCGGGCCGTTTAACGGCACGCTCTGTGACCGGCCGCTCGTGGGTGTGAGTGATCTGAACGGCCAGCTCTCACAGAAAGAGAGAGAAAAAAGGAAAGATGACTGTTCCCCGGTCTCAGTGCAGAGCGTCAGAGAGAGTGTCCATCTCTCCTCTTATAGACACTCATTTGTCACAGACGTCCCTAAAGACCAGACTAGTGTCATCACAGAGAAGCGTCCTATTATAACGCGCTCATAAAAGTGGTTTTGACATACGTATGTGGGAGTCAAACTGCAGCAGCGCTGTCGTGTTTACAGTACTGTTTTGTCCTCAACGAGCTCTTTATTTTTAGCTGTTAACGTCTATGACGTCGGAGAGACGACGACCTAAACGCCAGAATGAACGGGCTCCCGTAGACTTCGGGTCTCACTGCCTTCGAAGTGTCTAATATGTGTCGGGTTACAGAGCCACTGTCCTTTTTTGAGCAGACTAATTAGATGGCATCCACTTATTGACTGGGTAGGTTAGTCTGCCTAATGTGATTACAGGCAACAGAGCGACCCGTCTGGAAAATTAGCGCCTGCATGGCGTAAAGATGCACCCATTAGATTTTTGCTTTTTGCCACACGGTGCAACATAATGTTTTGGAGCTGTGCTTCCAGAACGGCATGTGAAATGAATGTGCAATGACTATGACTGTTATTAGCGTCAAATGTATCTAGGGGGAGGAAATAAGACAAAATTATGCTTAGTATATAGCACCAGCACAGTATGTATTTTACTCTGCCTATTGCTTTCTCTGTTGCATGGTTTTATGTGTTTGTGTTATGTTTTTATGTGATGTTTTTATGTGATTAAAATATGATTTTCTGTCATGTTACAGACAATAAAGTTTTTTCATTTGAAGTGACACACTCTCTCTCTCTCTCTTACTCTCTCTCTCTCATACACACACACACACATGTTTTTATGCCTCTTGGTCAGGATGTTCTGTATTGGATCTAATGATGTTGGTCCTGATATCTATGTGAGCCAGACGAGAGTGGACGTGTCCTCAGTTCACAGTGCGAGTGTGAACGGCGTACATGACTCACGGTACCTCTGAGGGAGAGTTTCTGAAGGAGGGTCCTGAGGCGCAGCAGGGCAGACGGGGACACTTCGTACGGGCGTACGTCTGTCACAGGGACCCTCTGGCACCTTCCAAACACTCCGTCTGAAACAAGACCACAGACTCCCTCAGATAACTCCGTCCACAGCACCACAGCCCTGCACAGACGGACGCCATCTTTCTCCTCAGAAACGACAATCTGAGGACAGCACACCATCGCTAGGATACAACAAAGCCACTGTGATCCACACTAACAGTGGTTTTCTGAAGATCCTAAGACTAGCTTTTCTTTTTTTTTGTAAACCTGGAGTTGTTGTTTGGGCATTAATAGCTCGTATTTTTGACAGCATTAAATCGGCATTAAGATAAGCATTTGGCCATCAATGGAGAGCCTTTATCTGTGGCTGCTAATCTCAACATCGGCAGGGCCCAGGCGCCACTCAATACACGTTGCTAGGCAACACAAGCAGAGGCTGCTATCAGCTTCATAATTCAATGGCTATCAGGACAAGAAAGAAAAGCTGGGACACTGAGGGCCGTAATACACAGTGAAAATAACAGCTCTCTCAGAATATAAATGACCCAATATCTTTTCACATTCCTCTCATTTTTCTAAGATATGTTTTCGAAAACGAAAAATGACGTGTGCCACATCTTAAAGAGATGTGCACTTTCATTGAAACCAATCTTTCTTTTGTGATTAATCTGATAATAGCATAACTTTTTTATTGGAGAAATTTGGACACAGTATTTGCACTAGGATTTTTAACTCATAATCATATGCAAATCTTCTAAAACTCCTTTCTCTATAATTCAGATATAGGACCACTTTAGCAAAAGGATCAGAATACCTGAATAATCCTATCTAATCAAATACTATTTCACTGACCATTTTAATACTGTTATAATAGGGAATATATTTTATATTCAAACATCTATTTCACAAGTTCTTTCAACAATTAAATATGTAATAAATAATAAAAAACAGAACATTTTTGGTACCCATATATTCTGCTGTAAGAATACTGCATCATTCAGGGATCAAATGGCATTTTGCAAAAGCCGATCCAGGTGAAAGGTCCATTGACCAATCAGGTGTGGGCATTTATCTGAGCTGAATGACTGCAATCAGCCGTGGCAAAGTCCTGTTCTATTTCACACAGTGCTGGTGTACGCCTTCACTGCACAATCACCACTGTCCATTTGCCATATGACCGAGGGAAACATGTAACTCTTTTGCCTATTCAGTCTAATTGCAGCTAGTCGCCTCAAATGTTTGAAGCATTACTATTAGTCAACTTGAAATGTTAAATAGCAGAGTTCAGCAGTGGGGGATAAAATTGCAAAAAAAGTACAAAAGTTGTTATTTTTGAATGCTACTAGCACTGTGGCTCCTAATACCAGCTATTTTTGAATCCTACAACACTGTGGCTCCGAATACCAGCTATTTTTGAAGACATGTTTTACTTGTGGTGTTTGTGATACACTGATGTCTCATCCACCTTAGTTGAATGCACTTACTATGTCTGTTAAATTACTAAATTGTTATCTTAGTAGACCATCTGAATTGTCGTAATACCATCACTGTATTAGAACACATTGTCACGATAAAGCTTTTGAAATGTATGGCATTCAGGCAATGCATACTCAAGTTTTTGAGCCAGCTTTGATTTAAACAGCCTTCTCGCCGCTTTCCGTGTGATTCATTGCTTCGAGCTTGAACTGCAGCGCAGGGTAATATGAATGCTTGCATTATGATTGAAGGGATTCTTATTACAGTCGAGCAGTGCTGAGACACAAGAAGATATTTTATCTGTAGCTTGGTGTCAGGTGGCTGTATATACAGTTCACTCATTTCCCCCCCTCTTTTTTCAATAGACCAACTGTGCCTGTCAAGTCACTGCTGTGTCACCCACTACCTTATAAGGAGTGCTGCCATTTCAATCTTTATCATTCTCCATTTGTACATATGAGCCCAGGGGCCACATTGATAAAACTCGGAGTAAAAGAATGCGTAAAAGAATGCTCAGGGAGAAAGTCATAAATCTGCTTACTTCATTTTCTCCCTCTGCCTTTCGATCGCAGTGACACACTGACAAACATTGCGTACCCATGGCGTCCAGCGTGTGCCGAGGTACGCTGATTCTCACAGCATGTGTTATTTTATACATTTTATTCAGAATTTCTGTGTGGAAACTCCCTTACGCAGCTTTCCGAGGGCATTTTTCTGCTCAGCACTGTTTATACATGTGGCCCCAGTAGCAACAGTGGCAATTCTCTTATTCTGAGAAATAGACGATTTTCATAAAATACAAAACAAAATGGCTGCCAAGTGTTTATAATAACAGTCATGGTAAAATATCCTGGTACACAAAGATATTGCGGAAAATATGATAATATGGATTATGGAATATGAAACATGATTCTGTATTATGCAAATCATAATATGATGGCCTATTGGAATGGACAGGTAATTCATCAATGATCAAAGCAAGAACTTCAAAGTCAGCATATATGAATAATTTATAATGAACTTAAGTAACATCTAGGGGGTCTCGTGGCATAGCCTGTAGAGCACCGTCCACATGATCATTCCGTCGTGACATCCGTGCGTGTCTCTCCATCTCTCTCGCTTCCCATTCTTCCTGTCTCTGTGAGGGGGCATGGCGTGTGAGGTTCGAGGAGCCACACGCAGCGAAGGGATTCTTTAAGCTCTAAGAGCCACTGAGACGGGGTACCCCGTATTTAAGGGAATATAAAGGACAAGGCAAATAACCTAGTTCCCACTCTCGACTGGAGGGAAATAATAAGGGAACTAGGAAAAAGGAGCGAACATAAAGAACCCGGATAATAGGGCAAACGGCACATAGGCACTTGAACGAGAAAACTCGGTAACCACCACGAGCTAAACCCGGGAAGAAAACGAAGCGTGGGGGAGAGAATGCCTAGGCGGTAAAACAACAAGGGGACTGAAATTAGAGCGGATAAAAGGGAGGAATAAACGACAATAATTCCCTCGCTCTAAACGGAGAGACTGCTCGCTACAGGGCGGAAATAAAGCAGTCTCCGAGTCCTAACCTCTACTGGCAACAGTGCAACACGTAACACATGAAAAACTAATAAACGCCCTGACTCACAGTACGGGGGAACGTAGCCCACGAGAAAGAGAGACAAAACAGGGAACAAACGTACCGAAGCTACTAACCGGCTCACTGTCACACGCAAATGAGTAGAAGCATGAACGGCAGGTTTCTCAGTAAGAAAAAAACAAACAAAAGGCGAAGGAACAAAGAACTGCTGTCCTATACTTCTACGAGCTAAGTAACTAAGTAGAAGCATGAACGCCCGGTCTCTCAGTAAGGAGAGGCCATCGAAAGGCGAATAGAACAGAAAACTGCTGTCCTATACTTCTACGAACTAAGTGACTACAGAAAGAGCCAGAAAAAATAAACGCCCTGCCTCAGTAAAGAGAGGCGTAAGAATAGACGAGTAGCACAAATGGTACAAAAAACACACACACCCAACAAACACTGAGTACCCGAACAGTACAAAATAGCGCAAAACAGTGCAAAATAATACAGCAGCCCCGAACGAAAAAAACGTGGGCTTAAATAGCTCCGAGGTAACCACGCACAGGTGTGGATGCTGAGAGCAAACATCCACTAAAAGGGCAGCGCCCTCCCGTGGCTACCGAGGAAAATGACCGCAAGGGAAGAAATTGTCAAAAACCATGACAGTCTCTCTACACTGGTTTGTCCAATAAAGCTGAAAAGGCCTTAAAATATATAATTTAAAAAAACATAAGTAATTTCTTGGACCAATTTCATACTAAAGGAAAACTCCGCAACTCCGAAATAGAACTTCGGTATGTTCTGTCTTACTCAAAGAATAATTGGTGAGAATGTAATTTGTCAAATCGATTTTTTAAGTCTGTATCTGCAAATGACCATTTGAAGTGATGTCATGGGGAGGTACAGTGAGCACCATAATTCATTGGATCTAGCACTTTGAGTTTGAAAGGATACAATGACAATGAGGTTGAAGTGCAGACTGTCAGCTTTAATTTGAGGGTATTTTCATCCATATCGGATGAACCGCTTAGAAATTATAGAACCTTTTGTACATAGTCCTCCCCATTTTCAGGCATCAAAAAATATTTGACAGTTTAAAATAATGTAGAATAAAATACTAATTTTTAATATTTGGTTGCATATCCTTTGCATGCCATGACTGCCTGATGTTTGTGACCCAACAACATCAAAAGACTCTTGGGGCTCTATTTTCAAACCAGCGCAAGGGGACGGTATAGTCAA
Source organism: Synaphobranchus kaupii (assembly GCA_029718625.1). Classification (NCBI taxonomy): domain Eukaryota; kingdom Metazoa; phylum Chordata; class Actinopteri; order Anguilliformes; family Synaphobranchidae; genus Synaphobranchus; species Synaphobranchus kaupii. Next base: position 119,700,376 of record CM056377.1, read on the forward strand.
ACGCAAGCTTGTTGACAGCATCAACGTCTTAAAACTGGCGCTATGGCGTTTCTCAGCAATACCGCTAGGACCAACAAATTCTCAACATAACATCCTTTCGCTTGCGGTGCAGTGGGATGGGTGGCGCTGTCTGGGGCGTGTTCTAAAATACTTTCGGCTCAGTGACAATTTGAACCAACGAAAACCCATTGCGTTATGATCAGCTAGAACCACCTCTTAGCGGCAACGCAATAGACTCTGGCAATTTGCCAACTTATTAGTCATGTAGTTCTATGTAGTGTCTATAGGTGATGCCAACATTACACTTCCATTTAATGAACAAATAGCCTATAATTATTATTAATTAATTAATTTTAATTTAAACTACTAGAATAAAACAGGACAGCTTACAAGAAACTTGCGATCATGTAGGCCAATAGCCTATAATATATAAATTACACATTGACACAGTTGAATCATAAGCCTACCATTTGAATCATAATTATGCCTACATCACCTAATGTAGGCTAATTAATGCATTCGCCACCTCCTCCCGTGCCTTCCGAACTTCTGGGAGACGAGGTGGTGTGGATTGTGATCCATAAATTATTACAGTCCTAGCCTGTACTTCTGTTGCAAGTAAAATCTCCTGTGCGGAAAATCGCTCTTGTCGTTGACGGTCCAGTGCGCTTGGGTTGCTCATTATGAAATTGCATGGAGCGATTGCGTTCCAACTGGCTTTTTTTAAAGCATGAGAACAACAATTTGATTGGCTACCATAGAGACACACCTTGGACATTTAAACCCAGCCTTTTAGCAATACCGCCATAAGGTGCGCCAAGATTGCCGTCATGAAATTACCAAATTTCTCGCCGACACGCCCTCAGAGCGATACCGCCAAGCGATTACTCTTGCGTTCACCATTGCGTTTGGTTTATTAAAATAGAGCCCTTGATATCTTATTTTCTGGTACTCTTACAAGCGATACTATTTGAATGGATCTCTATGGGAATTTGGGGGTGGGACTAGATTTAGCTGTAAATTACGCTGGAACAGTATGGAATACATGATTGTTTCTCCTGACAAATTTGCCTATTGAACTCTATGGAAAAGTAAGTCAGGAGAAGAAACCCTTCAAGTTATCCATCCATATCTACTGTATTTCTGGCAACAGAGTGATGCTTTGAGGCTTGTTTGATACGTCAGACCCTTGAGGACTTACAGCCATTTTACCAACCATATATTCCATATAGTTCCAGCATAATTTACAGCTAAATATAGTCCCACCCCCCAATTCCCATAGAGATCCATTAAAATGCAGAGACTTCATAGTATCGTTTGTAAGAGTACCAGAAAATAAGATATCATGAGTCTTTTGATGTTGTTGGGTCACATACATCAGGAAGTCATGGCATGCAAAGGATATGCAACCAAATATTACAAATGATTACTTTATTCTATATATAAATGCAGGGGTGCCAATACTTGTGGCACATGTGGTTTTGTTAAAAATAATTATTTCTTGATGAGGGATTTGTTTTTCTCATAATAAATTTACTTCAATTAAAGGTTGGATTTTTTTCATTTTGTCAGTGTGACATTAAGCTAATTCACCAAACTGAATTTTTTATAACCATTTTTACTCATCTTTACCAGGGGTGCCAATAATAGTGGAGGGCACTGTAGATATTATTCTTAAGATGACTGACAATGGCTTTTGGCTGGAGAATTTAGGAAACATTAAACACAATGGATAACTACACACATTAGAAACTGAAATATGGGGAGAAAAAAATTTCATTTTCACGTGCACAAAATTATTCTTTTTCCTGCCCTTGTACTTTTTCTCCTCTGCAAATATTCTGACATGTTACTGCGCTGTTATGCACCCATGAAAATACATTAAACTGTGCTGATCATCCTAGAGTATTAACACGCATAGTAAACTTCACAAGTGGGAGGTCTCCTTGCACAGAATGTTCGTGGGACCACCACGGCTTCAGTGAACAAACAAATCAGACCATGCCAGAGATGCCAGAGTCATTGTTCATGTTGAATGCCATCAGGGATCAATTGGAAGTGCCTTTGGTCGTGACCTCTGCAGGCACAGTACATTACCTTGCATGTAGTTATGGGCTCTCAGGAGACCTGTGCAGGGATATTTACTTGTACATTAGATAAGCTCGGCCAGTCTGACAGCAGTGAAAAGTGGAAGTGTCTCTGGACTGTGATGAATCTTTGCCTTTCAAGTCATTTCTTTGAGCTTCTGAAGCTCCAGACACGGCAGAATAGGAGAGGAAATAACCAGTCTCTGGTGAGAAAGAGCTGGATTCTGTGGCCAATAAATCAGCTCAGAACACTTTGATATCTATAATGCTCATATCTATATTGAATGGGATGAATAAATAGTTTCAACTGCAACTTATGTATGGGGTGGATATTGCCATATCATATTACCATACCAAAGCGTGGGACATAAGTTAACCTGTAAAAGCAGTTTTAATTACTTAGATTGTTTCAGTAAGTATAACAGGCATATCTTCCATTCTGTGCATGGATAACAACATGCAATTCATACGTGAGCATAATGACAATGCAATATTTTTTCTATTGTTTTCTCCATAGAACAGGTTTTCCAATATCCCCTATGTTGGTAAAGCTAAGCAGTGCAGGGATTGGTCAGTAATCGAATGGCAAATTATAAAGCAAAGCAGATTGTTAAATGTCGAGATGAGGAGAATTCTGCTGGATTTAGCTACAGCAATGTGAAAGTCAAAATACTAATTTAATTTAATCCAGAAAGAGAGAGTTTCATGAATCTTGATTCTTTAGTGTCATCAGAAGGCACGTTGCAACTTTGTGCCAATAATTAAAATAAAAACGTCCAAATTTACACCGGCGCAGTGTTGCCACATACTCATTTAGCGTGTCGGGCTTGGTTTCGTTAAACTTTAATTCTGAGGGAACGGCAGGGATGACGACTCATTTTCTTCAACATTAGTTTACAGTTCAGATTAATTCATTTGTCATTAGATTAAAACAATCCTTTTGCTTCATCACCGTTGCTCTAGCAGATTTGCAGTTCAGCGGGGTGTGTTCCGCGTGTAGCCACCCATAACTATGGCTCCGCACTGATTTATTCATTTACTTCACTGTAATTAGGGCCACAGGCGCTCTGTGAGATAATTTGCATTATTATTGCATAGATTACAATGTGAAGCCCTTCCTTGTGAAATAAATGTCTAATTTAGTTTTCTCAAAAGTCTTCCCAGATCAGAAATTAATGAGTCTAAAACTGAAAAAAAAAAACGACAACAAACAAAACAACGCAAAAAACCCCCAAAAAGCTTACTTTGTGATTGCGGAGACATGTCTGACGGGAGAGAAGATAGAGCTGGTTTATGTACCGTTCTGCTTGTGTCTTAACCATAGACTTTAGAAATAAATAGGTCTGAACGCGGACGTTAGCGGATGGGGGAGAACGAAGCGTCCAGCGCCCTCATGACCTGAATATGAGGAGACTGCTCCTTCACCGCTCCCCATTAAAGCGGAGATTCAGTTCAGACTAACCGCCTTCGCTCGGGAAAACAGACACATTCCCTTGTGTCCAATTTATGATTCATTCTTTGTCCAATTAAATATTTAGTCTAACTCGGTAGCGTATAGACACCTTGTTAAAAGTTTGAAACTGAGCAGAAACAGGCAGAAACCCTCTTAAAACATGAATAGAAATGGTAATAATGTGTATATAAATGAGTATATAATGTGTATATAAATGAATGCACCGGGTTCATTTTTTTCTCTCTTCTCTCTGTCAAACTTGAGCAAGCGTTGCCTCCTTTTCCTCCTCCTCATATTTTGTGAAATCCATGACACAGTTAGAGCTTTACTGACAAACGCTTCATCACCTCTACGTCCAACAAATGAATGTTCCAACCGTACAGCTGCCATTACTACCAGTTCTACACCCGTACCACCAAATCCACCGCCACAGAAAAGTTCACACGGACGTCAATATTTAAGAATTCACCAGAGTCCCCACCCCACCCTCCTCGCCCCCCGTACTTTGAGAGCCCAAAATTGTGACAAGACACTGCCCAAGCACTCAACATTCATTATTATTTACCCCGTAAACTGCACTTTTTAAAACATTAAGCATTCTAATCTATCCCCAACCATTCAGTCTGGTGTGAAAAGTACAGGTGTGCTCTGAGGACTACTCCTGTTGTAGTAGAACAGAAAATGTTATTTTGGAAATCTTCTAAGGCGTTCCCCAAGGGTCAGCCCTGCCCACCTTTCTTAACCCCCCTTGCCCGTCCCGTTCGGCTAAAATCTCTGCTCCTAAAATGATCTCTGCACAGCTGTCGTGAAAGATGGTACCCAGGAGAGCCAACCTCTCCCCAAAAAATCCTAAATCATGTCATACGCTCATAAGCAACGGCCTCTCTCAAGTCTTCAGTGTGATGCCCAGGGCAAACCGTCCCATTCATCATTAATGTCCCTGGTATGAAAGGCTCTCTGTTTTTACTGAGTCTCCTCTGTACCTCTGTGTGCCTGCGGCTCTATTGATCGCAGCCTCCCTCTCACACTGTGTCCTGCCCTTTGCCTGCTCCTGCTCCTGCTCCCCTGTGGTAAAGCCAGCTGCTAGTCAGAGCCAAAATGGCGCTGGGTCACCTCCCCCATTCTACACACCCACTGAAACACATGCACACACACACACACACACACACACAGAGCATAGCACTCGAGGGGAGGGGGCTCAGCTGCCAGGAGCGCCCCGGTCTCACTGCACAACAGTGACCCCTACAGGCTGCCACGCGCCTTCAGTCCGCCTGTAATCAACCTGTGTGTGGCGCGTTCTCGACCGCCAGGCTGCAGACCGAAAGGTCTCCGCGGGTGGCGGTACACGCTTCATAGGGGACTCATCTGCACTCTCTCCAGTCTTACCGAGGACTTTGCGGGAACGACACGAGCTTACAGGTACGATTAGTTCAGAACAGCAGACAGCGGTTTTGTTGGAATGTGAGCCTATTGTTTTTGTTTCTTAAGTGCAGCTAAACTACTAACATTAACACTGTTCTGAAGGGCCTATTGCAGAGGCCCACACAATACACAGTAATCAGAGAGAATATTGAGGCTTGCTCTTACCCATCTGTATGCACAAGTCTACATTTCATACAATAACCAAAATTATCGCTTTTCTTTCTTTTCAAAGTGTTCATCACGTACGCTTGACTTCTATAGGAACCCTTAATTAGGGCTGCTGATTAAAGCGTGTGTATACCATACCAGAAAATGGTGGTGTACATTTAACACCCTAGGGTGTTTATATGAGTCTGTGGTCTCATGTAAACACCCTTGGGTGTTAAATGTACACCAGCAGTGTTAAATTTACACCAACATTTTTGCTGTGTACCTTGAGCCACGCATTCCAAACAGATCACAATCCTGTTCATTTACCTGCTACTCCTCACATTACACTGACAAAATAAAATTGAAAAAAAAACACCTTATCCAGTGAGATAAGACTTTGTTCGAATATTTCACGGCATGTACAGCAGTTTTTGGAGTTATTCCAAAACATTGTAGCATTATTGACACAGTCTCTAAAAGTCAAGCCAGTTCATTCTCAATAAAAGGCAACCAAAAAGGCAACACCATCAAGACTTTGTTTTAACAAATTAAAGAGATCCAAATCAAATCAATCTTGGCTATTGATACTACACGCAACAGATTGATTTCTGCGTGTTTCTAAGTAAACCCTCGTTTTAATTTCACTCTTGAATGCACAGCACATATATCAAGGGAGTGCAGACAAGACCACAGAAAAGATCAGTGTGGGCTTTTAGCGCTGAAATTACCTTGATCTTAAACCTGAATTATGACACATGCACGGAAACGGATAGTGCACTGTGTGACATTTGAATGCTAAAGGTTAAAATAATAATAATCCTTTTTAGAGTTTCAAGCAGACAATGGGAAGAAATCATTCAATGACATTAAGAGCTTATATTTTTCTACCAATGTAGTCTTACCTGGGACAAAGTTAAATGATCTAAGTGGTTTAAGTGTCATAGCAGTCTAGCTCCTTTTTGTCAGACAAAGCCATTTTCTCTTTGTAGTTGGCATATGACTCATTTTTGATATTTAGAATGACTAATGACTTATTTAAGAGCATATCTGAATACATTGTTGTCTATAAGAGTAGCAGCAAATACTTATAAGAATCAAGGCATAGGGTGCAATAAGCTCATTCCACCACAAGGTGGCGACTGAGGCAGTTCACAGTAATTGGAGGACGGCTTCTTAGTCATCACAGAGAGGAACCATCCCCATCAGCTACTAACCCCTTCTGCCCAGCAACTCTGTATACAGGTAAAATATACTGATCAGTCACATAAATGTAACGAAAAACAAATTATACTTCTGCAACACACAATCATATGTAAAAACTGTAAAGCTTCCCCTAAATTTCTTGAAGCTCTTATATTTACATGAACTAAATGAAGAGAGCTGGACGGACTATGTGGTATAGCAGCTTCCTTGGCTATTTTTATATGAAGCCCAAGGGAGTTCCTCTATATATCATTCCCTGTCTTATGTGCTGATTCACTTTCATTCATATGCAGTGGTACAGTCAAGTTACTATGGAAATATTTTGTTTAATAAATTAACTCAAATAACAGGGTTGGCATCTTTTGAGAAAATAACGATCCTTTTATGCGAATGAGACATTAAGTGCATTTTTATGTATGCAATTTTGATAAATTAACACAGTTCTCCCATCTTGTTAGCTCTATATGGAGATTGTCATTGAGCAATGTGCTGTACAATGAGAGGCCAGTGCACATGGTGGGATTATGGAAAGCCATCTTAGATCCTTCCGGTGGTTTCTGCATTAAGAACAGAACTGAATGTTAACCTGATGACTGGCTGCTCTGTCGGATATGAATGAAGTACATGCTCTGTGCAATGTGCACTGTCAGCATTCAACATAACCAGCGTCAGCGCTACCAGCTCTGACATCACAGCATTTAATTCTTGTTCTACTGGAAAGCGGCTGCACCAAAATCCGCCCAAGTTTTCCATGTTGTCTTGTACCCAGACAGACAGACACACACACAGATCAACAGACAGACAATGAACAGACATACAAAGAGGTACAGAGTCCGAGCACAGACAGTACAAGTAACTCAGACGTACAGATGATCAAATAACCTCTATCCCAATTCCCATAATGGTAATGAATCTCTACATAGACATTTGTGTACAGCATAGCAACCTGGGTTGCAGTAAATACACATACAAAAATGAGATTTCAGCCTCTGATTAAATTCAGATTCACTGCCTTACTGAAGTGGCCAGAACAAAACAGACAAGTTATGACGGTGTGCTGGAGGCGACATTAGCCAGACTGCACAGCGCACACTATCAAAAAGACGAGCAAAATATTCACCCAAACGGGGGCGCGTGTCTGATAACGGCGCACATCAACGAAGGAGCCGAAGCTACCGACAGCAGCGGAAATTAGCGCATCTATCTCCCTCTCCGAATCGATAGCCGCATCGCCGTCAGCCCAGCTGCCGTTGCACGTCTCGGCGGTATTAAAAACCCCATTGCGTAGAAACTCTTTTACACTTTCTCCGTCGTCGAGCGGCACGACAGAGCGCAGGAGAAGCTGGGGGCGCTGGCCTGGAGGGACCCGGGGGCGGGGCCGAACGCGTCGGACGGCGGGAAGACGCACGAGCGCTCTCCCGTCCGCCGAGGCCACCAGATTAATGCGCTGTTTCTGGGAGGAGATGGACTGGAACTTTTATGTAAATATTAACCTATTTCAGTGTGCTGGGATTGGAGGAGCGCGGGAGAGCCCGTGGCCGCGCTGCAGACAGCTGGCTCTGCGCCAACACCGCCGCCGTCACATTGCAACTCAAGCGCGCGTGCACATGCACACACACGCCCACACTCACACACTGTAGCCATTATTACCTGCTGCACACCTACTGTTCATATCTGCATGCACCTGTATCACATTCATATCTGAATCATCTCATTCATGGCGATATATTGTGCATTATATGTTCCAAATTATTATAACCAATTTCAATAAAAAGTATGTACACATAGCATTTTTAGAAAAACAAAGTAAACAGATTTTGGGGGCCTGTTTTCAGGAGGCCAGTTTGTACTAAAGTAATGTGTCCCCCATCACAGACTGCTGACAGTTCCAGCACTGATCTTGGCAGGGGTTTCTCGGGGCTAAACGTAATTAGCCACAGTATCACCCCAGAAGGACTTCAGTCAACAGGGTATTCCTCGCTTCACTGCACAATAGCGGCCCCTCTGGTTCATTAAGGCAGTTGCGCAAGGTGTGTGGTCTTCTGGCACAAGGGCTGTTCAGCTCAACGGGTGGACGGCAGAGTGCAAAGGAAACGGGCTGACAGCGCTGGCCGCATCTGGAGATCAAACGTGATAAAAAAATCTAAATGGACAAAGATAGAAAGGGGTTAAAAACCCACTTTGAGAAGAGAACCAGAGAGAGAAGCACGCCTTTGTGCAGCAGGACAGGCTGCGCTGAGCCAATGTGTCATTGCTCTCAATCTGGGGTTTTCACAGCCAGAAACTTGTTATCTGGCGAGATGTCTGTCAATGCCTAAAGTCAATATTGGAGATCAAGAGCCACGGCCCCTCGCCAAGACTGAGAGCCCATCCTGATCAGTCTCCGTGGCGACGTTCCCACAGCCAGTTCCACTCAATCAAAGGCCAGGTTGCGGCAACCGAGTTCGCGCTCAATCAATGGCGCCGCCCGTAGGCGGGTGGGCCATCAATCATTACAGATACCGCACCGTAGCAACAGCTCTCCCGCCCAGACAAACCCGTACGCGACCCTCCCATTGGCTGGCCCGCTGTAGCCAACAATTAACGTATCGGTTTGCCCATGTGTGCCCTGGCACGGTGTCGTGACTCGCCGCCTCCCAGATTGTGGTCAGTAATTGATAAACTGGATTTGGCTGTCAGCTGTTGCCAGGTGGTTAATTGAGCTGGCTGTGAGCAGTACAGGGACGCCGAGACGCTACGCTAACTTAGCCTCGCCGCTGCAGTGTCCAACAGTCTTTTCAGGATCTCTAGCTCACGGAGGTGTTCGTCTCTTCGCCTGTGTTCCCGCGTGCGTCTCAACAGGCTTGCCTATCAGTAGCTCAAATCTCCGCATCACCTGTGTTCAGCCACTGATTCTCACAGAATAATGGAGGGATGTACTTCAGTGCTTATTTAGGTGTCACAGTGACTCAAACACATTGAGATCAGTAGCGATCAGCGAATAATGAGTTAATCAAACAAATGCTCCAGACATGTCATTGGCATTCCAAATCTGCATGCATAAGATGAAAATATAGAGGCAGAAATAGTGCTGTTTCTTGCGAACCCCAATATACGTGCGGTTAGGATTTAACATTACTTAAAAACCGTATTCTATTAAATTCCCTTAATTAAGCCCGAGGGTAAAAGGCAGAGGCTGACACAATCCTTCATTCTCCACATTAGAAGTCTTCTCACACATCACAGACGCAAGAGAAATTCCACAAGAACAGGACTGTTATTATAACGAGAATGTAAGGCAGTTATTTATTGCCTGGAGAGGTGAGTATTGGGACCTTTAATTTCCCTGAAACCACGCTCCCCGTTCCCCCCTCGACAGTGACACATACGGCCCTGTCAGTGAGGATGAGGCTGGTAAAACCAGGGAGCAGATTTCTCAGGAGAGCGCGGTGAATCACGCAACACGACTGCCTGTCAACGATGACAGGCATTTTGGGAGGATTTCTGTCAATCCCAACGCAACAGGGAAAAACGGGCCTCGGCAACAACAACTACAACGGCGACGCTGCACTGACGTGCATTCAAATCAGCCTCTCTCTCCAAAGACCTGCGGGCCTCGCGGAAGACTTGTCAAGTTTTAAAACTGACGCGTTAACCATGTCACATGACCCACAGAGACAATGCTGAAACAAGAGAGTGGAGACTTATGCCCCTTTTCTATTGCTCAAAACAGTTCAGGTACCATCCGTACCCGGAATATTCCCTATTGAGAATTTCGGTAATTCCCGGAGTGCGTTCCTGATTCAGCTTCCACCGAACTTCCACCGAGAACCGCGAAACCGCGACGATGATAATTTGGTATGGAGTGACAAAATAAAAGCGGCAACTGTGCTGCTGACGTAATTTTCGGCACAAAATGCTGTAACCTAAACAACAACATCCGACCAATTGCCAACAAGAGCTTGGACGTTCTTGGTCCGTGACGCTGATACAGCTTCCATATTTGTTGTTTGCTAGTAGTGTTTTTGCATCCTTGTCTGTTTTAGATAAGTTTTTAAGCAAGTAGCTACTGGGTATTTCAAAATTGTCGGTTTGCTCGGCGTATGACGATTAACAAGAAGTTTGCGTTTGACCAATCAGTGATGTACAGCAGTGGTTCCCAAACTCTGTCCTCGGGGACCACTGTGTATGCTGGTTTTTGTTCCAACCACAATTGCAATCCCAAAATCCTAATAAGCTGTTCATTTTTCTTAATTAGGTGCTTTTCATGTTTAGAGGTATTATTTACCCTCTTAAGCCACATCATGTCAGAAATAGCTATACATGCCATGAAAAATAAAAATTCCCATGTTCCTACTGTGCTTATTGGGCTGTTTTGCAAATAGGTAACATTTTTTTTAAACTGATCAAATTAAAGACTGGGGTGAATCAATTGGCTCCGAATTAGGTAGTTGAAAATGTGAGTTTTTAAGTTCCCTCATCAAGTTTTTCTTAAATGTATTAACACTGCAAGTTTGGCTCGTTATCATTTTCTTTGTCTTTTTTTCATTATTTATCAAATGGTTAGTTTTAGTGGCCATATATCCACAATTTCACCAATCACCTCAGTCTTTAATTTTATTTAATAAAATAAAATAAATTTGGTCAGTTAAAAAATGTTGTTGTTTTTTTTTTGCCCCTTGTAATTATTTGCAATATAGCACAATGAGAATATTGTACTTTTATTATTCATGACATGCATAGCTATTGCTAACATAATGTGGCTTAAGAGGGTAAATAATCCCTCTAAATATGACAAACACCTAATTAAGAACAATTGACATCTTGTTAAAATTCCGGGATTGCAATTGTGGTTGGAAGGAAAACCAGCATACACAGTGGTCCCCGAGGACCGAGTTTGGGAACCACTGATGTACAGGACTGCTAGCTCCACCCCATAGTTCCTGGTACCTTTGTTTGGTACCTCTCTTCAGGAGGAGTGAAATTTAGAGAATCATAATCTTATTCTGAGAATCATACACTGCTGGCAATGGAAACACATCTACACACAATATTTATTCTGAAAAAAAAAAAAAATCACTGGTCACAGACCTTGTCGAGTTGTGTTTGTGAAGAAAAGTGTAAGAGTTGCATTTCATTTTCAGTTCTGGGATTTTCAATCAATAAACATTGCCTAAATGTCAGTTGTCCCTCACCAGAACGATTTCTCGGAATGACTTTTCAGGCAGCCTCATCCTGGGAATGTATTTTCCTATATGGAGCCATTACTAAAGTGTCTTTATGCATGACTTTACGCTACGCATGCTACACACAGACCCTCCATCAGCATAGAGCCCCATCCAGTTGATAAATAAAACACCGTGCATAATCGATTTCAGGGCTGGGTGAGCCACAGATCATTAAAACCAAGGCAAGGGGCCATTAGAGCCGACAGTCAGGAATTTTACGCAACTTATCTTTTTTTACATCACGGCCTTTCTGCCAATTGCAGAACAGATGGGTGCTGTACCACCCTATCCGTCTCGAATGGGGGGTCTTAATAATGGCTGGGCATGGTCCGTCTGCCCCCACCCCGTTCCTCGCCCCCTTTAATCACACGCTACGGAACGTCATCAGAGCAGAAATGAAGGTCACCGCGAGCCCTCCGCGCCGGGCCACGTCCTCACCGCCGGGGCGACCGCTCGTCCAGATGGCCGTTTTTTCACGGTCCCCGGGGCGCCGGCGTGTAGCGGTTAGGCACGGCGCGGCGCGGCAGGGCGTCGCGCGCCGCGTGAACACAATTACACCTGATTTACACACCTCCCCCCCGCTGACGCGGACGCTTCGGACGCCTCGTCGTTTGAGAGGCGCGTGTCATCGGCACGGAGGCGAGTTCGACGAGAGCGGGCCCGGGCCTGGCCACTGATCAATGAAGCCGCAAAATGACAGTAAGATAAGGCGCCTTACGGAAGGACGGGACACCGGCCCGATACGGCCTCACGGTGTGGAAAACCTAAAGGGGAAAAAAGGGGCAGCTGGCCCATCCATTGTGCAAAATCGAGCCGGCTCACACGTGTCTACAATACAGCATTACATTACAGTCATTTAGCAGATGCTTTTATCCAAAGCGACGTACAATAAGTGCATAAAGAAACGTCATCGAAGTAACTGAGGGTTATGAATGAATTGACCTGAGCTGGATAGAAGGTCGTAACTCTAATAACTCTGTCTTTCTCCCCCCAAAACGATAGGGGGCCAAAAACGATATTGTTCTTTTTTTTAAAAATTTTGGCTATAATGCCACAGCAGCGAGAGAATCTGCTGGGCAACCAGAAGGACATGGGTTCAAGTCACGTTGGGGACCAAGGCTGCTGCCGCCTTCAGAAATGCACATGAACAGGCTGCTACTGTATGAATGGATGCGACACAAACTGACAAAGGGCATCTGCTAGGCAAACAATATCATTAAGTTACTAATTAATGATAATTTAAAGAAACATTTAAATGAACTTACTCATTAATTTGCTATTTTATACATTATCTACACAAATATTGTTGTTACTGCACGTTACATTTGAGGACATTCATCTGTGGAATGATTATGTGAAATATAAGCGCAGGAAAAGGAGCATATTGCGTGCCCTTAGGTTACATTGGCATAAGAAAGGTTGGCGGGTGGATGGGAAATGATGTTAGATTGAGCGGGGGAGCCACACATTCACGCATCTGTGGGTCCAATTGTTTTTTTTCCTGTGCTCGCTGTGTGATGAATTACACTGTACCGCCTCACAGCAGACCGCTACTTTCTGACAGCAGATACACCGACAGCAATCCCTGTGACTGCCATCACGATACAATAAGCCTACCGCCTGCGAGCGTATCAGACAGCCATCTATCCAATACGCCTGATGACCATCTCTCTGTGAGCGGAACAGACAGCCATCTTTGTACATTTAGGGCCTGATTTACTTTAGCACATGCAGAACCAATAACATAATCAATGATTGGTGCAATACAAACACCATGACCAATCATAGGTCATGTAATTGGTTTTGCGTGTGCTACAATCTTAGTAAACCAGGCCCTTAGTCTCATAACTATGTGTGCTAGCCATCCTTGTGATAGACAGCCATCAATGTGAACCTCACACCCATCGGTTTGTGACGCAGAGCTATCTGTAGAAAGCTATTACTGTGCCTGTGACAGAGAGCCATCTGTTTGTGTGCTTTAGCTGTGTTTGACGTGCATTATGACATACAAAAAATGCAAACAGACATGAATTTATCTCACATTTTAAGTTAACACGTTTTTGGTTTCCTAGCTTTTTTCAAGACACACGTGCCTGAACAAGGGACAGCGTGTATTCACACAGAAATAAATGGGGGGGGGGGGGTGGGGGGTGGCTACACAATCACTGGGTAGAAGCAGCTGCCAATCATTAAATTATGCAATTAACGTTCACAACCAAAATGTATTGTTTATAATTGGGCAGAGGGTCAGGTTAGCGAGAGAACATTAGAGTCCCAGAGCACTGTATGTTCACAATGGAAAATAATTCATTGTTACAGCAGCACCCAGCTGAATTTTTTTCAAAGACTGGCTGAACGAACAAAGATAACGCTAAGACATAACAAGGACGGACATAGTCCTACCCAAACCAATTAAACAGGAGAAGATGTGTAAATCAATTAAATGATTAAATGCACCCATCTTGCAACTGCTCTCGTTCTGTTCATTCTTTGAACAGTCATGTTGTCGGGGAGCAAATACTTTATTCTGAGCAATGTTAAATCATATTTTCAAATTGAGTAACTAAGACTTTCAAATTATTTAGCAAATTCCCAGATATGCTAACTTGAAGCATCTTATATGCCTGGTGTTAGTCATGCCTTAGAGTGTGTGATATTATACATTCTACTGTTCTGTTTAATGTTAAGTTGACAGTTTAAATGTTTTTAGGAGTCCTTACATGACTTTAATGTCAGTGGTTACAGCTAAATCTTTTTCTTTCCAAAGGTGGTTGAAGCCCTCATCTCATGTTCCAAAAATGACTCCTTTAGCCCCAAATCCTTTCTTTTATTTGAGAACAGGGATAAACCGCTTTAGGCCACTCTTTGAAAATAGCCCATAACTTGTGCTAAAGCTCACCGCACATTAACTATACAGAATTTCAGTAATCCTGAAAATTCTAAATCCCCAAAAAATAAATAAATAAAACTTTGAACTGCACATTTTCATCTGTTTTTTATTTATTTATTAATTTTTATTCAACTTTTTAATGCTTTTTTAAAACTTCCAAAAAGCCATTGATTGTGAAATGGTGGGTAATTCTTGGTAAGTTGAACAGGCACGGTTTTGATTTCACCCCATTATCCGCACAGAGGGAGGAAGGACTGTGGAAGAGAAGGAAGATGTTCCAGCAGAAAGGGATTGAGTCCCAGCAAGAGCCAGTCAGCCAGGGGTCGATACTGACACTGTAAAGCACTTTAATAAAAATGAAATGCTGAACCACGGCCCATCAAGCACTCAGGCACCGCACATTAACTCCTCAAACAGTCAAGCCGCGTCCCAAGACCTGCAGCTGCGGTAGAGAGCAGTACCCAAATGCAGTGAAGCCTTTTCCCAAGCTGTCCGCTAGCTCTCGCCTACTGGCTCTTCTCTGCAGTCTTGGTGACCTGTGACCTCATCCTTTGAGTACACTGTCAGAGGGACTATAGTGCAGGCTGACATAAAACTATCGCCATTTTTTTGTGCTATTTTTATCAACATATCTCTGAATCACAATTTCTGTGTGTTTTTCAGCATAGACAAGTGCCAAATGTTGAAACGTTTTATCTTTTTTTATTTTAAAGTTTAACAGATGCCACAGGTTATACAATCCTCTTTGGTTTTGAAACTGGACCCTCAGAAATACTTCACTTTGAAGTGAAAATAAACTACATTACCAGCTAAACCTTTCTTTCAAGTAAATCAATAAGGATGCGTTTCCATGGAGCTAGCCCTCTGACATTTAGATACTTAGTAAGACTAACTGTGAGAGGAACCATGAAAACAAAGTAATTGAAATCCAAAAAATGCAATAAAAAATGTCTTCTTTTTGTTAGATACCACTGTATATTGCACACAATTATAACTGATTTAGATTCCTTTAAAAAAAAAAACATGAGAAATATCATATCAGTTAACAAAATGAAATGAAACCCTTTAATTTAAAATAAATAAACCCTTTCATCTTCCTTTCATTTAAAATAAAACTCATTGTAGATGAGAAGTTGAGAGCACAGGCTATAAAATTCCCACAGTACAGTAGTAAATGTAGCCAGATGGAATTTCTTGACTATAATACTTAGGAAGCACTATTTAGCAGAGAAGGTTGACTTCAGGCCATTTTCCAGTATAGCAGGTGGTCGGTCCATTAAAGATGATGAAAATGACAGAGGAAGGCCCAGAGTAAATCAGCATGAATCCAAAAATCCTTGTAAAGTTGATTGCGAACTGCATTAAAACTGCATTTTATGACAGACTGCGGAACTGGGGAGCAAGCTGTCTGGTTTGCTTGCGCATCCTTAATTGACCGTGATTCTCCGGTAGAAAAACGCGGCAGCGCTGCACGTGTGCGGTCGCATTTCTGCACGGATGCTACGGCCGCGGCGGAGAGGGACGGCAGCCAAACGGTCTCCTCGGGCCAGCAACACAACCTGCCCACAGCTGGCCTGGTTAACTGCCGATGTAAAAACGCAGCAGGTGCCGTTCGCTTGTTCAGCCGGGCCATTGATTGGTCCCGCGAACACCATCTGCCGCCAGCCTGTTAACCGCGGAGATGGCAAACACTGTACGAACGGCAAATGCAGATAAATCGGGGACACAATCACCACGCAAGGATGGGCCTCCTACGGGACGCCATTAACCCCCAAAACGGCACGGACAGACGGACCAGGGAGGGGGCAGAACTGCCGTATACACAGCCATCACCGTGTGCCAAACTATCCAAAAGACCACACAGGACAAAAAGGTCCTAGAGTAAACATAGAAATGCAGGAGATGTATTGAAGCTGCTTTCACAGTATGCATCCAACTTCCTATGGCACACAATCGTGCCTAAAAAGGTACAGACGTGGTACCCTATAGGTACATAATTGTACGCCTAGCCAGAAATACATAATTCATTTGTACGTTTTTTGCGTGTAAAAGGTACTTATTAGTACCCAAATAGAACATTACTGTACTTTCAGGGTATTTTTATTTGGGAAATGTGTTGCTTAAAGAACAAAAATGTACCTCCACTGTACCATTATTTCTGAGAGTGCAGGTTACACTGCTTTAATATTATATTATACAACGTATTAAAATGACATTTTATTATAAAATGTCATTTTATTATGTGTGTCTGAGTGTCTGTGTAAGTGAGTGTTTTGAGTGCTGTGGTGTACAGATTAGGTATTACCGATATGACAAAATAAAGCCACTAAGATAATAAAGATACAAAATGAACACAGACAAGCATACACAGCAAGGAGAAGCAAGCAACCCAAGGATATTTCAATATACTGGTGTTTCAATTAGCATATAGGAAAAATGTTTTTTATTAACTAATGAATACAAGTTAAAATTAAAAAACTCAATCAAAGAGTAAACGCATAAACATTGGTATTTTATAAAGTAAACATTAAGATATCCAACCAATTTAATAAAATACAGCAAGTTCATTCCTCATTCATCCACGAGAAGAATCAAATGCAGCAAAAGAGTATCTTCTGTATGATGGAATGATAATAAACACAGAGAAACAAACCGAGTCTTATTCAAAGCCATGGAATCTGTGTGCATTTAGTCCAATCATGAACAATGCCAATAAGGTAAAGGAGAACACTGCCGCCATTTCATTTCTACCATGACTGACACTCTCTGGTGCCATTTTCTGGTTGGCGGAGAACCAAACAGGTGTGGCCGCCTACACCCTGTCCCCCGCCCATGACCCGACGCCCAGCAGTCAGGCCCCATTGGGCACATGATTTATGCCCTGCCAGTCTGTCAGTCGGCAAGAGAGATTAGCGAACATCACACTCCTCTCTGAACACCTCCTCACCCGTTACTAATCGTCACAGATTGAATCCGGGCCTCTCAATGCCCACATAAACTAAACCGTAACCAGCCCCAACAACTCCCTCCCCCTCCCCCTCCCCCTCCCCCCGGCTACCTGCTACCCAGGGTGCAACTGGATATTCTGCCACCAAGGTACACAAACACTTGGCTAATGCCTATACTCCTTTTCTGTACTAACAGACACCAGCTTTTACAGCATAGCACCTCCATGTTTAAATATACATCGCTCTTTCATTCTCACCCCCCCGCACACACATACACACACACACACACATTTCCCACCCCACCCCCCGCCCCGTCTCCATATACCAGCTTCCAGTCATGAATCAGGAAACTATTCTATATGCAGAGAGGAGTAAGGAAAACATCATCTTTTCTTTATATAGTCATTTTCCATTCGCACTTAGCTCTGAGCCAGATATGCCCGATATATCTGCTATAGTGGCTAATGGTCCCACTCTCCAACGCAACCAAGAAAGAAACAGAAAATATAAAAGATATACTATGTAGTTCACGCAAGGCCTGATTTGAATCTTTAGCCAATGCAAAGAATCGACCACGTGACGCAATGGAGCTAACCACTCCCAAATCTGCAGGGAACAGCAAAGAGCCAGGTCCAAGCTATAGCATAGACAAACGTATATGTCTGTCAGAGAGAGAGTATTTTCCCTCTGAAGAGTGCTCCTATACTTGGGGTAGATGCCATGTTTTCCTTGGCACAAACACAACGTCTGCGGTTAAAACTCTGATTTACTAAGACCTTTAGAGTTGGACACACCCAAAATCAATAACATGACCAATGATTGGTCATGATATTTGTTTTGCATCAGTGATTGGTTGTGTTATTAGTTTTGCATGTGCTTAAAAGGTTTTACATATATTTTACATATTATTAATAAATCAGGCCGTTTATGCATTACATTAAACGACACTAAACACACCATCAATTCGCCACATCCAAAATGGTGGCTTTTGGCACCCTTTTCCACTAGAGACTGTCTGACAACATGATAACCTCACCATTCAAGGCAGGGCAAAGCCACCATTTACCCGTTACCTTTTTTTCCACGTATGAGAGCGGTTTAAAAAGAGGCCACCGGCCGTGTGCCCTGGCACAGACATGGTGTCAGGGTGCTGGGGGAGGGGAGAACAGGATTCTGGGTAATTACGACCGACATCTGTGAAATCAATGTCCAAGGCCCGTAGGTAGAACAGAGCTCTCCTTTCTCCTGGACACTGCTTTGCCAAGCTGGGGAAGACAAACATGCTAATGTGTACTGAGTGAGAAACGTCTCGAGGGCATCGCGAGCTCGGAGATGACTTTCCAAGTCTCTCGACGCCCAGGGTATTTCAAATCTTTAGACGCTCGAGTGGGTTGTGCGATTCGGAACCTGTTCTCCGTACGTTAGGTCTGAGTACAAAGCTACTGCAGTTTGAAAAAGCTCTTCGCTCTTGCCAATGCCATACAACAGAGTTTTTAAATTCACTGTCATTCAGGAAACATTTCCAGATTAATTTATAGATATGGTCCTGACATTCTGTGAGTTGATGTATTTGGTCCTTAATTGCTCTGCGAAGGAGACAGACTCAGCATACACAATTAGAGTTCAGCCCGGGAAGTTATATAACTCTGGAACTTGGCACCATTTGGCCTGACACAAGCTGTGGACAAAAACAGCATCTGAGAATCTTTCCATGAACATATCTTATTTTAGAGGTCTCTAGTATGGAGAATACATGAAGCTGCCAAAAAATATCATGATTCACATATCAGTGTTAGATTAGGCCTGAACAAGACCATTGACGTGGCTCTCTTCAAGAGGAAGCGAACCAGACAAAGAAACTTTCACCTCAACAAAGATGCGCGTCACGGCATCGTAACTGACTAACGGTCCTTATCTGCTATAGGACAAAACAGGTAATTCACAGACGCGTTTTTTCTCAGCGCGGCTCGAGGCGACGTCACTAGCATTCACGAAAAATTGGAAATCACGCTGTGAGGCACACAAGGCTCCTCAAAAGCAGGAAATGACTGAGCGAGTGAATCTCCGTGGAGAAAAGGCTCCTGAATGGATCAGGACGCTGTGGATGAGAGCGAGGATCGGGTTTCATAATTAGTAGCTACGTTTTGCTCTTTGTTTTATTTGAGTGACTGGGTTCCTGCTCTTTTCTCCAGTCACTCACTCATTTCCAAGCTGATTTCATTAAACCGAAGGCTCTGCCTTCACTCACTGTCAGCTCCTTTACCAGGGCCTGATGGCTGTGCTATACACAGCCTACTATTGGAGAAACTATAGAAAAATCACTACATTCTTCTTTTTATGGAATCATGCAGTATCCGGACGAGGAATATAACTCAGAATGATCAGCCTAGGGGGCTCAAGGGCCGCAGTCTCTCTGCTGATTTTTGGGATTTATTTTCAATCAGCGGCTCATTTAGGCCTTGGAAACAAGGTGTGCAGATTATTTAGCCAGTCAATGACTTAAATTAAGCACTTAAATGCAGGAACACATGAAAAAGCAGCAGGCACAGCGGGCCCTCCAGGATTTGAGTTTGAGATCTATCGTGTCTGGAATAATAGCGGTGAAATCTACTGAAGGTTGGTAACCACAAGAGATTGTGATATGGTAAAAAAGAAACATTTTCTTGTTATGGTTAGTTTTTATATTCAAAGGTAACTGCAGCCTTGGTGCACGTTACTTGCCTATAGTTTACTGGGGTGTGTGGAATGAATTATATAAAATCAGCTTACCGTTGACACAGATCTCGTATGGTGAGCACAGACCATTCTCCAACAGGCAGCCTGGAATTCAAATGCAGAGAAAAAACTGGTCAGGTTTACAACACACATGAATGTGTCTACATAACGAAAGGTTAAACCATAAAGCTCAATACCAATGTCTGTTCTCTTTACAGACATATTGCAAATATTTAAATTCTGTATGATATTCCCATTGTCTTTTAATTATGTGTCAGGCATGACCATTCTCGACGACGGAACAAACACTTATTTGTTCACATCAGGCAGTCTGCCAGGATGTATGTCATTCAATCATACGATCCCAAAACAGAACACTTCCCTTTATCTTTAAGAGATACTTCCCAAACCCTATTGGCTGTTCTCTTACCATAGGTTACTCAAGAGATTCGGATCACTTCAATCACAAAAATGAATTTGACAACAAGGGTTAACAGAAGCCAAGTCTCCTTAAACATTCGACGACAATGTCATGCCACGACACGCAGCTCGCAACGCGAACATTAACACCGCATCTATTTATATACCGCCAATTAGTCAGCTTCCTTTGTCTACTTTCAGTCTCATATTTCATGGCTGACAACCATGTTCCACTATATAAATATTAATGCTTAGGAAACTTGTTCCCGCTCCAGACTGATTTATTAACAGACAGCACCAGTTTACAGTTGCAGGTCCTGATGGTCATATTTCATACTTGTGCTCAGAGGGGATCTTGACTGCGCCCCACTTTGATCAGTTCATGTAAATCACCGCATCTTCCAGGGATTTATAACTGGAGAGGAATTGAGCGGTAAGAGTAACGGCCTAGCTGCAGTTATCTCCCAGGCAAGCCTGATTGTGAACTTTATGGAGTGCGGCATTTAACTCACAGACATGCCTCCACGTCAAATGCACAGTATATTTATAAACAAAACACATTTTTAAAAGGCTATGCGTACCCCCATTTGACTGTTAGCAATAGGGTGGCTAAAATGTCCTTGCTCTAGTATGGGGCAGAATTCACACGCGCAATTGTGGAAGCTGGTGGTTGGGGGGAGGCTGTCATTTATGAAATTAATGACTTTTGCACTGCAAGGCAACCATAGAGCAACCCGTTTTTTTGTAGCTTATTCACGAGAGCGCAGTAGGCTTTAGGGGTTTGACTGTTCAGTCATCTGCTTTGTTAATCTGAGCGTTAATGTCCTAGTTCATCGATGGCAGGTAAAATTTGCAGGACACAGCAGAGAAAGGGACAAACCGTGTTTCGTGAAACACAGCACGTCTTGACTAATACGGGACTGTTGGCAACCCCAGTTAGAACCCAACAGCGACTTACGCCGAGACGGTGAATGGTTTCCTTCCTGTGGTGAGAAATACACAGTAACGTCAAGGCCCAAGCACCTCAATGTCACCGTTTGACATTTCAGCTGCACTGCCTGCCTTTTCAAGAGCGGTCACATTCAAGCTCCCGAGGGATTATCAACGCAAACTGTCAGGCTTTGTTTACACTCGCAGAGATTTACGCTGGGATACAAAAGTGTCCTTGTAACACTCCTGTCTGAGATAACATGACAGAAGCACAACGGGGCAGTAAAATAAAACAGGCTAGGTTAAACAGGCTGAAGTCGCCTCAGCTTTCGGTTGAGGGCACAAGCGGTTTGACTCCACATTTCCGAAGCAATGCCGCAGGGCAGCAGAGTTTACCACCTCGATTATGTGAGGGAAAAAAAGACCACTTTGCCCTACTGGAAATACTGAAAATAATTAGCATCTCCCCATCCTGGCAGGTTTACAAACACGATCACTGGATCATTCTGTATCTGAAAGCAAACTGCGGCTCAGGCAAAAAGGTTAGCCTATCACTGTACGCGTCAGATGTTTTTTGTTTTTTTTCTTTATTATAAATGAGCTGCCATTACAAGCACGTTATATTCCTGGCTACAAATCAACTCAGACTCCAGTTAATTAACTGTCACAAGGACTCACACAGGGGACTCACGCCGAGGCCTAGTCTAACAACCAATATTTCAGACTTTCACTAATAAATGTGAAAAGTTGTGGCAGAAACCAAAAATAAATAAATGAATAAATAAATAACATTAAATAATATGAGTCATTCAACAACAAAGTACGTGAGACTGAGGATTGAATAGACGCGCTAAACACACCCGAGCTACAGCAGTCCCACCCCCCAGGGTTTGAATACAGCATCATCATTTGTCAAAATATTGTGCTGTAGGAACACAATCTAATTAGCGCTTAGTAAAAAAAAAGCTTGCTACGTCGGTTGGCGAATCATTTAAAGGCTTCCCCCCGTACTTGAAACCCCTTGCCTCTGAACAGGGTAATTCATCTAAGCATTCGCAGGCCCCACTGGCTGCATCACGCCACCAAACTCTCTTTTATCTTCAGCAGTGGCGGAGGCATGTGTAGGCCACTCCGGTGAGAGTGCAGCACCGGTGTCCAGTGTGGGTGCTGGGAATGAGCAGAGGGATACGCACAATATGCTACTCATTACAATGAGGGTATTTAATTAATTAATTTATATATACATATTTAAATTTCTTTTCTTTTTTTTTGGGGGGGGGGGGTTATGAAGTTTTAAAATGCTCTGTATAATTCTTGAATACTGTTACCCTAAGGCCTCAATCTCAGGTTTGATTATGAGACAGACGTCCCGTGGAGAGCACATTCACATTGAAGCAACTATCAAATTATATCACTGGACTGCATTCATTGTTCAGCACACGCGGTGAGCCGTGATAGGAGCAAAATCATCCCCTTATTCATGTTCCAGCTCATTAAAGTCACACTACTACTCATTTCTGTATTGCAGACGCTCCAACCAGCATTAACTGCTAAATCTGAGAACAATACTTACAAATCCAAAGCTTGCATTCTATGGTACTACCCATAACGGGACACATTAAATAATGTCAACACTTCCAAACCCCAAAAAGACACAATGTAATAACAATGAAGGGTATTATTCTGAATTGCTAAAATGTTTTGAAAAGGTTTTACAGCTAATTAATTGTTATGTGAAGCTGGCATTACATAATCATTAACATTAAATGGAGTGGCAGTTAGCGGACTCATTCACAACAAAGTCAGCATCTGTGCTTTGCTATGTTGAAATCGGCATCCTCAGTCAATAATGCAGGTGATATACTACCTCCTGTTGCTTACAAAAGCAGTCTGTTTGGCTTACACTTCATATATTTAATAAACCAGTGAAACAGTACTTTTGAGGGACAGTCAAGGCTGTGTCACGTTTGGGAATAAGGTACGGCTATCATGACGGCTCTGTGGTGTCGGCCAGGTGGGGCGATGTGGCACTGCATCACCCTGTTCACAGCGACATGTGTCCTCGGCCTCCGAATTAGGTCAGCAAAGGTAGGAACGCTGCCAAAACCCTGCTTCATAAAGCTGTCTTAGAGTGTGTGTGTGTGTGTGTGTGTGTGTGTGTTTGTGTCGGTGTATACACACATCTGTTCTCTCACCAAAGGCATTTTTACAACCGCCTCTAAAGATGCCATGACATGTGCAGTTACTGCACAATAACAAGCACCAGAAATGGCACTAGAGGTTAGCACCTATCCTTCATTAAAGACATTTATGAAAACGGCAAATAAGTTGATTAGCATATTATGCACTACAACAAAATTATGTTAATTACTGTTAACGCAACCCCATGAAGGTGCAGAAGTTCAAACACAGTATTAAACATTTGCTTTTCACAAGATGTGGCTGTGAAAAAAAAAAAAAAACATCAAATATAAATCAATTTCTGACAGACAGCTTATTTCAACTTACTGACCCCGTTCTTTCGTCCCGATTCTATTAAACATTGGATTATTAGTTCCAGAGAAGACCGAACACGTCCTCTACAATCTCAAATTTGACACTGGAGAATTTTTTTTATCTGATTGTGTCAAGTGAAGTCACATTCGATATTGGTCTTTTCTCAAGTGCCTTGTTTATTGAAACCATATATAAGAAACCATGAAAAAAGAAGAACGGGAACAATGACAAAACACTCACACACCACGCACCTCTTTTCAGCCATATTTCATTGCACCATTTTACCCTTCTCAATGACATGATATTTACTAGTGGAGTGGGCTAAATTACACACAGTATGCACACAGTTTAACATATTTACTGGCTACATTAAACTGACGTGGCACAGTGTTCCCACCCCATCTTCCAATGGGATTGGAGGTCATGATGGAGAGATCGTGCCACGTGACGGCAGTAAAAAGAGAGGAAGCGAGTGTGAAGAGCTCATGACCGCCGCTGTCCCGAAGCTCCTCCTGTCTCACGTCACACTAACGTATCACCTCTGGTGATCAACGGGTGACGGGCTGTACCACACTGAGTACCCTTAGCCCCCGACAGCCTCCCACTTCCACAGGCCGGTCACTAGACAATTATATTCTGCACACTCAACCTTTCTGTCTAATTATTCCTGCTTAATTCGCTGCATTTTCAGTCAGCGCTTGTCAGCTTTCAATATTAATTACCCTTCTGCTTAATCACGTACGTGTCTCTGTAAAACATATTAAACCTGAGAAGTGCTGTAGTCACTTCAACCAATGTGGTAGACGGAAGTGGATTCAAATTAAGCTTAACACCATTTGGTGAACACCACTCCGCTCATCCAAAAGTTGACAGAATAAAATTGAATTAAGGAGCCATCTCTGAAGTTATTGTTTAATTCCTTCTAGCACAAGCCAATTTCAAGAGATAACAAGCACACATTCTATTCTGAATCAATGCTGAAATAAAATATTAGCCTAATACTAACTGCTCACTTTAAACGATTCAACCTGCCAGGATAAAAAATATCTTTGTTGTTTATCAGCATGACCTTACACTCAAAATTTGAGAAAAATCTACTCTTTAATTTACGCAAATTTATTCAAGGAGAAAAAAAAATGTATAAATTAATATTAATAATATTTTTTTCTCAAAAAAGCATGTCACAATCATTGGCAATGCTAGAAATTGTTACAAACAAAGCCTAAATAAAGTATATTCCCTTATATAATTTACCTTTTTAAGCACACCTCTTAAAAAGTAGTCTTTAGGAACTATTACTTAGTCATTCTCAACTTCCCTATTCACTGGGGTATAAATATGAAATAAATATGAAATCCAATGTTGAATGACTAAGAGGTTTATGAAATCCAAAACTTCTTAATCATTCAACATGGGGAAGATCAGAGAACACAAATTAAATGAGACTAAAATTCTGTTGACCTTCATAAATCAGGCATAGAAAATAGCTTCGTGTCTGAAACGACCTATTTGCCATTAGGGCAATAAAGAAAATGTTAAAAACTTGAGCGGTGATGAACCTGCCTGGAAGAGGTGTTGTTTGCCCCCACAAGTGTTGTTTGCCCCCACGCACAGTGAGGAGGATGGTATGGGAGGCAAAAATTCACAGTTGGAGAATTACATAATCTTGTCACCAATTCTCCAAAAGTACAATTTGACGCCACATCTATGCCAACAAGCTATTTAGAAGGCTTTCCAAATGAAAGCTGTTAGCTTGATGAATTCTATCACAGTTTAGATTGGAACCTGGTGCTATGGTCATACAAGATGAAAATTAATCTTTTTGGCAATAAATAACAAAGGTGGGTTTGGCATGGTTATGCATAAAAGGGCCTTATCCCCACTGTGAAGTATGGTGGTGGATCTGTGATGTTGTGGGACTATTTTCCCCCAAAGGCCCTGGGAACCATGTTAGGATACATGGCATCATGGACTCCATCAAATACCAGGAGATTTTAGACAAAAAGTTTGGATCTTCCAGTAGGACAATGAGCCAAACTATACCTCAAAATCTATACACAAATGGTTCACTGATCACAGAATCAAGGTTTTGCAATGGCCATCCCAGTCCACTGACCTGAACCCCATTGAAAACCTGTGGGGTGAGCTGAAGAGGAGAGTCCACAAGCGAGGACCAAGGACTTCAAACATTACAGGAGAAGACTCAGTGCTGTTATATTGGCAAAGGGAGGTTGCACAAAGTACTAAATGCAGGGATGACAATAATTGTAACTCACATATTCTTCAAAGCAAAGATTTTGGATTAAGTATTTGTTTTTCCTCTGATCAATGGTGTCACAATTAAACTATATATACTTGTTAAAATCATTTTCTGAGCATAAGACATAAACAATAAACTGAATTTATGCCTGCACGTTTTGCTCATATTAAATGTTTGTTTATAATAATTTCTGACCAAAGCTACATAACTATTCTAGTTCCCTTAAACACACTGACAGACATCCTGGCCGAATCTCTTGCTTTTTGGATCAGCCATAGCACAGCATAATGTGGGGCTTATTTGAAAGGCAACATGTATTAACTGTCTCTCATAACAGGCTTGTAGCTACAGCCAAGCTCATTATTGCAAAACCTGAAGGGGCTGTATTTTGTCTGAATGAAAGTAGGTCATTACGAGATGCTGCTAACTCTAATGACTCTCAAGGCAACTAAATTGGGCCTCATTTTCTTGCTCAATATCTGCAGTATGTGTGCAGGTCCATCGCATTATATGCAGCAGAAATGCTGGTGTAAATGTAACACTGCCGGTAACACTGCTGAATGCACACCACCATTTATGCAGTGTAGAGTGTGCAGCACCATCAGATTATAGCACAAGGTAGAGGTATTTCCTTCCTGTGAAGCACATCCAACCTGAAGGAGGGTTTTCAGCAAAACACATTTCACTCGCACTGCGACACCACTGTCCCTATTGACCGCCATGAGCATTGCTCTCAGTACTTCATAGTTTTATCCAGTGTGTGAACCACCTTCTCAGAGAAATCAAAGCCGCACCGTCACCCACCTTTGGAGCATTTCAGCCTCAAGGGCATCGCTATTCCGTTCACGTACTAGACAGACTTGTAGAAAAAAGGGGAAAGAGTGAAACAGAAGCCAAACATAATTATGTTGGTACTTGGTACTAGAGAAAATTACTTTTTCCGTCTCAAGTTGTTAGCAGCAAGCCATCCTATTGACGGTAATAAACAACTCTAGAGTCAACTCTATAAAGACTTTGAAGTACACAATCTCCAATTAAGCTCCAAATTCTATACCCAGTTCCCTTGTCATTTATTATAACCAGTTCATTACAGCGAACTTGCACATCGTAAGCAAGCTACAAGACATTCTGAATAAATTACACTTAAGAGAATATAAACAATTCACACAATAATGAATCAATATCAGGATGACCTTGTTCATTTTGTGTCATCCTCTTAACAACTTGTATTTTAACTGAAAATGAAATAACACAGAGCTCCTGAGTCAGGGCAAAAACAGCCTGTTTAGAATTTTAAGTTTGTGGATGCGTGGACATGGTGTAGCAATGTTCCCAGAGGTGGAAATCCAGGGGACATAAAGTAAAAGACCTCCCCAGTATTTTGCTCCAATCACCTGGTTTTGCTAATTAACATAATTCTTCAGCAAGGGGGTAGAACTAATTAGTGAAATCAGCTGGTTGAGTCTATGGGTGGAAGAAACACATGGTAGGACTTTTACTTTATGTCCCCTGGATTTCCACCTCTGCTAAAAACGCAATATTAGAGAAAGAGCACACTGCAGAAAAATTAGTTCTTGTAAATATAAGAATATAAGAAATGTAACAGAAAATGGCTGTTCTTACAAAGCAGATAATAGCCTATCTTAGTTACAACTGCTAAACGAGTAATTAATGCAGGCCTACTTAAACAATCAGCTAGAAACCCCAAAATGTGTACAGATAAAGCTTAGCATGAGTTCAGTGTGCAAAAGGATGAAAAAAGTATTGTAAGAAAAACGCATTTTATTGTCATTAAGCGCTGTTTCTCCTGCTTAATTTGTTGCTTAACAAGGCTTAGTATAACCAAAACAATGAGATAGAATGGATTAGGCAAAACAGCATTTAATGAGCATAAAATGCATTTTTCTTTTACTAATTTTCTCACCATTTTTCACACTGTTAGTAATTTAGTACTCATGCTATGTCTGTACAAATTTCACTGGTTCCAGGCCATTCTTTGGGTAGCCTACATTAAGCCTCATTAAGCTGATTTTTGTTAAGCATTTTAGACTGCCCCTGTTGTTTGCTTTTTGCCGTTGATATGCCACATCAGAGTTTCTGCAATGACTGCCGCATATTAAAGTACATCAATTTTTTTTTATGCATCACCGTATATGGGTTATGATCGCGCATATCAAAATAAACTAAATAAATCTTTGGCTGACAGATCTAATACTTTAACGGTATCAGGACTGACATGTAACGTCACTGAACAAACCAAGATTCACGGAGTGCTTTTCTCAGTGTTCCGAAAGAGCCGATGTTCTAATGAGCAGGTGTGGGGATGCTGCCATGATTGAAACACCGAACATGCTTGGACATTTGGAAATTATATGATTATTTCAATAATATAGATAATGAATACAAATGGCAATGACAGGCCTAGACATACTTATTAGAGCATGCCTCCAAAGAAGAAGGTATCCCCTAGATACCGTTATTCAAAAGGTTAGACGACCTATCATAAGCAAATATCCACTGTCAGTGATCCAAGTAATTGCACTGGTCTTAAATATGCAACAGAAGCAACATTAATTAAGGTGTTCTGGAACACAAGCTAATCTCTCAAATGTATTAATTAAAATCAGAACAGGATGTTCCCAATCTATTATTGTGTATCTGTGGGCATGTGAAAGCATTACACAAAGAGATTACCATTGATCTTAAGGTGAAATTTTAGTTAGTTAGATTGTGACACCATGCTACCGTATCAAATAAGGTGCTCGGAAGTGAAGACCACAGAACTTACAGAGAATACCTTATGAATACACCCTGAAAGATACCCCACAATGCATTGAATGGGGACACTATTGTGCCTGTGCTCTCTTGAGCACCTCCAGCCGTAGCCCACCTCCGTGGCGCCTCACTCACGACTGTGCGCAATCCAAATCTCCCGGGGTTTAGCAGCATAAATACAACAGGCATCAGCGTAGTAAGATAACATCTGACACCCTTTGGGGAACACAAGAAAAAGGTCTCACTGTGCGTGAGGCACACAAAAAAAATCAGACAGGGCCCTCAATGAAAACATTAGACCCCTGAGATGCGAGGTCTTTGAAAGACTTTCAGAGCTGAGCTACTGTTGCTGTTTTGCTCATTTCACGCGTGCAGAGAATGTCGAAAATATTTACGCTTTTACAGATGAGGATGCGACCAACTAATGAGCTGCCAGCCTGCACGTTTATTTGCAACTCGCATGACGGTGAGATTTCTCTCCGCCGGGCACCGCCACGACTCCAGGCGACACAACAATCAACATGAATTAGAGATGTTAATACCCGTTGCCATGGGAACGGACACTACCAATGAGCCGCGCGTGACCTTTTCCGTGACGGGGTTAATGATTTGAGTAGTCCATTCTCTCGGTGTTTGGTGCTGAGACTGGGGGCCACATCGCCCCCCCCCACTGAGAATGCCCACACGTGACACCACCGCTACACTCTGCACGTGCTCCTCAACGTACCTGGCCAGCTTCCAAACTGGATATATTTTCCATGACCCAACATTAGCGAGAACTCACACACTCAAGAGCCTTTACCGAAAGTTTACTTAAAGAGGGAGTCCGTGCCATTTGGGACTAAATCTAATAAAGTAGCCTGAATTATGCCATTATCTCCCTGTTGTTTCCTGATTCAACATTTTAAAATTCATTATATGGTGGTTACCCCAGCACATAGCCTACAGCTAATATGAGGAAAAAAGGGGTTATTTAAAAAAAAAATCACAATCTTGTGACTCAACCAATCAAAAACACAATTATCGGTTTAAGAGCAGGTTAAACTTGTGTCCGCCTATAAGAGAGTAAGGGTACATTTAAACGTTAATGCTACGATCATCTCATGTATTCTGGGGACACATGCAGATTAAATGCCCTTGTTTAATCAACTATTTCCAGCTCGAGTCTAGCAAGAAGCCCTTTTTATCGAAGCATTAAGGAAAAAAAAAGATAGGAAAATGTCAAGGTACACAAGGAACAATGTTATCTAGTGGTCTCATTACAAATGCAGCACAGCCCTACTTTTGTTGACAGTTTTGAAAAGGTGAACGAGCCACTGAAGCTCTGTCATGTTGCCGTGACAAATGCTCCGCCGTGTGACAGGAAATCTTTGTTTTCTGTTGTAGGTGCAGAGATGGCCAGAGTGATAATCAATAGCAGAAACAACCTGTATTAAAGCATTAATCTTCTGCGTATCATGATAAATACCTCTGGCCGCTCCACCACCACCACCAAAACGTCCTGTGTACTCGATACGCTTTCAGAATCCTTGTTTCCAAACATGACTGCAAGGCAAGATATATCCTAAATGACCTTTACTCTGTGCTCACCATCACTTACATAATGCTACAATAATGTTCTTCTTTATTATTTTCTCCAGTTTTTCCATTTGAAAATAAGATTTTTAAAAATCTCTCTGCTAACAGTAGTCTTTGCATAGAAGGCAGAAGGCGTTTCCCAGCTAGCACATAAGGTTATTGCAATTTTACAATGTTTCTCTGAAGGGATTGGTCGGGTCACAAAAACAAGTTGTCCTGTGGAAAAAAAAACCTTTTTTCAAGACGGCTGGAACATTGCGGTTTGGTGTTGTAAAAAAGATTTCTTGCAAAAGAGCTGTAATGAATTTATCCAGCACAATCTTCCAACATTGTAAGCAGTTGCAAGAATGTTATGTTCTATCTGACTATGCATCTGAAACATTACATTATATTCCTATACCTTTTTTGTTGTGGTTTGATTTTTCCATTCATGGGAAGCAGTTTATAAGAAAGTAAATCACTTAGCCAAGACGCTTATACCCAAGTACAGTTGAAGTCGGAAGTTTACATACACTTACGTTGAAGTCATTAAAACTAATTTTTAACCACTCCACAGATTTCATGTTAGCAAACTATAGTGTTGGCAAGTCAGTTAGGACATCTACTTGACAGATGTAATTTTTCCAACAATCGTTTATAGACAGATTATTTCACTATATCACAATTCCAGTGGGTCAGAAGTTTACATACACTAAGTTGACTGCCTTTAAATTGTTAATATTTGGTCGCATATCCTTTGCATGCCATAACTTCCTGATGTCTGTGACCCAATAACATCAAAAGACTCTTGATATCTTATTTTCTGGCACTCTTACAAGCGATACTATAACATCTCTGCATTTGAATGGATCTATATGGGAATTTGGAGGTGGGACTGTTATGCTCGCACTCCCGTCCTTTTGTGTCCCGTGTTTTGCCCGTTTCCTCTCGTATCGCGTTGTTTGTATTCCTGTTTGTTTCCCTCGTGCTGCAGGTTGGGCGTGGTTTTCCCTTTCGTGTCACTCTGTTCCACTACTCTTTATCCTCCTATCCCTTTCCTTCTCTCCGCATGCCTTCTGCACACTCTCTGCTCCGTTAATCACTCACGCATACATTCGCACGCGGCACTTAATTGTTACCGATTAACTCTTGTATTTAGTCACCCGGTGTTCTTTACATTTTACATTTTAGTCATTTTTATCCGGGTCTAGTTCGTTAAGTATTGTTTTGACCAAGTTCACTAAGGCCAGTTTGTTAAGTCTCTTTGTGGTAACACTCTGGTCTTTGTCTCGTGGATACATTGTATCTAGTCCTGTCTTGCCTGCTTTAAAAGCCTTTGTCTTGAATCAGCGTTAACTCGCAGTTCCCTGTCCTATCCAGCTTTAATTAGCTCTCGCCAGGAACGGCGTAAACACGCTGTTCATTCTGTCCTGCCTCGCTGTACTAACTTTTGTCTGCTCCAAGTCTACCAGCCTGCAGCTGTGCGTGCTTCCTGCCTGTGCTCCAGTTCTGCCACCTACAGCTTGTGTGCATCCTGCTTGTGCTGCTGTTCTGCCAACCTGCTGCTGTGTGTGCATCCAGCCGGTGCTCCAGCTCTGCTAACCTGCAGCTGTTTGTGCCACTCCACTCTGCCCTGTCTCCCGCTCCCCGCTCCTCTGATCAACCAGCCCGGATTCCTGCCAC
Organism: Synaphobranchus kaupii; assembly: GCA_029718625.1. Classification (NCBI taxonomy): domain Eukaryota; kingdom Metazoa; phylum Chordata; class Actinopteri; order Anguilliformes; family Synaphobranchidae; genus Synaphobranchus; species Synaphobranchus kaupii. The sequence goes on from CM056377.1 coordinate 119,732,572, forward strand.
TGTCCAGTCCCTGGCCTCTCCCATTCCCCCGGATCCCCTGCTAATCCATCCCTGGTTGTCTGTCTATTCTGTGTTATCTCCCTATGCTTCAGGAGGAATTCTGGTCGAAGCAATAAATTATTGGAGTTATTGGAACTTCCTGTGTGTTGAGTCATGCATTTGGGTCCAGTTCATACTCGGAACCGTAACATGGACTAGATTTAGCTGTAAATTATGCTGGAACAGTATGGAATACATGATTGGTAAAATAAGTCATCAAGGGTCTGAGGTATCAAACAAGCCTTAAATCATCACACTGCTGCCAGAAATACAGTAGATATGGATGGATAACTTGAAGGGTTTCTTCTCTTGACTTATTTTTCCATAGAGTTCAATAGAAAAATTTGTCAGGAGAAACAACTCTTAAAGTGATCCATCCATATCTACTGCATATCTGGCAGCAGAGTGATGGTTTGAGGCTTGTTTGATACCTCAGACCCTTGATGACTTACAGCCATTTCGCCAACCATGTGTTCCAGCATAATCAGAACCAAAATAACAAAATGTGTCACTGTCTAATGAATTATGGTGCTCACTGTATATATATATATATATATATATATATACACTACTCACAAAAAGTTAGGGATATTCGGCTTTCGGGTGAAATTTCAGGATGAACCTAAAATGCACTATAACCTTTACAGGTGAAATTAATTTGACCTTCTCTAAACTTTTGAATGCACATGTCCAACTATTCAATGTTTCAGTACTTTTTGCACAACTTGCTGTTCTCTAACAAGGAGCTGAACGGCAAAATTCACAACAGGTGTTTGATCCATGAATCGACCAATAAATTTCCTGGTTCAATTAGAATTGGTATTTAAACAGTCCTCTTCATCATGCTGTTCACATTTTGACATCATGAGACCAAGACGACACCTAACAATTGATCAACAGTACCTCGCCATTGCGAGGCTTCAAACAGGATGTTCTCAGAGGGAAGTGGCCACTGAGCTTAGAGTGTCACAGAGTGTCATCAGCAGGTTGCAACAGAGATACAGAGAGACTGGAAGAGTCACAGAAAGGCATAGAAGTGGACGTCCTTTGGCCACATCCCACACTGATGACCGCTTCATTGTGAACAGTGCCCTGCGGAACCGGATGATGAATGCCACTCAACTCCAGGCACATTTAAGGGAGGTGAGAGGCACCCAAGTGTCACGTCAGACCATTCAAAACCGTTTACATCAGCGTGGTCTGCGTGCTAGACGACCTGCAAGGGTACCTGACCACACCACCAGGCACAGGCGTCATCGTCTTGCATGGGCCAGGGAGCATTTACGCTGGACGAGGGACCAGTGGGCCTCAGTGCTGTTCTCTGATGAAAGTCGATTCACGTTGAGCAGAAATGATGGCCGCCAACGATGTTGGAGACGTCAAGGAGAGCGCTATGCATCAGCCACTGTTGTCACCAGACGACCCTTTGGTGGTGGCGGTGTTACAGTGTGGGCAGGTGTGTCTAGTCAACACAGAACTGCCCTACACTTTGTGAATGGTACAAGCCCATACTACCTGAATAACATCATTAATCCAGTCATTGTGCCCCTGCATGAACAACACAGGCCTAATTTCATCTTCATGGGCGACAATGCTCCAGCTCATCGAGGTCGCATCATTAGGGAAAGGCTGCTGGAGACTGGGGTACCTCAAATGGAGTGGCCTGCACTTTCTCCAGACCTGAATCCCATAGAAAACCTATGGGATCAGCTGACTCACCGTGTAGAGGCTCGTAACTCTGTACCCCAGAACCTCAATGACCTGAGGGCCGCCCTTCAAGAAGAGTGGGATGCCATGCCTCAGCAGACAATAAGTCGACTTATGAACAGCATGAGACGTCGTTGTCAAGCTGTAATTGATGCTCAAGGGCACATGACAAGTTATTGAGACATTGACATTTTTGTTGTGGTATACCCACCACTGTTGTTGGCTTTTGTTTCAATAAATTGTTTGAGATGAGGAAATCACCATTGCATGCTTCTACTTAAATGCCCTACTTTCATGATATGTATAATATCACTGTAGCGTGAACTTACATTTTCCATAAATTTCACCCGAAAGCCAAATATCCCTAACTTTTTGTGAGTAGTGTATATATGAGCAAATCAAATTCCACTAATAAATGTGCATTTGTCCATATATATGGTTGCTCTGCTTTTTTTAACATTCTTACTTTTTTGCCTGATGGATTTACATGAACATGATTTACATGAATACCAGTGCTATCTGCCATTACGGTTGACCTGCAACATGTTTTATGTGAACACACACACACACACACACACTTATTGGATTATGCAAGGTAGGTAATTAATAACTTGGACTGTGCGACATATTAAAACCTGAAGTGTTAATCTCATTTTAAATATACCAAAATCAATCGTTATACCTTAAAAGGTCATCAATATGGCTGCAATAGTGTTGTGGAAGTCAGTGATCAATTGAAATCAAGTGGCGCAATTAATTATGGATGCAAGCATAATATACGTGCAGAAACTGTGAGCAGACAATTTGACACATTATCTCTAATATTTAAAAAATATATTTTATTGATATTTCAAAGCTGCCTGCATCATGCCTATGGTCTTTAGCATATATTCAGTAGTAGAAATAAGAGCCATATTAGTATCACATAGAAAAACCCTTTATATTGCATTGCATCTTTGTGGAGCTGTAAGTGTATGGTTATGTACAGCAAAACCACAGTGGATTTCACCAACAAGCCTTTTACAACAGGAGGTGGATTTCTGTGTGTGATATTTGGAACGGTTTTGCATTTTGCATGTTGGACGCCACAGCAGTTTTCTCTGCCAGAGAGAGGGGGGGGGGGGGGGGGGCTTTGCTGTGAGAGCTGGGATATGATTTGGATGCCTTCAGTGAACAGCTTGGCATCTTACTGTGGCCCAGGATCTCTCCACAATGTCTGGTCCATGGTGGAACATATCACTGCCTTCCAGCGTATAGAACTGTCATCATGCATTTCATTGACAGTCATTCTGCACTCATTCATTCAAGACCTGTGTGTTAATATTCACACACACACACACACACACACACACACACACACACACACACACACACACACACACACACACACACACACACTTGACGTGATGAGGACCCACAAGCTCGTCTCAATGCATGATCTGAATCTTAGTTCATTTCAAATAAACTAAAAATACATTTCACCTAAAGGCTAGAAATATTGTACAACAACATCGACAGCCAGTCCCACTTCCTCTTTGCGATCACACTTTCATATTTCCATCAAAAAAGCCTGGCATCTTCAGAAGCACAGCGAGCTCACAACACTGCATTGTTTAAATGAGTGCATTATAAGCCTATAGGGAACCATTCTGTTTATATTAAAAAAATAAAAAATAAAAAAAGAAGAAGAAAATGACTATCATAGAAGTTCTGAGGGGTATGATTTTGCACTGCAAATTATCATTAAATATTTCCATGTTACTCAAAAACAATGACAATTTATTATGCTACTGCGGAGGAATTTTATGAGACATACTGCAAGATTAAATGCCTGCGTGAGACCAATGTGACATAAAATTAATTTATCAGTTGAAGTGGATGTGACATTATGATGTACAAGAAGAATTCATATTTGAAATGGAAAAGCAAAAAAAACCTGACCCCCCCCCAGAATATTACAGATTATATAAATGCTAATATCACTCTATGCTGGAATTCATGAGGAGACCAATGTCACCAGTTTAACTGGCTTAACAAATCTTCCTAAAAATTAAATATAGTCGGTGCTCTTTGTGAACTGGGTAGGGTATTTGGGTACATAGCATGGTACTGCCCTGTGAAGACACTGAAAAAGCCATGTTACACTGGGACCATTTCCTCAGATGGGAAACAATGCATTCTGGGGTTTGCATGCATGATAATTGATAACCTGAATTAGGCTACACAACCACAATGAAACATTTTCAAATTGGGATGTGTTATTCGGCTTGTGTTAGAAACTAAAGAGCCTTCCAATAATGACATTTTCTAAAGCAAATATCACAGAATTTTACACCAGAGCATGATAAACTGAATTGGACATTACTTTTGTACATACATTTTCACCATCGCATAATGGTCAGTTAGAACACGGTCATGTCAAGGGTACTTGAGGCACTTGCACACCAGTACTGACCTTGGTGAGTGAATACCAAAATAACACTTTTACAATCCTTTTATAATTCAATGACCTCCACTGAAAAACAAGGTCAATCCAAGTTGAGGGACGTCCTTTGAGGCAGAGGGTACCTTAGCAACCGGCACTGACAACACATGCTAAAGGTAGAAAACAACACCTGGACAGACAGGTGGGGCCTTTGGCCTCAAATCCACACTAAATTCACATGTGGCAGGGTGTTGAAAGAGGAGCTCAGCAAACATTAGCAGATGCTTCAGGCAGTGGAAATGAACACTCACACTTGGCTCGTCTCTACTTTGTCCGCTCAGAAATAATTCATTTTAGGCACCCACACATTTCCAAATGCCTCATTTCGGTCCAGAGAAGCACAAGAAAAGGACGACACAGAGGTCCGTTACAAGAGATTCTACTAACAAATAGGTTGGTTCATATGAAATAACTGCACAGACAATCACAAATTGTGACATACATGTGTTTTGCAATACTGCAATACAAACTGCAGTATGCACGTTCATATGCTAATAGGATATTATCTCACACCAGTGTGAACCTCACCCTATGATCGACACTTGAGTAATGTATGGCAATTTATAATTCACATCTACAAGTCATTTTTTTTTAAGCATGTGCATGGCTGTCCTGAATTATTTAATCTATTCTCTAATGGAAATGTCACTATTCCTGAAAGGCATGCTATGCAGGAATTTTACCCTGAAAATATTAGAAAATAACCATGCATAGTCATATCTATGATGCACTGGCAATCTCCGTCTCTGTGCGCACATTTTCAGAATCTGTGCTCCTCTACCTGAGTTTCTTCGTCTGAGATGTGTTCATGACGGGTGTGACACTCTTTTCTGTGTGGGGAGGGGTGGGTGTGGCTACAGAGCCTGTGGGTGGGAGCAGGTTTCAGCAGAGCGTTTGTTGCTAGTTAGCTACTGCAGAAGAAGCACAAGTACAGCGAAGCGAAACGACAAGCCAGCAGGGCTCGCTTAAAAACTGGAGTCAATCTTAGAATTGCTTTTCCTCATTGGCGACAGCTGAAGTTCACCAAGGGGAAGAAAAGCGACGTGGAGTTGGTATGTTTTCGGTTGGACATGTAAGTACCGTTACCTCTAGCTATTCAGCGAGCTATGTTAGGTAGCTAGATGGCCGAAGTCGGGTACCTTTTGCATCTAATTCTGGGCAGGGTTGAGGAAGAAGGAGGAGACTTCTGTGATTGTAAACACAAGATCACAGCAAGGCTACGAATCTGCTAAAATTCCTCACTGCAAGAGAAAACCAAGCTTAGCATTTATTAGGCCAAGTCCACAGTCAGTGTAACTCCTAGTTTTGATTATGCCTCCAAGACAATAATTTAATTAATTATTAATTTGTTTACTTATTTACGAGCTAATAACAACAACCTGATTTGCAGTTCCAACTCTGCATTCAAGGGGAAATATGCTTGTGCTATATCAGTGCATTCTGGGCTATCCAGTAGGATTAGAAAAGCGTATGTCAGAATTATTATATTTCAAGCTAGCTTGTGTTAAGCTCAGCATTGCATTATGCATATCTACAGTAGTTAAGGTCAGAAAGAACATATGGATTTTTTTTTCATGGAAACGTATAGCTTTAAGTTACAAGTTCCAACCTAAGAACAGCAGAACATATTTTATATAGGCTATACTATAGCTCCAATTCCTGGTAAAAAAAAAAAATGAGAAAGCAAAAGAATCACAATGCAAATATATTTACTCTGCAAATAAGTACATATATGACGCAGTGGCAAGAGCATTGCTATAGTGTACGGATGATATAATATTGATATTGCTCACTTCTAACCAGTAACCCTATTTATAGTTTATGAAAATGCAATGTTTTCTTGAAACACTGGACTAAATTGGCAGTGCGCTCCACACTTGTATTGATTGAAGAAAAGCCACTGGGAATACAAGAGATGCTGTGACAATCGGGCTGCTTTGAGATGATGGTACAGAATGCAGAAAAAAATTAATTGGAACTCATTTATCCTTCAAATAAATGTGAATGCACTTGTGTGAACGCGCACACACACACACACACACACACACACACACACACACACAGACAAGCACATGCAACACATAAAGACACACACAGAGACAGACAGACAGACAGACAGACATACAAACGGGCACATCACACACACACACACACACACACCATAACAAAACATACTCAGTAAAGCCAGTAAAGTTGCTACTGTTTGTTGTTTTGTAACAATGCATATTTGAGAATCTAATTAAACAGATCATCAGTTATTCTCTAAGACAGCAACTTCTGACGTGTCAAACTTTCCAAATCCGCAATGTACCATATAATCTCCTCTAGGAATTAACAATCGCTGTAGCCTGAACCACACACACATTTCAGGAAGCAATAAGAGGGAGGGAGAGAGGGATAAGAGGGAGGGAGAGAGGGATAAAAGCGAGAGCGATAGAGTGAAAGAGAGAATACATTCATCATGTATGCCTACTTGTGGTAAACCAGTAGCCTACAGAAACATCAGAGAAAACAAGCCTTTAACCCGAACTGCTAGCATACTGATATATAGTGAATACTATACTTTTATATAGTATTCACTGCTTTAGTATCAATATGGTGTGTTTACATTGTCATTCAAGTGTCATACAGTAGGCTATGCAGCATTATGCTACTTACCAATGTTGGTAATAGAACATCGACACTACTTATTTGACGAAACAGAAACGAATTACAATATAAATAAAATAATCCCGTGCGATTATTGTCTTTGTCTGTCGTGCCTGCTTTAAATCTGAAACCTATCCTGCAGCATAAATGTGGCTAAACTGACTCTGGATGGAGCATTGAGTTCCTTTTATAGTGGTGAACGAAATAAGTAACCCAAGCACCTGAACCATTTGCAGAAACAAAAGGGATGGAAAACAATCACGCGCAGGCATTGCCTTGTGGAACCCGAGTCGGCCGAAGAGACACAACAACCTGAAATAAAAGTGTATCTACTTTCCACGTAGAGATGGGCTAAGTGCCCAATATGGGAAAGCTGGGAACCGGAGAGCAGTCAGTGCGGCGAGACATGCAAACTCTTATTCTTGAAACTAGTAGATGCACAAAAAATGGTTACATCTACGGGGGAAACAGTCTTGGTCTGATGTAGACATAACTAGCCTATTCAAATAAAGCACACGCTAGTAGCCTATGTTGCTGTTTGTAAAGCTGTAGCCTACTTCATGTGAAGTTTTTACACCGCTTAACAAGATGCCTGCCACGTTTAAATAACACGGTGGCAGCTAAGTGATTGAATTGTAATGTATTGCAAACGCGGACTCGTACCACGATTACATAACCAACCACTACTTAAGACGTTGTTTAGTCCCCTCATCTTCAGTAGGCTATTTTCCACGGGCCGTACCGTGTAACAATCTTTAATTCCACGTGGATTTCCAACATGAGTGCACCTCTAATATTGTGTTACAGTGATTATAGGGCTGCCTATATTTCAGGCTAATGATAATTATTTGTGATAGGCTAATTAAATGTCTATTCAGATCAACCTTTGGCGAATGGTCAAATTCGAAACAGGAACACATTCGATAAATGTTTATAACGGCATACATTTACAAAGTCACCGCCACAGACGTTTACATTATAAACGATGTTATAGCCAACGCTGAGTCTGATATCCTGTCAACCAGTGTTTCAATAAAATCCAGGAGAAATTCAAACGTTTAGATGTAAACATTTTGAGCATTCGGTTTTTACAAATGTTGCGTTTCGTTCAAAGTTTCTGTCATCAGGTTGTACAGAAACTGCTGATATCAGGCAGAGGATAAGAATATGTCGTCCCTGTACAGATTGTGAATCAGATAGGCTAATGCATATTTTAGAGAAACGTCCAGAGCATTCCTCTTACGTTCGCAGAGATATGTAAATATTGACATACGCTGAATTGGCAAATAAATTAACTTACCGAATTTCCTGTCTGCGGTGGCGATCAAATGGGTATGGAAAGCCAACAGGACGATGAGAATGGAGAGATGCGAATCCATCATTTTTATTGATCCATCGCACATATTCGTTAACACACCATTTCGTTGACCTTTTCTTTCTCCAAGCGTTGCCGAAGGGAGGTGGCGAAGAGAAAAGAGGGGAGAAGAGGGAGAGGGGAGGATGCTGTCTCTCCTGCAGTCAGTCAGCCCCCTCGTCGCGCCTGGAATCAGCACTGGGAGTGGGAACAGCAGCCCCTGGCCAGGCCCCTCCTTCAGGCCTGACGTCAACATCCACATGCCAAAAGGGCCGTGGTCGGTCGAATGGACGATTACGATACGAGCCCAAATGGACACAGCATGCTGTGGAAAGGGTTATATGTCGAAGGGGCGAAAATATCAAAAAGTATCGGCCGTTTATGCATGCACTTTGGCATGCATAAAAGAATCTCAGGCAATAGGCGACCGACGAGGCTACACTGTCTTGCGCCAAATTTTACTCGGCACTTGGGCTCTGAAAAACGCCCAAGACAAGGGCGTCTGCAAATCAATTAAATATTCCTAATCCTTCTTATGTTTCTCGGTACTAGGGCCTACTACTAGTATTTTATGAGGAATATTGCAATATCATTATATATTTGACTATGAGTTTGGCTAGCCTAGTTGGACTACTACTAAAATAATAAGTCACAGTAAACTTGAATGTATGGGCTAAGGCTAGTTTATTATTAACTTAAAAAATAATACGAACATCAGCATAATTTGATTGTCTGGTGGTGACTTTAATTGAATTGCCTTTTATCAGCCATTATATTTCTCCTACTGCCGTATAGGCCTACATGAGCCCATATTATATCAAAAACCATCCGATGTGAGACTCTGGCATGAGCACCCCGTGGACTGTCATTGACTCTTGGCAGTTTAGTTTTCCAATAGCGCGGATTACGGATTCGTGCTTTTTTCTTCCCTACGTTACATTATTTCTGTCCTGACCACGTGCAGGGTGACATGATTCATGAATCACATGACATGATTCATGAATTGCAGGCTATAATGTTTAAATAAATTAAATATAAATAAAACGAAGTGCAAAAAACAGGAATGTGTGCCCAAGCTCGGAAAATGTATTTTTATTTTTCAAACCAATCGTATCACTTATCCACGTTTCCCCACACACTGAAATGCGTAATCACATATTCTGGCTGGACCACCTCTAAGGACTAGAGGACGCTGGTACTAGTAGTTCTTAGAGGTGCACGCTGGTACGCAACTACTTCCCGTTCTGCAGTCCACCAGCTGATCTGTGCCGTTAATGTGTAAATATTACACTTCATGTGCAGTCGATGCAGGCAGATTATGGCCACCAGACTGTCCAGAGATGTTAAAATCAGACCGGCAATCCTGAGGCTACTGAGAAACCCTGTCAATTAACTCCCTCCCTCCCTGGGCAATGTTATGGCCAACTCTACATTGTCTGGTCACCGGCAGCACTAGCATGATTAGGGTCCAGTTCTGGACCATGGGGGGGTGCATCAGTGCACTAAAAGACTAGTGCTTTAGCTGAATACAGTTACCCATGAGGCCAATCCCAGGTCATTATTTATTATCATTTGCACACACACACATAAAAAAAAAAAAATTACTTAAGAGTGCCACACTCAAATTATGAATACTGCAGAATAGTTACACATGCCACAATTATTAGTAATTAAGGATTTGGCTCTCATCTGTACTTAATTATGCATATTGTATGGCCGTCTGTTTTGTACATCGCAGCTCAAAACAGGATGGATTTTTAGCACAAAAATAATTAAGTTCTGAAGTTAAATTCATAAACTTTATTAGAGTATCTTCAAACTAAATATGAACTGTTATACACTATATAGCTTTAGTCTACAAAATGCTTAACAATAATCATTTCTTGCACTAATGAAGGGTAACAGTGCAGCTGGAATATGGCCAAAGTGTAGCTTGTGCTCAAAACCCTAGATTGACCATTAAATCTTTGGTTTCATTAATATTTGAAGCACTCTTCTATTTGAAATAGCATTGCATTTCCTTTGACATTGTGCCAGGCATTTAGGCCTTCCTGTAGCTTTCCTCAAACTGAACAATAATGGCTCACAAAATGACTTATCATTATGAACAAAATGTTTAGTTGGGGGAAAGTAGAACCTACTTCCTTTTGAATTTAAATCTCTCATTTTATTAGACATTTGATAAAAATGCAACTTGACTGCATTTGAATGCAGACACATACAACAAATTATACACACACACACTATGTATACGTATACATATAAACACACACACACACACACACACACAGATATATAGGCATGTTAATGTTAAATACAGTAACAGCAATAGAAAAGCATATGCTGGCATTTTTATTCACAATGAATTTAAAAAGTATGGGCAGAATATATTTGGATAAAATAAGTAGACAAAATAACTTATTGATCCCAGGTCCACACTCATTTTCATTCCTCTGGCACTAGGTAGGATCGAGGGGGGTATGGGTCACCCCCATCATGGCATCAAAATCTCATTCACAGTTCTGACGGCGGACTCATAAATGACTCTGAAATAAAAGATAAGAGTGCATACTTTTTAAACGGTCACATTCACAGTCAACGCTCCACGAGACAGACCAGCCGTAATGCAGACAGTCGAGATTCAAGGCAAGCAACACCCTTAAAGGGGACATGAAGCACTCGGTAAAGTGGCCCTGGTTCATTAGTTTTTTACCTTAAATTAGATATGACCGTGCGTTCAAATCTCAAACCGACCCGTATTTGCTGGAAAAAGAAGTTGAAATTAGCTTTTTTTCCACTAGGGCGCAGCCATCTTGGACCAACTGCAGTCGTGACGTCACTAGGTTGGTCGGTCTCTGCTGCTCAATGTATTCCTATGGGAAAATAGCTGACTTTCAGTGAGCTCAACGATGTATCGTGAGCAAAAAATAAAACAAAAAAAACACACAGACGGTCTTTTCTATTGCCCCAAGATGCTCAAATGAGTATTACCGAACAAAACTTAATTTAAAACTTAATTTCCACTAACTGCTTCTGACAATACTATGTAGCCTAATGCTGTGGCCAGCCGGCAACTGCAGCGCCGCTGCATTGCCTTGATATATTAGTTAACAGTCTGCAAATACATATCTACCGCGACCTAGCATCACAAGCTAACGCTTATTTTATATAGGCAATATTAGCTAGACACGACTTTAGCTCCCAAACCGTTTATCAAGGCAATGCAGCGGCGCTGCATTAGTATGGTCAGAAGCAGTTTGTGGTCAGAAGCAGTTCATGGAAATTAAGTTTTAAATTAAATTTTGTTCGGTAATACTCATTTGAGCATCTTGGGGCAATATAAAAGATCATCTGTGTGTTTTTTGTTTTATATTTTCCTCACGATACATCGTTGAGCTCACTCAAAGTCAGCTATTTTCCCATAGGAATACATTGAGCAGCAGGGACCAACCAACCCAGTGACGTCACGACTGCAGTTGGTCCAAGATGGCTGCGCCCTAGTGGAAAAAAAGCAAATTTCAACTTATTTTCCAAGCAAATACGGGTCGGTTTGAGATTTGAACGCACGGTCATATCTAATTTAAGGTAAAAAGCGAACGAACCAGAGCCACTTTACCGACTGCTTCATGTCCCCGTTAAATGAAAACGTTAGTTGAGTCACACGGTTCAACCTTAAGGCTCAAAACAGCAGTCCAGTCAGGTATAACAGCAGCATTGAGAATGAATATAACACCTGAAAACTGCAGCATGGAGAAAGTACTCAATTGAAAACAACCAGAGCATTTACTGCAGCAAGGCATGAACAGTACACATACTACAGAAATGTAAAATGTACCCTTGTGGCATATCCTGGAATATATTATAACATAAACTTAAATATACGTCAAATATATTTTACAGTAGTGCATCGTAAAAAAGAATTGCAATATTAGAAAGCAATATTAATTTGTACATTATGCCATCTAGTGTGATGTGTTGCACTATCCTGATAATATATTTATGTATATATTTGAAATATATTGCAGTATATTCCATTTCCATAGGGGTCTGAGGGCCGAATAAGGGTATGGGTTACCGCTCAACGTTCCTGCTGTCCTCAGCCGTAATGGAGTAGAGCTTCTGCAGCTGCCTCTGGATGGACACAGCCATGCTTTTCAGATCCGATTTGAATTTGCCTGCTATAAAAAATAATAAGTCCCAGTAGATGGTTTTACATAAACACACCATGTAAACACAAGACACACAAAAATAACCGGATATTATATGTTCATACATAGTATACATTTTAACACCATCTGATATTAGTGTATGGCTGCAAGGTTTGATGCATTTAATAATGACATTTTGAAGTGGGTTAATGAAGTGGGTTCAACCCCCCGTCTCCCCAAAGTTATCGTTTAATACAGAGACACTGCCATCAGAAAGGGTGTAATCTCTCACACGTTAATGTCCTGATGAATGGCTTTGTGTTATCTGGATTAAGACCATTAAAAGTCTCAAGCATTCACAGTATAACTCAATTTGAGAAAGTGGTGTCTTCACTGTAAATACCATTGAGGCGTTTAAAAAAAAAAAATGAAGACATGCTCTTTGTGTTAATTAATTACAACTTCCAATGCTTGGCTTGCAGTTTTGACTTACATTGTCGGACCACTGCCAAAACTTGCAAGATTGCAGCCAATCCAGTTATTCCATCAATTGCTTCCGATTCGACAGACGCATTTGTCTCGGCCAGGAAGGACCTGGAACACAATTTACTCAGGAGTGAATATTACAATGAAGTACTCATCACTTTGCAGCTGTCCTCTCATATAGCAAATATTACAGAGCATACATTTAGCACATTATCCATTTATAAGGCTGGATATTTTCCTGGAGAAGTTCGCTATGTTGCCTGATTATTTTATCATCTAAAAGTTGTTTTTATTATATCAAAACATTGTATGAAAGGTGCCGAATAAAAAAAAAGTTTATTATTATTAGTTGACTACCATACTTGAGTACAAAGGTTGGTCTGGGAATCAAACCCACTGCCTTCTGGTGATAAGCCTGTGGTACGTTATGCAATAAGCCACGCCCGTCGCCGTTACCTGGTGACCCATGGGGATTTGAGAATAACTGCCAGTAAGCTGCTCGACAGCGAGGGGAGGTCCTGGATGCTCTCCGGTGTCGTCACCTCCTCCGCACACGAGATCTGTGAAAAAAAACCCAAGCTCAAATCTGTTGCACAAACCTTAGAAGCAGGCGAGCCTTCTATGAAACGTGAAACCGTGAAATACGAAACATGCATAGTACAAATGTAAGAAAAACACAATTTAGACTTCAGATGCAGGCCTTACCTTGCGAAGGGAATGCCGTACTTCCACAATGACGGCAGCAGAGAGGGTTGAAAACACCCCATTTATGGCCTCCGAATTCACCGCCTTCCAGTCCTGAATGACATTGAGGAAGTCCCCCAGAACTACCATAGTCGATTGGCAAAGCTACAACAGCAGGATAGAGAGAGCTTTGAAAAGCTTTATCGAACACAACACAGTTCTGTACAGCTACTACAGACATGCATCTCTTAGCACTACAGTCCCAATATTGAGATGATCTACTATAACAGCCAACTAAAGGGTACCTCGTGCTCACTGTTTACCTGCAAACTAGACAGTATCTAGCACAGTATCAAGCCTGATCTTGAAAATGACTATGACACAAGGACGATAAAAAAAATAAAAAAATAAATAGTCAATTCAGGTCATAAATCTAAAAAAAATAGTGGTTGCCAAGCAAAAACGTATAATTTTAGTGATACACATGCTGAAAGGTCACACCCAACTCTATGTATTTTAAATATGATATTAGATTATAAAACAATACAACTGGAGCGCTCAGCCAAAGGTTTAAGTTCCTGAGATTTCCTTTTTTTTGCACATACATTTTATTATTATTATTATTTTTTTTTTACACAACTCTATTGATAAATGTAGAATTGAGGGGGAAACGTCCCGTTCATACACAGTGGAACAAATATGATCGACACCTGCATTGTACCAATTACAATACGACGGCAACAGAGAGCGCTGGTAAAAAAGGCCTCACAATTCAGAACAGTGTGTTTGTACAAGACCCTGTGCCATTCAATATGACCTCTGACCCCACATGAAACAGGCCCCTACCAGCACGCCCTCTTCCGGCTGCGCGCGCAGTCTCCGCACGACGGTCTCCAGAACCTTCTGGAAGACGTTTACGACGACGTTGAGGAGGACGGTGAGCTGGTCGCTCTGGGTCTGGGCAGACTGGGCCAGGCAGTCTCCGGCCACCTCCTTCAGCACAGACAGGAGCAGGGCCACGCACTGGTAGCCCTTCTCTGCAACCGAGAGAGCGCAGCTTAACTTTACACAGTGGCCTTCGGCCAATGAGCTCACAGTTTGTTACAGCAGGGGGGCCGGCATTAGTGTCATCTGGTGCGATAAAGCCCACCTGCGTGACGTGCGTCACAAAGGCCTCCCTGCGCTACGACAGCAGCCCTCTCTGGAACCAAGCGCACTTCCCTTACGGACACAGATTGCGCTACACTGTAAATACGCATAGGTGGGAAAACGCAGTGATGCATGTATTTCACACCAGTCTTTTCAAAAACTAAAATACTTCAACCTAAAAAAAAGCATTATAGGATTTGTACATTTGGCCATATACTATGAAGGGTTGCCATATCTTAATAATACATTTCACTTCAATATAATATCATTTCAGTGTATTCCATTTTCATAAGGGATGGCTTGTAGCCAGCAAGCTCACAGTGCACCATGGGAAGTTATGTTATCTGATGCCACGTAAATGATGCACAATGCAAAGTGACCTCCCTGTGCTACTGCCCTAGTCACATGACGCTAGCGAAGAGGGGATATTTTAAAACAGGGTTGCTGAGGCAGGGGCGGATACGGGGCCAGATTGTAGCGGTAGGGGGTGTGGAAACATGGTGGAAACACGCATGCTGCTTTGCACTGCTTTCATGACGGCATCTTAAGCACTTTTCACACCCTGTCTGAGGCATGGAAGCGCAGGTGCTAGATTAACAAAGATAAAAATTGGAGCGCATGGCTTTTACATCATTTTAAGTGATTCACATATGTCAAAGTGCATTTTTAAAATTATGTTAATGCTCATTATCAGTAATTTCAAATGAGTCTTACAGAATTTGGCATAAAAATGGAAAACAATTCCCCATACGGTTTTAAATACCAAATTGATACCTCAACTGTTACACAGCAAATTTTTCATAAACAAAACTACAAATCAGAGTGAAAAGATTCTATTGAATATACAAGGCTGATGCAACCTTTTGGTTGGATATTAATTATAGCCTTTAAAAAATAGCTAACAAACATTTGATATATTATAAATGAACCAACACGCTTCCAACTTTACGTTGAAAAACATTAAAATTAACAAGCCTAAGAGTAGCATGAACATGTGACCAATCCGGCGACCTCCAGTCAGTCACCTGACAGCAGCACCACTGAACACAGGTGAAGAACCTGCCCTTTGAACTCCTCGTCCGCAAGGCCCACCATCACCACGTCTTTGCACACGGTCAGGCAGTTCTGAAAACAGACAGCATTAATGAAACATTAAAGTAGCCGGGTAAAGTTACCTGCCAGCTGGGGGCCCCAATGGGGGGGACACTGAAATGGGCAGCAGAGTGGCAACAAGAAATTTAATGAGAAAATTTCAACATTTAATGAGAATTCATCCATCATTTACCTCACGACTGTGTGCTTAGAGCGAGGCACCTCAAACAGTGAGAGACCCGGAGAAAATGACAATGAACCCACCATTTACCTTACGACTGTACGTTTAGAATTAATAGGCACCCCGTTGGCACTGTGAATTCGGCTTTGCCAAGGCCGCAATATCAACAGAACGGCACATTAAGAACAGCATGCAAACCGAAAGGTACTAGTATTAAAAATAACAACAGGAGCGGCTCAAATACTAAAAGGTGGACGAGTTTATGCATTTTGAGTCAATTACTTTTTCATAAAAACCATCAACGAAAACGGAGTTCCTTTAGAACACGTTTTGGACAAGCGGTAAGGAACGCAGGAATTGAGTGCATAATAACCTCAACGCAGGAATTGAGTGCGTAATAACCTGAACGCAGGAATTGAGTGCGTAATAACCTGAACGCAGGAATTGAGTGCGCAATAACCTGAACGCAGGAATTGAGTGCGTAATAACCTGAACGCAGGAATTGAGTGCATTATAACATGAATACAGGACTGAAACACAGCAGCAGCTGAGTCTGTAAGATATGCTGGTTTCCCTCTGAGTGAGTGAGACAGTAAGCAGGAATGTGGGAGTATTATAAGTGAGTGGCGAGGAATTTATGGAGACAGTGTATGCTTATTAAACACGAGCCAGCTTCCGCCTCGTTCGCTTCAGAGCGGCGGATTCACAGGAGACAGTCCGCCCGAGCCAGCTTCCGCCTCGATCGCTTCAGAGCGACGGATTCGCGGTAGACAGTCTGCCCGAGCCAGCTTCCGCCTCGATCGCGTCAGAGCGACGGATTCGCGGGAGACAGTCCGCCCGAGACAGCTTCCGCCTCGTTCGCTTCAGAGCGACGGATTCGCGGGAGACAGTCCGCCCGAGCCAGCTTCCGCCTCGATCGCTTCAGAGCGACGGATTCGCGGGAGACAGTCCGCCCGAGCCAGCTTCCGCCTCGATCGCTTCAGAGCGACGGATTCGCGGGAGACAGTCCGCCCGAGCCAGCTTCCGCCTCGTTCGCTTCAGAGCGACGGATTCGCGGGAGACGGTCCGCCCGAGCCAGCTTCCGCCTCGTTCGCTTCAGAGCGACGGATTCGCGGGAGACGGTCCGCCCGAGCCAGCTTCCGCCTCGTTCGCTTCAGAGCGACGGATTCGCGGGAGACGGTCCGCCCGAGCCAGCTTCCGCCTCGTTCGCTTCAGAGCGACGGATTCGCGGGAGACAGTCCGCCCGAGCCAGCTTCCGCCTCGATCGCTTCAGAGCGACGGATTCGCGGGAGACAGTCCGCCCGAGCCAGCTTCCGCCTCGATCGCTTCAGAGCGACGGGAAGGAAAAATAAACTGCGCCCTCGCGGTTCTTCGCCGCGCTCTTCCGAGTCCAATGGGAAGCCGCCGAATGCCTGCTGCTATTTACATAACCTCTATGGAGCGTAGTAGAATCTGTAGCCTGGAGAGCCTTTCCCTCAGGATCACACGGTATTAATGAATGCCTCACTCAGTGTACGCCCGGGACATAAGGGACAATGAAGGAAAAAACACACACTGCACAACTGTAGCAACAATCTCGCGGGTCTATAAGTGTAGCATCATAAAGCACTCCCATAACCATCGTGTACTTGCTTCGGATCACTCATTCAGCGCCGTATATGCCCTTATGCTGGGGGAATGTAGTATTGCACATACAGATGTATTTTAACGTCACACATACGACATGGATACTTCTAGGTTGAAGTAACATATGAACATACGTGTGGTGAAACGCCCCAAAAAAATGAAACTCCGGCGGGATTTGAACCCGCGACCTCCAGATTTAGCGCGCCGGCGGCGGCATCCGCTCCAGCGACTCACCTCCACGGCTCGCATGGCCAGCGCCAGCTGCTGCTGGGACACGCCCCCATCACCGGGGGCGACCATGAAGGGGAGGGCCCTCTCTGCCACCCACGCTGCAGAGTTCTCCAGGCCCAGGAAGTAGTCCCTACCCTCTGGGAACTGCAAAAGGACAAAAATAAAGATGTTTTTCCAACCGACTGTTAACCCCCTTGAGAGACGACTGCACCCTTGGCTCTTTTCTGAATTCCTTTTTTAAGGCGTCTTGGGAACTGTTCTACAGAGGCAATCACTCCTTTCAAGTTTTAGACCGTTGCAGAATTGCCCTGACGAAGGTCCACGCCAAAACACGTTGGCATTTTTTAAGTGTTTTATAATAAATAATTTTTTTTTTAACTTCCATTGCTCTACAAGAGTGGCTGAAAATGTAGTGTTAAGTTTTAACTGCACAAAATAATTCCTTTTTAGGGAGGGGGTGCTTACATAAAGTGGGCTTTAAGCTTGAAAGAGGCTCTGGTCAGTTATGTTATGAGCTCCCAGAGAGGTCAATAACAAAAATAGAATAAAGGACGGAACAGTGGACAGGCGGGGCGGGGGCTGTGAGAGGGTACTCACTTTGTGCTGTAGATGGGCACTCAGTCGACCGTGAAGGCTGAACGCTCTCAGCGCGGTCTCCTCGTGGGATTGACCGCTCGCGTTCTCCGAGGAGCTCAGACAGGTCAACAGCACGGACTTTCAAGAGAAAAGAATGACCGCAGAGCATCAGAACCGCACCAGCTCAACCGCAAACACACTCGGGGGGGGCGGGGGCAGGGGCAGGTGTAGGCCCCTTTGGAAAGGCAAAAATACCCTCCCCAGATACCCAGGTTTCACTGCTTACGTAAGCCTGCGGATCACTGAGGCCAGTTCTCTGCCTCCCCGATACATATTAACGTGAAATATTACCTCTGGCGTACCATATGTAAGCTTTGCCAAATGTTAAATTTTCATTGCAACAGAACTCCTCAGTGAATTAGGAGTTTAATTCATAAATGAACAAGGTTAACAGCTTGCCACATTAACATTTAGAGGTGCGGGCGCTTGTTTGTTTACACGTATAACTGCCCTGAGGTAAAACACCACCCCTACCTCTTCACTGATATTCCTGTGACCTTAAAAGAGCAGCCCGGGGACAGAAGTACCTTCCAGGAGGAGAGCGCTTTGAGCAGCTGGTTGAGCGGTCTCTGTTTGAGGGCCAGCAGGCAGTCTCGTTTGGATGCATTAGTCAGCAGGTACTCCAGGAAGTCCAGGCCCAAGTCCGGCTTGGCGTTTGCAGGCTCCTGAATGTGGACTCTGCGATCGGAGTCCCTCTTACCCTGCGGAGAGACCGCAGCACAACGGGGACTCAATGCATGGTATATAAGGGTCTTGTGCATGGTATATTTTGATACAAGCTTTGTAGTAATATCTAGTTCATACAAGGACGCAACGACTGGAACAAGTTAAAAGCTTACATGTCGGTCTGAAAGGGGGGTATCGACATAAAATATGACATAAAAGACAAAAACATAGAAAAGCCACAGAAGTGGTTATGACAGTGTGGGGGTGGTTTGGAGGGATAGGGGGCGGGCGGGGGGGGCAGGGGGGGCGCACCGTTTTCTGCGGCGGGCCCTCGCTCAGCCACTCGTCGATGACCTCCACGATGTGGGACACCTGTCCCCAGCTGCAGAGGCAGTCGATGAGCGTGCTGTATTGGGACTCCGCCGCCCCGGGCTCCAGCCTGCGCAGCTTAGACAGGACCCCGCAGCTGTGTGAGAGAGAGACAGAGAGAGAGAGATAGAGAGAGACAGAGAGAGAGGGGGGAAGGAAGGGCAAACGTCAGCGCCACAGCGCCTCCTGCTGGTCGACTTCATAGCGCGGTGAGGAGGCGCACGGACCTGAACGTGGGGACGGCGGCAGCGGGGATGAAGGAGGCGATGAGGATGAGAGGCACGGTGCAGCGCTCGTCCTGCGGAGACGGGGAATAAACCCGACAGACGCTCAGCTCTGCCGTAGTCCGCCGAATTAAACATGCACTAGAGCTGCACAATCGATGGGATTTTAATCACGATTACAATTTACCTTTATTTATACAGGGTAGGTTGACTGAGCACACATGCTCTTTTACAGGAATGCCCCGTTAATGCGCCCCCCAATTAGCCTAACCTGCATGTCTTTGAATTGCGGGAGGAAACCGGAGTACCCGGAGGAGACCCACGCAGACATGGGGAGAACATGCAAACTCCTCACATCCCATCTGGGATTTGAGCCCGGGACCTTCTTGCTGTGGGGCGACAGTGCTATCCACTGCACCACCGTTGCCACCCAATTAATTACTTTCACAATTGTGACTTTCCACAATTACTAAACAAGGAGTAATTGAGAATGACCATTTTTGAAGGCACAGTCTGTTTACAAATGACAACTCATTCCCTGGTGTTCTACATCACATAAAGCACTCCCACTTTACCTCCCTCACAGTAGAGGGTTAGGGTTAGGGTTAGAAAATGGGAAAATATAAGCATTATTCTGTTAATTCAAGATGTTAAAGTGCAATAAAATGTTTATGTTCCGAAAACCAATAAATAATCGTGTTAATTATGTCTCAATATTGACTAAAATAATCATGATTATAATTTTTTGCTATAACGGTGCAGCCCCGACATGCACGCCACGCCCACGGGAACGCGACCCGGGGTTCCTCGGTACCTGAAACACACGAAAGTACTCGGGCAGCACGCCGGCGAACTTGGCGGTGGTGTACTGCAGGGCCTCCTGGTTGAGCTCCAGGGACTTGCGGATGCTCTTCCACAGAATGACCACCACCTCCAGCAGGCTGGCCATGGCGGAGCCGTCCTGCAGGGTGAGGATGTCCTCCAACACCTGGGAGCGAGACAGACGCGCGCGCCATAAACAGACATCAGACAAGACAGGGATTCAACAAAACATCAGAGACAAAAAACCACATCAAAAAGACCAAAAACAAAACAAACATCAAATCAGAGCTATAAATACAGAGGAGAAACATAATTCTGTTCAATATTTCTGCTGTCTGAGTTTGGGCTTCAAAGAAGCATTAATGCAGATCGGCAGGCATCTCAAATTTCCACATGATTTCCACAAGTTTTTCTCGCCAGCATTTGAATGTCTTTCTTCCCATATAACAATATAGAGCTCTCAAAAACACCAGTGTATAATAATATACAGCTCTGTAAAACACCAATCAGTGTATAACAATATGCAGCTCTCTAAAGCACCAATCAGAGCGTATAATAATATGTAGCTCTCTAAAGCACCAATCAGAGCGTATAATAATATGCAGCTCTCTAAAGCACCAATCAGAGCGTATAATAATATGTAGCTCTCTAAAGCACCAATCAGAGCGTATAATAATATGTAGCTCTCTAAAGCACCAATCAGAGCGTATAATAATGTGCAGCTCTCTAAAGCACCAATCAGAGCGTATAATAATATGTAGCTCTCTAAAGCACCAATCAGAGCGTATAATAATATGTAGCTCTCTAAAGCACCAATCAGAGCGTATAATAATATGTAGCTCTCTAAAGCACCAATCAGAGCTTATAATAATATGTAGCTCTCTAAAGCACCAATCAGAGCATATAATAATATGTAGCTCTCTAAAGCACCAATCAGAGCGCATAATAATATGTAGCTCTCTAAAGCACCAATCAGAGCGTATAATAATATGCAGCTCTCTAAAGCACCAATCACAGAGGAGAGACGTAACTCCCACTGATGACAAGTAGTGACAACAACTGGTTGGGAATTGGTGTCATTGGGAGGAACTAACCTAGGATCAGGAGACCCACCACCCTACCCCTCGCACCGCATAACATTTGGCTTTTCAGCAACTAATGGGGCCCAGACTGCACTCACAGCGAGCGCCTTTGCAAATCATCCGCTCGGAAGCCAGCTTCTGTTCTCCCTGTGAACGGCCGCCTCAGGATATGAAGCGTTAGTTTACAGTTGGTTTTGGGGTTTGTTTTGTGGCGGTGAACGCGGTGCATTCTGATAGGTTAGACGCAGCAGGTCATACTCATGCTGGGGTTCTCCTTGTGAACGGCCGCCTCAGGATATGAAGCGTTAGTTTACAGTTGGTTTTGGGGTTTGTTTTGTGGCGGTGAACGCGGTGCATTCTGATAGGTTAGAGGCAGCAGGTCGTACTCACGCTGGTGTTCTCCTTGTGAACGGCCGCCTCAGGATAAGAAGCGTTAGTTTACAGTTGGTTTTGGGGTTTGTTTTGTGGCGGTGAACGCGGTGCATTCTGATAGGTGAGGCAGCAGGTCGTACTCACGCTGGTGTTCTCCTTGTGAACGGCCGCTTCAGGATATGAAGCGTTAGTTTACAGTTGGTTTTGGGGTTTGTTTTGTGGCGGTGAACGCGGTGCATTCTGATAGGTTAGAGGCAGCAGGTCGTACTCACGCTGGGGTTCTCCTTGTGAACGGCCGCCTCAGGATATGAAGCGTTAGTTTACAGTTGGTTTTGGGGTTTGTTTTGTGGCGGTGAACGCGGTGCATTCTGATAGGTTAGAGGCAGCAGGTCGTACTCACGCTGGTGTTCTCCTTGTGAATGGCCGCCTCAGGATAAGAAGCGTTAGTTTACAGTTGGTTTTGGGGTTTGTTTTGTGGCGGTGAACGCGGTGCATTCTGATAGGTTAGAGGCAGCAGGTCGTACTCACGCTGGGGTTCTCCTTGTGAACGGCCGCCTCAGGATATGAAGCGTTAGTTTACAGTTGGTTTTGGGGTTTGTTTTGTGGCGGTGAACGCGGTGCATTCTGATAGGTTAGAGGCAGCAGGTCGTACTCACGCTGGGGTTCTCCTTGTGAACGGCCGCCTCAGGATATGAAGTGTTAGTTTACAGTTGGTTTTGGGGTTTGTTTTGTGGCGGTGAACGCGGTGCATTCTGATAGGTTAGGGGCAGCAGGTCGTACTCACGCTGGTGTTCTCTTTGTTGCTGCAGTCCATCTCGTTCAGCTCTTCCTGTCTGTTCTTCTGAATGCAGGCGTTGAGGCAGCGGCGGATCGTCAGCATCAGCTTGGCTGTGAAAGCAAAGGCAGGTCAAACACGGGGTGAAACCCAATGCTGGTTATAGAGAACTGAGCTTATTCAAAGTCTTCATCATGCTGTACAGTTGTGCCATGTCAACCTGTAATATAGCACCATCCCAGCCAGTCTCTTATGGCTATCCCTTTATTCTTAGTTACCGTTTGTCCAACATCATTTATTTGAAAATCCAAGATTAGGGAGGGTACTTTGAGAATAGTTAAAGACTTGCGAGAAAGAATTAATTAACTCCTATGCCAAGAATAATTTAAGATGGCAATTTTGGAACACTAGTGAAGTGCCCGTTCGGAATGGGCCGATTTCTTTGCCCCCGGTATTGCTGTTCCAATCAACTTCACAGTCGACACTGCACTTCCTTGGGTGCTGAGCAATACACCTAGTGAATTTCAACTTCATACAGTGCCCGGTTGTTGAGCAAATCGAAACACAGACACACAGACAGGATTTCTGCCTTTATAGTTAGATAAAATGGAGCGAGACAGAATGTCATACGCATTACATATGCCACGATTTGTGGGAGTTTCTTTACATTGGTTGGAGTTTGGTGGGAGTTTCTTTAACTCACCTATGTTGGTAGGAGCTGTGTAGGAATGTGCATACTGGTAGAACTTCCTGGCTGCCACTGGATTCATCTGAATGAGTGTCACACATCGCTCGCACCAGACCTCTTCCGATTGGTTGACGGGGAAGAAGGAGTTGAACAGAAGGTTGACGATCCGTTTGGAGACGGGGCTCGAGTCGATTGCCAGCCGGGCCAGGAGGTGCTCCATAGGGCACACTTTCCAAAACTGGGAGAAGGAAAACACATGATCTATCCATATTCACTGACACAGGCAAAACCCCGCCCCCCTACTAGCTTGAACCGCTCACATTACTAAACAGGAAGGCCCACATCATCGCATAGTTTTTGAAGTTGGTACGGTAATTTAATGCACCATTCAAGGACTTTTCAAGGACATTAGAGAATGTTAAAAGTTTCCAGTGACCTTATTTGTGAATTAATGACTTTATAATGGGCCTAAGATAAAATGTTAACAGGACATTAATACATGATTTACAATCCTTTTCATCCTGGTTTATCAGTGAGCTTGCATGCCTGGGAAAACAGAATGCTAATGGACTCATACGCCATTGCATTTTCAATGTATTTGGATGTATAGAGCTAGGGGAAAAGAACATTTTAGCAAAATGCACATTCACAACCTTGTATTTTCCATTTAAAATCGAGCACAATGAAGGCTTCAGAGACCCTGGAGTTGAAATGTATTGCCACCATTTCAGAGGAGCAAATCTCTGCACTAAAATGCTACAAACTGCAATCAACTGCCTCCTTTAGCTAAAATCAACCCTTTCATTATCAGTTAGGTGAAAGTGGTTTTGAGTGAGTGCACGTCTGTCTGACACCCCTAGCTCATGATGAGGCCCACGGTAAATAAAGAAAAAAAAGAAAAATGAAATGCCACAACGGAGATGTTGTGAAATGATAGACCTGACATTTGAAATGTCAATTTGGGCTGTCTCCATGTCTGCTCCAGGGGAGGGGGGGGGCACACACTCAAACTCTCAGCCCCAGTGGTGATACGAGGAGGGGAGAAATGGCTTGGTCATTAATCTTAAAAAGGTCCTCCGCAAATATCAGGAGTAAGCAGCTCACTGTACACACGCTTCCTGTTTAAATATTCAATACAGCTCGTGCCTCTCTTCCCCTGTCACCCCAAGACACTGACTACATCACTGTGTTCATAGGGATGCATTAGTTATTTCATTTTTTTTCTTTACAGTAATATTCTTAGGGCTTTTCAACTGTATCGGACAGCACGGTGCAGAGAGACAGGAAGAATGGGAGTTAAAGAGAGGGAGAGACCGGCGACTAAGGTTGTCAAACCCGCGACGTTGTGGCTCGCAAAGAGCATTTGGAGGGTGCTCTTACAGGCTACGCCACCGAGACACCCCAGATTTGTGTATTTTTACTTTTTTTTTTTTTTGTGTTCATATGACTACTGACACAGAACCGGCCTTACCTTGGCTGCTCTGACGGCTTTGATCTTCAGAAGCAGATCTACGAAAGCCACACGGACCTTCTCCGAGTGGTCGTGCAGGCTGTTTTTCAGAGCCGGGAGAAGCTGCTCCAGCAAAGGGTGGCTCATATTGTTGTCCAGGATAATTGTCATGCACTGAGAGGTAATTACAGCAAAGTCACAAAGTGATGAATAACGGTTTTTTTTTAGCCAACCTCAGCATTTTACACAAACCACCCAAATGCTTTACTGAGCCTCTGAATTATACAAGAAGTGAGTCACAATTAATTGCACATTTTTGCACTTCAAGCCCTCCCGTTATCGTTGGATACCGTGTTTGCCAAACGCGGATAAGAAATCACGCACAGCAGAGCGCTTTACCTTAAACACGGAGCAGCGCACGTCAGCCGAGTTCACGTCCGCAGCCAGCTCGATCACCAGCTTCTTCAGAAAGTCAGTTAGGATGGTGGGCGGGATCACCTCCAAGTACTTTGCCAGGATTTTGCAAACGCCGAGGACCGCCGTGGAGCGAACCAATGGCTGGGGGTCATCCAGCAGACACTGTTTAACACAAAACGCAAATCTTCATAAAACAAACGTCAAATCCCCAGCTCATCGTGAACCTTGCAAACAGGGTGCGAAATTAACACCCGCCATCAGCCAAATAACTGGTAAAACTTTGATTGTGGCTGCCACATTGTACCAGCCACATTGGCCGGTAAGATGTTGAAAATGACTGAAGATTGAGAATGCACAAGCCACTGTGGCCAGTGGGTGAAAAAGTTAATTTCAAACCCTGCTTGCGAACGTTACGTGACGCATTATGATCTCAACTGCCACACTTATTAGCAGACGCTGCACAGCAGAAATTCCATTCTTACTGTTCATCAAGAGGCAGATGAGTTAATTAACGGCATTCACAGGGAGTAACTCACAAACAGCGTGTCCAGCTGCCTCTGAATGGCACTGTCCATCATCTCGCTATTCAGACTGGGGTCCTGCACTGGGAAGGCCTCGGTCAACAGCAGGGCCGCGTTAGCACGCACCTCAGAGTTAGTCGCCTGTGTGGTCAACACGTAAGGACACAAGTAACAAATCCCGCACATTCTTCACTTAATAAAGTTAGAAATTAAGTTATAAAAATAAAGTTTGCCAATACTATCAACAATTCCTCAGCAATTTTTTAATCAAGAATATGAAGTAGAATTCAATTAAGCCAAATCCATGTTGTTAAGGCTATGGTGGGTTGTAGAGAAGTCCATTTTTTTGAACCACAGCCACTGTATAGGAAAATAGGCCCTAGTCTGGATTGTGTAGGAATGTGATTGGGCAGTCTGGACTCCTACGTGTATACCAACAGACATTCAAGGGGTAAACTTTAAAGTTATTTTCACTTTAAATTCACTGTAATTTGGTTGTGGTGTGGAAGTTGGTTCCCAAGTGGTGTAAGCTGCTTTATTAGAAAGCCACAACCAACTGTCATAACTGCCAACACTGTACCTTCAAGCCTCTCCACAGAATAGGCTTGTACAGCCTGTACAGCATCTCGTCCACGCCCTGCCGCAGCTTCTGCTTGTGAATGTAGCTCAGAATCTAGACAGAGGGACACAAAGTGCACTTTCACGCTAACGCCAAACCCCAGCTCCGGACGCCGCTCTGCAACAGCGCGGCTCAGTCTCGCACAACCGCCGCCTTCAACGACACCGCCTCAGCTTCTCATTACAGACGTGCGAATGGATACGCGACCGAACACTCGGAATGTTCTGCATCCCACGATATAGCGGTCGCACAATTTCCCCTGCTCTGTAGGGGCGATGACACTTAATTATCTCACTTGCAGAAAAAGGTGCACGGCATTCAACATCAGCCATTAAAGCAAGCAGATAGGAACACACAGAATACGGCTCTGGCAGTAATATAAAGTCGGCTCCATGCGTTATCGCAAGCGTCTGTCAGTACGTGTAGCCTCGCCTTTGGCTGCATTACCTGTCGCACTTTGCCGTGGACTGGGGAATTCCTGTACAACAGGACTGCATATTGCATGAAGTCTTGGATACAGGTTGTCTCGATCTCCTATAATAAAACAAGATAAACAAAAGGTCAGAGGACACACACACACGCACACACCATTCATTTAATATGTGTTGTTCAGGCTTTGCGTATCTTACAAGGTGCAGGACAATGTAAAGCACTTTAAGTGCAATAGCATGTAGCCATAGTGCAGGAAAATAAAGAAAACTTTAGTTTGGATTAAAATATGCAAAGGTAAATATACCTGAAGGAACAGATCAGAGGCCTTCTTCCATGCTCTGAAATATATCTCAGCCACGTGTTCTGTGATCAACCTGAAACAGAGGCCATATGAAGCATGGGACAAAATAGTGCGTGAACTGTGTAACCGTTTACTTTCATCAAAGCAGAAGATTTATTGCATTAAGGATGTTTCATCATGATTTATGATACAATTAGTCTTGTAAATAAGCCGATGAATTATCGTTAACTTGAGAAGTTGGGGTTATGTTTTAGCTGGCTATATGTTTCATTTTTGAGCTGGTGAAGATGCTGATACATTAAAAAGCGCACCTTACTGATCCAGATGACCACATGAAGAATTTAAATAAGTCCATAGCTCATACAGGCCCCAGTTATTAAAGCAGCAACAAAAGTTAGCCAGTTTAATGAGCAATGGCACAGCACAAGCTATTTATTGTTCTGTTTTCTGTTGCTTAAGTGTATGCTGCAGAATGAGATTAGGAGTGTTTCTGATGGGGCTTACACTCAGGTGTGTGTTGCAGAATGAGATTAGGAGTGTTTGTGATGAGGTTTGCACACTCATGTGTAGCTGCAGAATGAGATTAGGAGTGTTTCTGATGGGGCTTATACACTCAGGTGTGTGCTGCAGAATGAGATTAGGAGTGTTTGTGATGAGGTTTACACACTCAGGTGTGGCTGCAGAATGATATTAGGAGTGTTTGTGATGGGGTTTACACACTTAGGTGTAGCTGCAGAATGAGATTAGGAGTGTTTGTGATGGGGTTTACACACTCAGGTGTAGCTGCAGAATGAGATTAGGAGTTTTTTTGATGGGGTTTACACACTCAGGTGTATGCTACAGAATGAGATTAGGAGTGTTTGTGATGGGGTTTACACACTCAGGTGTGTGTTGCAGAATGAGATTAGGAGTGTTTGTGATGAGGTTTACACACTCAGGTGTAGCTGCAGAATGAGATTAGCAGTGTTTCTGATGGGGGTTACACACTCAGGTGTGTGTTGCAGAATGAGATTAGGAGTGTTTGTGATGAGGTTTACACACTCAGGTATAGCTGCAGAATGAGATTAGCAGTGTTTCTGATGGGGGTTACACACTCAGGTGTGTGTTGCAGAATGAGATTAGGAGTGTTTCTGATGGGGTTTACACACTCAGGTGCAGCTCCAGAATGAGATTAGGAGTGTTTGTGAAGGGGGTTACACACTCAGGTGTAGCTGCAGAATGAGATTAGGCGTGTTTCTGATGGGGCTTACACACTCAGGTGTGTGTTGCAGAATGAGATTAGGAGTGTTTCTGATGGGGTTTACACATTCAGGTGTGTGTTGCACAATGAGATTAGAAGCGTTTCTGATGGGGTTTACACACTCAGGTGTAGCTCCAGAATGAGATTAGGAGTGTTTCTGATGGGGTTTACACTCAGGTGCGTGGTGCAGAATGAGATTAGGAGTGTTTGTGATGAGGTTTACACACTCAGGTGTAGCTGCAGAATGAGATTAGGAGTGTTTGTGATGGGGTTTACACACTCAGGTGTAGCTGCAGAATGAGATTAGGAGTGTTTGTGATGGGGTTTACACACTCAGGTGTAGCTGCAGAATGAGATTAGGCGTGTTTCTGATGGGGCTTACACACTCAGGTGTGTGTTGCAGAATGAGATTAGGAGTGTTTCTGATGGGGTTTACACATTCAGGTGTGTGTTGCACAATTAGATTAGAAGCGTTTCTGATGGGGTTTACACACTCAGGTGTAGCTCCAGAATGAGATTAGGAGTGTTTCTGATGGGGTTTACACTCAGGTGTGTGTTGCAGAATGAGATTAGGAGTGTTTGTGATGAGGTTTACACACTCAGGTATAGCTGCAGAATGAGATTAGGAGTGTTTGTGATGGGGTTTACACACTCAGGTGTAGCTGCAGAATGAGATTAGGAGTGTTTGTGATGGGGTTTACACACTCAGATGTATGCTACAGAATGAGATTAGGAGTGTTTGTGATGGGGTTTACACACTCAGGTGTGTGTTGCAGAATGAGATTAGGAGTGTTTGTGATGAGGTTTACACACTCAGGTGTAGCTGCAGAATGAGATTAGTAGTGTTTCTGATGGGGTTTACACACTCAGGTGTGTGTTGCAGAATGAGATTAGGAGTGTTTGTGAAAGGGGTTACACACTCAGGTGTAGCTGCAGAATGAGATTAGGAGTGTTTGTGATGGGGTTTACACACTCATGTGTAGTTGCAGAATGAAATTAGGAGTGTTTCTGATGGGGTTTACACACTCAGGTGTAGCTGCAGAATGAGATTAGGAGTGTTTGTGATGGGGGTTACACACTCAGGTGTGTGTTGCAGAATGAGATTAGGAGTGTTTCCGATGGGGTTTACACACTCAGGTGTGTGTTGCAGAATGAGATTATGAGTGTTTGTGATGGGGTTTACACACTCAGGTGTAGCTGCAGAATGAGATTAGGAGTGTTTGTGATGGGATTTACACACTCCGGTGTATCTGCAGAATGATGAGTGTTTCTGATGGGGCTTACACACTCAGGTGTAGCTGCAGAATTATATTAGGAGTGTTTGTGATGGGGTTTACACACTCAGGTGTGTGTTGCAGAATGAGATTAGGAGTGTTTGTGATGGGTTTACACACTCAGGTGTAGCTGCAGAATGAGATTAGGAGTGTTTCTGATGGGCCTTACACACTCAGGTGTAGCTGAGAATGAGATTAGGAGTGTTTCTGATGGGACTTACACACTCAGGCAGACACTCACTTGGGGAAGAACTGCAGCTGGTTTTTAATCGTCCCGTGAATCATGCTGATGAATTTCACATTCCAGCTGAACAGGAAGGTTAGAAAACGTCTTCCCTGTGAAAGCAGATACAACGAGAGAGAGAGAGAGGGGGAGAGGGAGAGCAGATACAACGAGAGAGAGAGAGAGAGAGAGAGAGAGAAAGAAAGAGAGAGAACTGTGAGCCTGTGGCTTCCAGCAGGAGGCACACTGCTGCAGCCGGGGGGGGCGGGTGCGCGCTCACCTCCTCGCGCTTGATGTAGGCGACACTGAGGAAACACTGCAGCAACAGGTCCGTCACCTCTTTACTGTCCTCGGCCTCGAAGTCCAGGCTCAGCAGCACATCATGAAGGTTCCACAGGCGCTGTATCTCTGCGCCCTGCAGAGATTACACACAACACAATCCAGAGCTGCAAAATCCAGGTTCACAAAGTAAAAGTCCGCACAGAAAGCGGTGAAAAAAAAAAAAAAGCCCCACAGAAAGCGGTGAAATCGCAGGCCATCGCTCTCGCCTCCCACAATCTTTAATCTGATTGGTTATTGCGCGACGTTCCCCGTCTCGTCTGGACACCTCGCATCGCAAGCAATCCCAACATGCTTTGCAGACAGGGGGAATCGCCTGTCCTTGGAAATGAATAGAGGCGGTGTAATCGCATGAGAATCCGCTCCACACCGCTTTCTGTGGGGCTTTACGGTTAGCCAGGAGGTAGAACTAATTAGTGAAATCAGCTGGCTGAGTTCATGGGTGGAAGAAACACATGACAGGGAAGACCCCTGAATTTTACACCTGACACAAACCCGCCAAAGTGCTACACAATATGCACATGCGTTTAACAGCTTCCCTCCGGGTAACAGCATCTGCCAAACGACAGTTAAAACGGAAATATAACATTTCTCACAGGCTACAACAACTGCGCACTTCAAATGATGAAAATCCTTAAACGAGCAACTAGGATCCCATAAACTGCAATTAAGCTGAATATATCTGCTACTAAATATGCGGGCAAAGTGTTCAAACAGACCGTTTTAGAAAGAGGGATCCAGCTAAGGTTATGCTTTAGAACAGTTTAGGAGTACCAAAAATATTAAAAAGAACCCCCAATCTTTTGTGAAAATAAATCGTTGGGTGATTATATTTGTACGTACAACCACCATAATAACTTGGTAAATTGTCTTGTTTTCATTAGAACCTTACTAACAGGATTTAAGGCCTTAACGCTGGACTAATCAAATCTTGAAAAAGACTCGGCTGAAAGCTGTCAATGTTGGGTCAAGACATTTCTTGTGGTAAAAGAAAAAACAATCACTAACTTTCATTTTAAGGGTGAACCGCCCCCTTCAGCATTACACAAAGCCGTCTGACAGAAGCACCTGGCATCACGTGAGATTTCCATGTGTTCAGCTGAAGGTAAATGCCCCCCGAAGAAGCCCATGATTTTTATTTCACATTTCCGATTGTGGCTGAAAGCTACTCGGGCCAGTTAAGGCGAGCGGTCAGGCAGGCAGACAGAGGAAGGCCAGTGGCCAGTTAAGGCAAGCGGTCAGGCAGGCAGACAGAGGAAGGGCAGTGGTCAGTTAAGGCGAGCGGTCAGTCAGACAGACAGAGGAAGGCCAGTGGCCAGTTAAGGCGAGCGGTCAGTCAGACAGAGGAAGGCCAGTGGTCAGTTAAGCGAGCGGTCAGGCAGGCAGAAAGAGGAAGGCCAGTGGTCAGTTAAGCGAGCGGTCAGGCAGGCAGACAGAGGAAGGGCAGTGGTTAGTGCTCCATTACCGGGTTCTTCAGCATGAGACTCTTCTCCAGGGAGAGGACAAAGGCAGTCCTGCCCAGCTCCTCCCTGCCCTCAAGCCCCTTCAGCCACCAGGCCTCACACAGACGCTGCATCTCCAGCTGTACCGGCACCTCTGAGGCTGGCAGGGCACTCAGGATACCTGCAGGAGCGCACAGAACCCCCTTACTCAAATCACCGTCCTCCAGAGCCAAGACATGCTGGTTTTACACCCTCCCTTTACCTGGGAGTGAAGATAGTCTGGCCAATCAGTAGCACTAACTGTGCAGTTAATTACCTGGGAGAAAAGAAACCCAGGGCTGGATTTTGGGCCCAGATTTGAGTATCCATGTCATGACATTGAACATCTACAGGAGTCACCTGGAAACAGTGACCACTAATACTGTAGGGGTCACCTAGAAACAGTGACCACTAATGCTGCAGTGTTACCTGGAAACAGTGACCTCTAATACTGCAGTGATACCTGGAAACAGTGACCACTAATACTGCAGGGGTCACCTAGAAACAGTGACCACGAATACTGCAGTGATACCTGGAAACAGTGACCATGAATACTGCAGTTATACCTGGAAACAGTGACCTCTAATACTGCAGTTATACCTGGAAACAGTGACCTCTAATACTGCGGTTATACCTGGAAACAGTGACCTCTAATACTGCGGTTATACCTGGAAACAGTGACCTCTAATACTGCAGTTATACCTGGAAACAGTGACCTCTAATACTGCAGTTATACCTGGAAACAGTGACCTCTAATACTGCAGTTATACCTGGAAACAGTGACCTCTAATACTGCAGTTATACCTGGAGACAGTGACCTCTAATACTGCAGTTATACCTGGAGACAGTGACCTCTAATACTGCGGTTATACCTGGAAACAGTGACCTCTAATACTGCGGTTATACCTGGAAACAGTGACCTCTAATACTGCAGTTATACCTGGAAACAGTGACCTCTAATACTGCGGTTATACCTGGAAACAGTGACCTCTAATACTGCAGTGGTCACCTGTATAGTGAGCAGTATTACTACAGGGGGTCACCTGTATAGTGAGCAGTATTACTACAGGGGGTCACCTGTATAGTGAGCAGTATTACTACAGGGGGTCACCTCGGTACCGTGAACACCAAACACAGATGCACACTAAACCTGTTGCTTTTTATATATATGACCCACTCACCATTTAATATATTAGCGCATTCCAGCAGCACGCCATAAGTGTCGTCCTCCTGGATCACAGCTACAGAGGCAGTAGCCACCGCAGTCACTCCCGCGATTACCGCCATAGTTTGTTTCTAAACAGGCACAGAACTACTGAATTGGATTGAAAGTTTTTTAAAAAAACAGTTAGCAATATCTGCGCAGAAATTGTTTTTAAATGTAAGCGTGAATGGAATCACAGTATTAACAGTAATTCAAGAGAACTTAAGTTCGAAGTACGGAGAAATGTCATCCTATAATGAAGCCACAATTCGTAGGATTATGTCATGCCTAATGGCTCCCTATTTTAAGTGTTTGTGTATACAGGTTTCGAGATTAAGTAACATTAATACTTTACATACTTGGAATTAACAACAGAATCCCCGTACAGAGCTATGTATATATTCTGTGCATGTGTGTGTGTGTGTGGTTGTGTATGCATGTGTGTGTGTGTGTGTGGGCAAGTGTATGTGCATGCATGTGTGTATGTGTGTGTGCGCGCACATGTGTGTGTGAGTGTGTGTGTAATTGTGTATGCATGTGTGTGTGTGCAAGTGTATGTGCTTGTGTGTGCATGCATGTGTGTATGTGTGTGTGCGTGTGTGAAATTGTGTATGCATGTGTGTGTGTGCAAGTGTATGTGCTTGTGTGTGCATGCATATGTGTGTGTGTGTGTGTGTGTGCGCACAAGTGTATGTGCTTGTGTGTGCATGCATGTGTGTGCGTGTAAGTGTATGTGCTTGTGTGTGCATGCATGTGTGTATGTGTGTGAGTGTGTGTGTAATTGTGTATGCGTGTGTGTGTGTGTGTGTGTGTGTGTGCGTGCAAGTGTATGTGCTTGTGTGTGCATGCATGTGTGTGTGTGTGTGTGTGTGTGTGTGCAAGTGTATGTGCTTGTGTGTGCTTGTGTATGCATGTGTGTGTGTGTGTGTGTGTGTGTGCAAGTGTATGTGCTTGTGTGTGTGTGTGTGTAAGTGTATGTGCTTGTGTGCATGTGTGTGTGTGTGTGCAAGTGTATGTGCTTGTGTGTGTAAGTGTATGTGCTTGTGTGTGCATGCATGTGTGTGTGTGTGTGTGTGTGTGTGTGTGTGTGTGTGTGCTTGTGTGTGTGTGTGTGCTTGTGTGTGTGTGTGTGTGTGTGTGTGAGAGTGTGCTTGTGTGTGTGTGTGTGTGTGTGTGTGTGTGTGTGTGTGTGTGTGTGTGTGTGTGTGTGTGTGTGTGTGTGTGTGAGTGTGTGTGCGGCAGCCTCACCAGGTCAGCAGACACCTCCACTTCCATTTCATCCTCACTGTCGTCATCCATCCCGTTGTTCCAGCCCTCAATGGGGAACATCGCGAGCACGTCCACCAGGAGCCTCGTCAGCCTCTCCCACAGCACCTCCTTCTGGCCCTTCTGTAGCTCCTGCAGCACCTCCTCCAAGTCGAAAGGGTCTGCATTGTCCTTCTGGACAGCAGGAGATAAACACAGAGTTTTAAAAATAACCTTTTTTAAAAGTCTGCGTGTGAGGAGCAGGTAAATGGACTGA
This sequence comes from Synaphobranchus kaupii, assembly GCA_029718625.1. Classification (NCBI taxonomy): domain Eukaryota; kingdom Metazoa; phylum Chordata; class Actinopteri; order Anguilliformes; family Synaphobranchidae; genus Synaphobranchus; species Synaphobranchus kaupii. The sequence continues at coordinate 119,767,060 of CM056377.1, forward strand.
ACGGTAAAGACAGTACAGGGAAACTGAATTTTCCAACAGGGATTATATCATATTATTAATGTTATTTAGTCATGGGAAAAGTACAAGATGGTACAATATCTTATCGATGGTTATTTTACAGGAAGAAATATATTTGTCATACAGGAGTCCTGTGTTGGTATCATAGAAATATATATTAACGGTTGGTATGGATCTGGGGGGAACTGTGCTATTCCACTGCCTGAGAATGTGGTGTGCACATGCGCACTGTGACATTGCTGTAGCGTCAGTCAGCGTTTGAGACATAGCCACAACAACAATCATGTAGATAAAGACCCAAACTGCTGGACTTAAGTATAAAAAGCAATATATTGTGCGGCTTTTACTGAACAACATGTGCATGCAAAATGTCCAAAGATTGAGCCCCAAATAACAGATTACTTGTTATTAACACTTGTTATAACAAGATGCAAATGATCCTAGATGCGCAAAACTAACATGACATTTACCGGTTGTGTACCTTCGGGATACAACCGCAATAGGTAATGTCGGGTAGTGGCACTTATTTAACCACCCGCGTTATTATAATCCAGCTATACCTAGTTTCCTTATTAATAATGTTACAGCCACCACGTACCTAGCTAGCTGACTAGCTACGGGGCTATACATTATATTATATATATTATATTATTACTTACATGTAGTTGGATGAAGTTGAGGAACTCCTGCACATTTTCCTTGCTGACAGACTGTAGAAACGCCTCTCGTTTAGGCATTTTCCGCTCGCTAGCAAAGTCGTAAAGGTGCTGATCCCAATAAAACAAAAGCAACCCAACAGAAACAAGTTATAGCACGCAATTCAAAAATTGTAATAAAGCTTGAGTTAACTTATAAGCTGCCATTCACCATAAGCTCGTTACAAGTAACGCTAACGTTAAGCATACGGTAAAGTTAGTAACGTTAACTTAACCCCGTTAGCTTCCCTGAAACTCACAAAATCCCCACCGTCTTAACGTTAGCAAGGTTGCACTAACCAAAATGCCAAGTAGCAAAGTTTAATTAATGTCTTGGTTTTGTTGATACAACTAAGTGACGTTACCATATCTACCTATAGTGTAACTAACGTTAGCCATCCTCGTTAGCCAGTAGGTAGGGCGCAAAATCAAAACAACTTTCAAAACTCTCCCCTCCCCTTCCCCACCATGGACGCTAGTTTTTACCCAAATAAATAAAATAAACCATCCTATAATATCTAGCCAACTATAGTATTCGAATAACATACATAAGTACCTGGTATTTATTTTACACTTACCTCGAGTAACTTAGATATTTCTTATTTAACACTTACATTAACGTTAGCTATAAGCTAACACTACTGTGTGGAAGTGTGGGTTAGTTAGCCCGCGCAAAATTGAACATCTTTGATTACGTACTACGTAAACGAGCGTGCGTGCGTGCGTGCGTGGGCGTTCTCGCACACTCATTGCTCGTGCATGAAGATGCGGTGAGAATAGGAGAAACCACCTCCTTCAAAACAACTAAAAAAGTTACATTGAGCTTTAGAAAACGTTTTCAACGGTCGCTGAAATTGACTCTACCTTTTGCGTGTGAGCTACAGCGGCTTCTAGGAATATGAAATATGTTATTCTCCCAAGTCCTAAATAACTAACAGACATTTGGGCAGAACTAGCTTGTTGACGACGAGTGTCCACCAGGTGGCGACTGGACACCATGCTAACTTTGGAACCTAAAATATAATAATAGTCATGGAACTTCGAGCAAGCATTAGGTTTAAAATCAGTGTGGCTGTGATGGCAGAGAAAGAGCTTCCTTTACACTCTTTGGTGATGGTGACTTTACAGTTATCATGATCATAGCCGATATGCGTATGCATGTGTGGCACGAGCCGATCTCTTCAGTAACTACAGGCTACATATCTAGCCATGTCAAATACAGAGGCTAATGGATATTTAACATAAAGCTACTGAATAATCAGATCTAGAACGAGAATTAAGATAATTTAGTTATACTATTTAGCATAGAAATGAACATTATTAGTGTAAGAATGTATTTAAACGTAACATTTATTAATTTAATATATGTTTTCCCTAGCAGTCACCTGTTAACAACTTATAAGTGAAGCTCAACTTATAAGATGAGTTCATTTTTGCTGACGTTTTGTCAACTCTTACCTGCAGCATGAACCACAGATCTGTTGGTCCAGAGTGAGTGACGTGCTTTTCTAAAAAAAAATAAAAACTATGATGCCTGTAATGACGCCACAAAGCCAGGGTAGCACATAAAGAGCAATGGCTCTTTATTATTTAAAAGCTGTGAGGAAACATTCTCAAACAAGGAAACTTCTTTATGCCTAATATTTCAAATTTCAGACATTTACATATTTTAATATTATGTTTAAGGCACAAGATAAAATACTTCTTGCAATGGACACTGGGAGAGAGCTTGGAGATCATTTTCATTTGATGGCTTAAATAGCTAATAACACTTTAAAAAAACAGGAGCTAGGTTGCACTTTTTCTGACAAAAGGGAAACAATTTCATCATTATAAACATAATTTACAGAGCTGAGGGGTCCGGTCTAAAAATGAAGCATACTTATAGTCAGACAGATCTTTTAAAAAATAAATTATACAGTTGGCTGAATTAATTATTTAGACCATCAAAGACATTAACTCAGATCCTTAATGACTCTGCTTTTAGTTAGGTCCCAGATACCAAAAACCATTAATTTACAAAGCAACAAAAAAAAAAAACAATTAAAGTGAATTAACAGAAATTAAACACAGCATTCCAATGCCTCAGGGTACTTGGTTTACTCATGATTTGTCTATTGGATGCAACAGACTGAGGAAAAACAAAAGTGATGTACACTTTCCCTTCAAAATAAGGCATTGGCTCTCATTAAAGATATGAATATTGATGTTCTTTTGATGGAAGTAATTATGCTAGCATGCAATTTTAAAATTGAATCTTTCCCAAATCAAAACCCAGTGGATTTTATCCACCATCTAGACATCACAATGTTAGGGCTAACTATTGTACATTAAAGTACACAAAACCTGCCCTTGAATGACTAACAAAAATACAACATATGTATACATACATGAAGTACATACATTCAGCGTACAATGCACACAGATAGGCAATACAATTAAATAATTATATTTTAGTGTACTTTCACAAAATAAGAGCAATTGCACCAAATGTGCAAAATTGATTCTATTGAAGATGAAACGTTTTTTGGTGACTGAATAAAATAAAATAAAAAAGCAGAATTTGCAGAAATCTCATTTTTTAATGAAACTGTCATTTTGGCAAAGCACTATTGACCCGTGTTTCCACTGCAAATCTTCAGCAGATGAATTATGATACAGTTCCTATTTACATCTCACACATTGGCCACATAGAAAAAAACAAGGCAGCAAATCAATTGCAACAGATTCAGGAACATTTTTTTTTTTTTTTTTTTACCAAGTTCAACTGGTGTTTTTTTTTTTTATGGAATTTTACTTTTAACACCTCATGCTTCCCTTTACAAAAGTACACAGTCAAATAACTGCAGTGGAACTGAATGAGATGCTTTGAACAAAACAATAAAGAAACATTTTTAAATCCTGGTTGTGCATATTTCTCAAATATGTGCCCATTAATGCAATGCCATAGAGAAGCTGATCAGCTCTGTCATATGTATAAGCTTGAAGCATGAAATCCAGATGCAGAGCTTGGCTAGGTGAAATGGTGCCCATCTAGGCATGGTGTGTTTTCCGTGATCCGTCCTCTGTAAGATCATACCTGCGTGAGAGAAGATGACACGCTCAGCTCCACACATCAGAAATTAATTAAACATGTTTACTGTGATTGGCCTTCTACATTCAGTTTATTCAGGTGGTAATATGAACTTCCAAATAATACTTTGTCCAAAATGCTTCTTCCATTCAATTGAAATAACATTATTGCTTAATACAGAATGCAGAGACATCAAAATATCCTTATATTTTAGTATTTTTCGGAAATGCTATTTAAGTCATACGATAGTTTTGCAATAAAAAAAACCAGGGCAAAAGATAATTCCGCGGAGTAAAGGTTTACCACTGTGTCCATCCTTTGGAGATCTCTTCATGTGTCAAATCCAGCATCACCTGTGAAAGTCACATTGTTTGAATCAACATTATCAGGCAGCTACATGGCATGCGACTGAGATGCAATGCATGATATTGTGTCATTATCTGTCAGAGCTGTAAAGTCCAGGGGTCAGAAAGTAAAAGTCCTGCCACGTGTTTCCTCCACCCATGAACTCAGCCAGCTGATTTCACTAATTAGTTCTACCTCCTGGCTGAAGAATTGTGCCACTTAGCAAATCCAGGTGATTGGAACAAAATACTGGGAAGGACTTTTACTTTCTGAACCTGGATTTTACACCTCTTATCTGAACACTGGAGTAGGAGGAGCACAGAGCCACACCTTTCCCAGAAGTCCTTTGTGTTTTGACAGAAGTCCGCCTCCGTTCTTTACAGCAATGTCGAGGGTTCTCCTGTGCAGCTCCACTATGGACACACTGAACTCAAACCTGCAGAGACGCATGACAGCTCTGAAGCAGCAGTCACTCAGCGCTTTGCTGCTGCTGCTGCTGTGCCCCACCCCTCCCTCCCTCCCTCTGCAAAGCTGCTCACTGACTCCCCCTTTAGGTTTCATGAAGGAAGTATTTACTCAATTTCATGCATCAACCACCAGCAGAATATGAACACAATTCTGCACAGAACAACACAAACAATTAATTGAATAATAACAGAAAAACAACACTAAGACAATATTAAACAAAATAATTAAAACAATTTGTGAAAAGCAACTCAAAAGCTCCGAAACATTGCTCCCAGTTGACAAGAGTTGTTAGAGGCCCTCATTACAAGCACATGCGGAGCTGCGTACCCTAGAGGTTTGGAGATGTACACTAGGGAGAGGCCAGCAGCGTGAAGGAGAGACTGCAGGGTATAACGAAAAGGGAATACTATATGGGGCAGCAATTAGACGCCACCCTTTCAAATGGCGCCTGTAACTACACATGCAGCTTAACTCACGTTTGGTCATACACTGGATTTAGGGTCTTCTTCAGAGTATGGGTCTTCCTCCGACCCGACCTGCTCTTCTCAGGAAGCAGGTAGATCCGCACATACGGGTCCGAGCCATCCTTTGTGAAGGCGATGAGGTTCCTGAGGCCAGGAACACAGGGTTTAAGTGGAGGTCACTCACAGACAACATACAGACAGACCCACGTTTAAAATGTGGGAAAATTACTTTTTACAGGAAGCGCTGTTCAGTTAACAACTGAATCCAGGTGGATAAACTGATCTTCTTACAGTGACATTTTTTTATATCTTGTATTTGAACTTGGCTTTAATCTAGCAGTTTCAATAACTGACAGAAGAGGTAACATACTGTAAACAAACAAGAATAAGAACTGTTTAAGGCACATGTGTGTATATTTGAGTCACTGTTCTTAATAATGGTATTTTGTGCCATTATCTCAGTTATTGTCAGTTAGATTAAGAAAAAAAATTGACATAAATACATTTCAAATGCAAGAACAAAAGAACATTTTTAATGTAAACGCATCATTTTTATTGTGAAACATTCTGTCAGGTGTGAATGCCATTCAGTCACTGTTCTTAAAAATTGTATTTTGTGCCAACCATATCTGTTATTGTCAGTTAGATTATTACAAACAATAATTATTGTCAGGTGTGAGTGCAAAAGCGGTTATTTCTGTGAAACGCGGCTGCAGTCTTTGGACTCACCTGCAAGCGTGCACCACCACGATGAGCTTATTCCTCTGGGAACTGTGTCGAACCGTAAGCTGAAGCTCACCCAACGGGAACTGGTTGGAAGCCGTCCCACTGTGAACAGAGAAGGTTACCGACCAGAATGCATTTCAGACTACTCTCTGCAATCTACGTCATTTTATGGGTAAAAACAGGTAACACCATTTGTGCTTGAATATGTGTTAGACCGTATAACATAATATTACAGCAGAGTAGCATAGTGGTTTAGGAAGTAACTCAAAAGGCTGTGGGTTCGATTCCCAGGTGGGGCAATGCCGTTGTACCCTCGATCAAGGTACTTGTAGTACCAACTGTATCAACTACTACAGTGACTTTTCAAATAAGCAAAAATCTAATGCAAGTATTTAAATATAGCAGTTAAAATATAAATATATATTTTTTAAATATAGCGGAGTATGAGCAGTGCGGTTAGCTCACTTCTGCAGCTGCCGTAGTCTCTGCTGCAGCTCCTGAGTGGCGAAGGGCATGGAGAGGTCAGAGGCGATGCTGGGCGTGGGCTCCTTGTGCGCCAGGTGCGGCTGGGAGCCGGAGATGGCCAGGTTGGAGGTGCTCCTGCCGGCGTCGTTCAGCCGGACGGGGCTGCCCGGGAAGGCGTGGTCCGGGTTCTCCGCCGGCCGGTGCAGCTCCAGGACGGAGGCGGAGGCCGAGGGGGCGTGGTCGCTGGCGGGGCGGGGCGGCTCGGGGACGGGGGGCCTCGGCGGCGGCACGCTGGCGTTGGCCTTCCTCACCTGCACCGAGGACGGCTGGTCCGACGCCGTCACCTTCTCCAGGCAGAGGACCTGCAGAGGGGCGTGGCGGGGCGGGGCCCCCGGAAACGCACTGCATTACATCACATCTCTCCCAGGTGACCTCAGCGATACTAAAGATTAGTATCGCTGTTAACTGACTGGAAAAGGCAGGGTTCCCACTCAAATAATATTACCTCAGTTTAGTTACCTTTTGGCTTTCAGCCTTCAATTAAAATTCCAGTAAAAATTTTGGTTGTGGGATAAATGTCCCTGACTCCGTGACAAACATTTGTTATTAAAATAAATCACATTTATATTACCACACTTCGAAATCATCCGTTGCCTAAGGTTTTTTTTGTGGCATAACGTTTATGGCAACAATAATACATTTATTTAGCCAACCGGAAAATAAAACAGTATGAATAAAACTGTAAATTATTTTCTTGTACATTAAGCTTTTCTAGGACAGCTGGATATTTACTCATTTCCAGGACAAAAATACATTACACTGAGCATGGTAGTGATTATTGTACATATAGATCTGTTGAAGGAATCTGTTGAGGGATCATGGGAGACTGCCCTGAGGAGCATGTGGGGAGGAACATGTAAGGAGGAGCCCATGGGGAGGAGTCCGTGCGGAGGTGCCCGAAAGGAGAAGCGTGTGAGGAGGACCAGGGGACTCACCCGCAGAGCCATCCTCAGCTTCAGGGTACAGCTGGGTCCGGAGTTCTTCAGTGGGAAGCTCTGGTTCAGTGTCATCTCCTCCTCCTCCAGGAGCCGCCGCAGAGGCACACTCAGGTTTCCCAGGGAACACTTGTGCTTGTCATCCTTCACCTGTCATCGGAACAGCCACGCCCACGTCACACAGCCTGCTCGCCTTTACAGAGTTCCCACAGTCGGGCGGGGCGGTTTATACTCGTGTCTACGCACGAACACAACGCTCCTGCTTACAAACATACCTCCACCTCAAGCTCCTGACTTCTGGGGTTGTGGATGAGGAAGGAGAAGGCTTCTTCCCAGAGTGGCTCATTGGTCTTGTACCGTATCTGTTAGGGGGCAAAAATGTCAGCTACTCAGCTCTACAGGCAAGAGCACACTTTCAAATAATAACACAACTGACGCATTTAAAACCCAAACTGAAAGCATTGCTAAAGGAGCATTAAATAAGGACGACATACTTGCTTCCTCTGTCTAAAGGCAGATACAGTACAAATTTTCTTCATTAGGATTTTAATACGCTGATACCCGTCAATGCATACAGCACAGGGCAAAGCAGGAGATGAAAAAACAATCTGATTTATCCACTATCAAGCTAAGTAATAATTATGAACAAGTGCTCTGGTTTTAGTCCCAGGGTGCTTACCTTACTATCATAGGTTTTGTGCCCAACAGTAAACTGCACAAAAGGGCTGGGGTCACTGCTTACTTTCTTGGCAGACTGAAAAAAATATGTGAATAACAGTGAAAACAGCAACACCGTGTCTAGATTGAGTATAGCACACACACACACACACGAATGGTGCCAGAGAATACTTTGCAGGGAAAAGCATGCGAACTACGAAATATGTTTACCATCGTGTTTAGATGTATTACTTAAACATACATATAGTCCTGCATTACCAGTCAAAGGTTCTGTACACATTAGGACTACGAACACACATCTACAGCACATCCACTTTGTAGTGCTTCCCACAGGAATGGTCAGGACCAATCAGTGTCCATCTGGCTCCAGCAGCCTTGATGAAGTTTAACCAGATTCTAATTAACTGACAGTAACTGGGATGAACGTGCAGCCTGCTAGCTGTTCTTTAGAGAGCCTGGAGACTAGGTGACAGCAGGCCGAACGGACCAATTTGCACTGAGTTGGACTAATTCTGTCTTAGCCACTATAGTCCTTATCATCTCAACCAGTGTGACAGAAATAGACTTCAATATTGAAACAACCCTTTAAATAGATACTATCATTGTCAACTTTTATTCTAAATCCAACTGCAAGGGCTGCTTATTTCGAAGAAATAAAACAAAACTAGCAATGTATTTAAAATCTTATATTGGGTCACAAAAGTAGCCGTACTCAAAACAACTACCATCACTTCTCTGCAGAAGATTTCACAGAAACATTTAATTTTAATACCAACAACACATTTTGACAGTAATATAAGGGCCTTCAGGGCCAGATTTGTGGCAGTACAATGAGACGTGGGCGCAGGTGTCAAAAGAAAATGATTCATAATAGGCTACACACCCTACTGCAGAGCCAACAATGACAACTTAATGATTATCCACAACAGAAGCGAAACGGAGCATCTGAATGCGGTGTTCAGCAACAAAATGCCACAGCGAAGCACCGCGTGATTACTGTACAGAGAAAAGAGGACAGGAGCGCTAGCCAGCCGTGCATGGAAGCGTGGCTTTGCAATAACACAATCTAATGAAATAACAACATCTAATGTTATTAGTTCAGCCCCATCCGGCTGAACTAATAACAATCTAATGAAATACAACTGATCTGCTTGGAAAAATAGCCATAATGTCTACATAACCGGTGGTTAGAAATTGATATTCTGTTCTCTTAGCGTGACCTAGCACTCTGCGTACACCGTTACGTTACCTTGAGAGCCTTATTCATTGAAGCCTGCTTCAAGCCATCTTGGTTAAATTCGTAAGGATTTCGCTTTGCAGGGAGGAGAGAATGAAGACACACGGGGTTATAAGAGCATGCAACACCCAGCCGGGTTAATCCAGGGTTCAGAGGCGTGGAAAACCAAACACAGCAGGACACGGACACGGCAGAAAGAACCGGATGGATGATTAAAAGGGTTAACATGTGCGTCCAATCAACAATGGTTAGTGTTTAAACCCAACTCCCAGAGAACAAAACAGAGATGGAAAGCTCAACGTAAAAAAATAAAAATAATAAAAAAAACATATGCAGACAGAAGGAGAGACCATTTCACAGTGGGGGAAAAAGCAGTATGGTTAGAGATGTCTGCCGGAATTTTCTAAGATGGACTATTTGGAGGACTGACTACTAGGAAATTGAGTTCCATTTTTTAAAGGTTTGGTTAAAAAATGTATAGAAATGTGCAGCACATGTATAGGTGGGAAACAGGTATGTGTGGCAGTATGTATTTATTTTGATTACATCGTACATGGAAAGTCACCATGGATCAGGGTTTCTAATCAACGATGACATAATCCTAGTTCTCACAGCTCTCTCTCTCTCTCTCTCTCCGCACTGATGGCTGTGTAAGAGACAGACACAAAGGCCAGGGAATGAGCGACAGGAAGGAGAATCTGTCCACAGATGTGTCAAATCAGGACACTGCCATCTACTGACCATCTCCTTCAGTTCACACCATGTCACAGAATGACCGCTATATCTACATGGCTTCCACAAAGATGCTTAACACAACATGACTACGATCAGCAGCCCTGTTCTAAAAATAAAATACCACTAATTTATTATGTATTTTATATAATGTTAAGCAATGCAACCGTGCAATAGGGACAGTCAACATGCTTTTTGTTGGCATACAAGACTTGGTTGCCACAACACCACCAAATCACACAGGTTGCTAACGCTATAATGCAAGAATACCAATGGGACTCACAAATAATGTTCTATAGACTGAGGTAGTATTCTCACAAAAGACTAGGCCCGAAGCTCTCCTCTCTTTTAAGTAGCCACACCCAAAGCTCCCTTCGAAGACGCTCTTTAAGGAGGAAACGGAGAGAAGAGAGCAGAGACATGGGACTGAGACGCTCGTTCTGAATTCCCAAGGCTTTTCCCAGCTGAATCCCCATTAGCAACAAACAGAACACACAGTCAATGCTGGAGACTGCACAGGTCGGCATTGCAGTGCATAACATGTCTGTATATAAAGACATTTCAACATCTCTTACAGGCCCAAGTCAGACCATTTAGGAGATAAATGCATTATAATAAGCAGTGATGAGAACAGGCTAGTCAGCCAGTCTTGGCTTGTCATTTGCCTAAAACATAAAATTAATCTGTCGTTATGTGGAGAATGGCCCTGGAGGATCCTTTGCAGAATCCATTAAAAGATTAGCACAGAGCTAATCAGTGTGTATGGAGCTATCCCAGTTCTGGGGCGAAGGCAGGAATAGCTGCAAAAGTCTAAATGCTACGACAGACAGATGGGACAGGGACAATACGGAAATGACAGTGCTGATGGCAGGTGACAGAATAACTGAAATTGATACACAAAATAAAAGGTAGACACGGGGCTGAACTATCCAGTATAATGATTTCTGAAATACAATGAGTCTTGCTGAAAGCCAAAATAATATGACAGTGCTTATACAGCTCTTTTCAGCTAGTACTGTATCACAGGTTCTGCTGTAATAAGCTACAATAAGGCTATTTGTGTTACCACAGAAATTATATGCGCCAGAGATTATAGTCGCGTCAGTTATGTTTAAGAATTCTGCTACTGCATTTCATCACAAAATATTTACTGTTACACATTTAAAATTTAGTTGGGCTATATTTAAAATGGAGGAAAATTTACATTTGATTGATTAAAAAGTACATTTAAAAATCTATTCATGTTAAAGCGGCTCAAGCAGAAAAATACATTAGAAAAGTCCTTAAAAATCACACAAAACCCCGAGTATTTTCACAAAGCAGGCAGCTGTCATATGAAAATCAAAGTTGGCTTTAACAGCGAATAATGGCGGATAATTCAGTAATGGCGGACTGCAGAAAAGGATGTGATTCACTCTTACCTACAGTAAGACAAATCTGATTCACAACAGAACTGTGGATAAAGGCAAACGGACAAGCGCACAGGTTAGCAGGGAGCTGAGTAGATACCGTACAGGACTCGATACCCCTCCCCGTAACCTGTTAGCGGCTGCACTTACCGGCAGGTTCCTGGCAGAATCCAGGTAAACCACCAGCAGTGCGGATGAAAGGCCATCGTTGGCCTGGCCTTTGTCAGCCCTGATACTTGTGAGGACCTGAGGGGGACAGGAGCAGTGACTGAGAGGGAAAGCCCGAGGTGGATTTACCATTCAAAGCAACATAATAAACATGATAAAGGATAATATAATATGATCGGGCTAAGCTGTTGTTCTCATAATTATTGATTACACCTCTGAGGCTAGAGTATAGAATATGATTAAGACTAAAAGCATTGGATACAATGATCGACTGCGACGACTACGACTATGCTGTGCCTTAGACTACTATTACTAACAATAATAATCATTAAAAAAATCACAATAACAAGAACAACAACCACAAAAACACTAACAACCGTCGTCATCGTCGTCATCATCATCATCATCATGGTACCTGATCAAGCTTTTCAGGAGTGGAGAGAAGGGAAAGCCATTCCAGTTTCAAGTGCAGCTTCCCTGTGGAGACCTCCTCCAAGTTAAACCACTGGAAGATGAGAACATGCCACTGGTCAACATTTCTCTCCGTGTCTTTCCCCGTGTGTGCACATTCAATTTGTGCATCTCATTCAAATGTTTGGGTGACAATGGCCAACCCCTTGTAATTTCTATATGGATTTGTGATTGTTTGTGCGTGTGTGTGTGTGTGCGTGCGTGTGTGTGCGCGTGCGCGTGCGCGTGTGTGTGAGCGTGTATAGAAAACAAGTTTACCTCATCAACCTTCTGTTCCTTATGAAGCTCTGTCATATCAATCATCAAGCTACAAGCAGACAAATAAAAGTAATCACTGCTGGGCACCAAGGCATGAGCATGTATACTTAATCACAACCCTAACCCTAACCCATTTAATGAGCACATTCTCAATTAGCCCTGCACCACTGTTGAACCAGGCGCAAGCAGAGCTATGATGCTGCCAGCAAACTGCTGTGACACATAAAAAATGCCTTTTTAGTCATAAATGCTCATATTTAACCTATAATATTTGGTTATAGACATTGCAGTGGGACAGTCCAATGAGATGTGTTTTCTACAGGGACAGTTAGAGCTGGCAAAGGGGCTGATAAGAAATCTCAAGATGAAAACAGTGGCAAGAGAGGAAGCCTACCTGCCGAGGAAATCGTCTTTGTCGGGGTCTTCGTCGAACAGCTCGATCTCCAGGTGCTGACCAGAGTGCTCATACACCATGGCCTAGTAAACAAGACACACACACACACACACACACACTCGTTAACATGTTCATGGCCTAGCGAACCAGACACGCGCGCACGCACGCACGCACGCACGCACGCACGCACGCACGCACGCACACACGCACACACGCACACACGCACACACGCACACACGCACACATGCTCATGGCCTAGTGAACAAGACTCTGCTCAACCCACACTAGTCATTTATAGAACCTCAGCAAATGACAATAATCCACTTAAAAACAATCATTTTACCACAGCTTTTAGGAATCGTTTTCCACTGTGAACTAAATCGCATTAAGTGTATAATAATCAATTTATGACTATTACGTGAAACCTAAAGACTATTCTGCATTTTAAGAAATCCTACAAATTTATTCCTTAAAAAATGCATGGATTATAACAGAGCATCCTAAAGGTTTGGAGAGGGCTGGAATGCATGGTTTATAACTGACAGCATCCTAAAGGTTTGGATGGCTGGAATGCATGGTTTATAACTGATGGCATCCTAAAGGTTTGGAGAGGGCTGGAATGCATGGTTTATAACTGACAGCATCCTAAAGGTTTGGAGAGGGCTGGAATGCATGGTTTATAACTGACAGCATCCTAAAGGTTTGGAGAGGACTGGAATCCATGGTTTATAACTGACAGCATCCTAAAGGTTTGGAGAGGGCTGGAATGCATGGTTTATAACTGACGGCATCCTAAAGGTTTGGAGAGGACTGGATTGCATGGTTTATAACTGATGGCATCCTAAAGGTTTGGAGAGGGCTGGAATGCATGGTTTATAACTGACAGCAACCTAAAGGTTTGGAGAGGGCTGGAATGCATGGTTTATAACTGACGGCATCCTAAAGGTTTGGAGAGGACTGGAATGCATGGTTTATAACTGACAGCATCCTAAAGGTTTGGAGAGGGCTGGAATGCATGGTTTATAACTGACAGCATCCTAAAGGTTTGGAGAGGACTGGAATCCATGGTTTATAACTGATGGCATCCTAAAGGTTTGGAGGGCTGGAATGCATGGTTTATAACTGACAGCATCCTAAAGGTTTGGAGAGGGCTGGAATGCATGGTTTATAACTGACAGCATCCTAAAGGTTTGGAGAGGACTGGATTGCATGGTTTATAACTGATGGCATCCTAAAGGTTTGGAGAGGGCTGGAATGCATGTTTTATAACTGATGGCATCCTAAAGGTTTGGAGAGGGCTGGAATGCATGGTTTATAACTGACGGCATCCTAAAGGTTTGGAGAGGGCTGGAATGCATGGTTTATAACTGACAACATCCTAAAGGTTTGGAGAGGGCTGGAATGCATGGTTTATAACTGACAGCATCCTAAAGGTTTGGAGAGGCCTGGAATGCATGGTTTATAACTGACGGCATCCTAAAGGTTTGGAGAGGACTGGAATGCATGGTTTATAACTGACAGCATCCTAAAGGTTTGGAGAGGGCTGGAATGCATGGTTTATAACTGACAGCATCCTAAAGGTTTGGAGAGGGCAGGAATGCATGGTTTATAACTGACGGCATCCTAAAGGTTTGGAGAGGGCTGGAATGCATGGTTTATAACTGACAGCATCCTAAAAGTTTGGAGAGGGCTGGAATGGGGACGGCTACCTCATAGACCTCGTTCCATTTTGGGTTAACGGTGGCTTTGATAGTCTTGCTTTGGAAAAGCTGATTTCCCAGCTGAACGACGCCGTACGGGTCCGATTTCCCCTTGATCAGCCCTCCGAGGAACTTGTCTTTCCCCTCCAGGTCCTGGGCTTCCAGGAAGTGGATCCTCAGTACGCCCTGATTGGACAGATTAACTCAACTTACATACAACAGGAGCTAATTAGGAACCAGACAGGCACCAACAGCACTGCGTCTCTGGCATGCATTTGACTCAGAGAAAATTATATAATCTTTAACCAGGACCCTTGTGGGGTTGGCAACACTGGGATAGGACACTGGGAAAACCTGGATTCTGCTGGCATTGGCCAGTAGGGGGCAGACTTTCCTCTGGATCAAACACTGAAATGGTACCGATAGGCCCTGGAGGTGACGCCGTCAAATAAGACATTAAATTAAAAGAAAGACATTGAAACAAAGATGTGACTCTGTACTCAATACGTCTCGTATGCATGAGTGTTTTCACAGGGCCTCAGGAAAATTCTCAATCTGGTTCTAGATCGAGGCACTTCATCATCCCTTGGTCTAATTGCATAAATAAACAATTGCCTCTCCTTCTCAACTGGCGTGTGGAGAACAGCTGCTCAACAACATTGCGGCGCATTCCTCACTCAAACTGTGAGAAACTGGAGCCTGTTAAGGTGCGTTACTGCTACCCTTTAAAAGGACTACAAAGGGGAAGAAATGCAAAATAAAAATTAAATCCATCGTTGTAACTTATAAAATGTTAAATAAAAAAACATTTTCTTTTCTAGGACAGTTATTAAAATAGCTTTTAATTAGAGGCTAATGTACCTTTGGCACAGGGAAGCGCAGCTGCGCTAGCTCAGCCTCGCCCACCAGAGGAATGGTGACTCGGTTGGGCAGGACCAGGTAGCTGTAGATTATGTCCTGGATCAGGCTGTCAGAGAGGCCGCTGGCACATAAAAAAAAAAAAAGGAAAACGTGTCGTTACACATCCTTCTACCTTACAAGCCCTCCTCAGATCACTTTGGCATGATTGGGCTGTGCATAAGAGTCCACGTTTCTCTGCTGTGGGAGAGAACAGAAGCAGCGTTAGCCTGTGGCGCTAAAGGGCTGATGGTGGCGCGTCGCCAGATAATACTTCTGTAGCCTTTTGTGCTTAAAAGAGCTGTACTGCAGAGGTGCATCATGAAGGAGCTGGCAGCTGGCAGAGAGGCAGCCCACTGAAAAAATAAATAAACAGGCCATAAAACTCACCCCGTAAACATTGGAAAACGCCCTCTTAACGCTGCAGAGAGCCACACTGATCTCTACTCCTGTGCGTGAGAATATGCGCAGGAATAAACAAGACTCATACAGAAATGAGCTTCACTTCCCCACCCTGCCCCCATAATGCACCTGGCTCTGGAGAGGTGTACATCCATCACTTCCACCCATTTTATTATGCTCCTATCCGGGCACTGAAATTTCAGTAATTTATAAGCGTGAGGGGGAAAAGAAGGGCTTTAAATGTACATCCTTCACTTTAAGTAGGTGGTGGAGGTGGAAGTGTGTGTGTGTTTGTGTGTGTGCCAGAGCCGCATCAGCAGAAAAAGTGTCTGCAGCGTGGCTGTGTGAGAGTGCAGTCACCTTGGGGGGGTGGTCATGTTTCTTAAAGGAGGTGAGAGGAGAGGAGGGGAGAGGAGAGGGGACTAGGAGGACAGGAGGGGAGAGGAGAAGAAGAGCAGAGAGGAGAGGTGCAAGCAGGAGATGAAGTGACAGGACGTGAGAGGAGAGGGGAGGACACGAGGGGAGAGGAGAAGGCGGCTAGAGACACCATCCGTTTCCCAAAGTGGGAGTGTTGTGCAGACACAGGGAAGCAGCTCGGACTCTCACGCTGTTGTGGGCGTGTCCCTGGCACTATGTGCGGCTCGTACGCCACAGCCGACAGCGTCCGCGTGCGAGGCTCAGCCACCCTGACTCACGCTTCCATTTCTAACGGTGCCATTAATCCCTGGCGCGCTGCCAGAGCGCCGGATATACCCAGGGTGCACTGCGGCACTATTGCCGGGCATGGGGATCAAATATAAATGATTTCTGAGAATCTGACTTACTGGATGTTGTTTGACACGGGGGAGTGCAATACAGAACAGGAGGAATGTACACTGCCTGGCCAAAAAAAAAGTCGCCGTTGCACCCGTCATGCATAGTGCCCACTGTACAAACCTCTGGAGGCAGTGTTATGATCTGGGGTTGCTTCAATTGGTCAGGTCTAGGCTCAGCAACGTTATGCAGCAATAAAATGAAGTCAGCTGAGTACCTGAATGCACTGAATGACCAGGTTATCCCATCAATGGGCATATTCCAGGACAACAATGCCAAGATTCATAGGGCTCAAATTGTGAAAGAGTGGTTCAGGGAGCATGAGGAATCATTTTCACACATGAATTGGCCACCAGAGTCCTGACCTTAACCCCATTGAAAGTCTTTGGGATGTGCTGGGGAAGACTTTATGTAGTGGTTCGACTCTCCCGTCGTCAATACAAGATCTCGGCCAAAAATGAATGCAACTCTGGATGGAAATAAATGCTGTGACGTTGCATAAGGTTGTCAAAACAATGCCACGACGAATGCGCGCCGTAATCAAAGCTAAAGGTGGTCCAACAAAATATTACAGTGTGCGACTTTTTTTTTGGCCAGGCAGTGTATAACAAAATGTAGAAGTACAATACCCTGAGAAATGACTTATTTTTCATCCCTTTGCATACTTTGTAGTCAGTTCACTGACATTCTCACATGTTCAACCCTGAGGTGCCCCTTTAGAGGTCACACCATATGAGAATACGCATCAGAACGAGGACAGTGGATATAAATAAATAGTAAAGCCATCATCAAAGAGCCACCGCAGTATTGACTTTCTGGTATGATTACAATGTATGGCAGGGGGAGCGATACCCCTGGGCACCAGAAGGGGGCAGCATTTAACAGAACAAACCGCGACGGAGCTTCTTTCTCTCAAAGCAGTGCACCCATTTTAATATGTGCATGCAGGCATGGGGGGGAAAAAAAAAAAAAACTAAAGGAAAAATGCAGAACAACAAACAGTAATGCGTACAAAGGTAACTAATGACAACAAGGACACATTGCTACTGTGAAAGAAAAGCACATAACCTCTGCTCATTTCTATGGGCTCCTTTCATTTTCAATTCATCACCTTGGGCAAAACACAATTGAAAAGAAAGAAGAAAAGTGAATAATTACCATGAACATGTCCCTGCAACACAAGTCTAGTTAAAGTCCAATACTGATCTAGAATGTAAGCAAAGAACTAGGGGTGAAAAATAGATTCGGGGCATAAGAGTGAGGAAAATTTAAATATTGTGGTGTAATATTCCAGTAAAACAAGAAAAAAAAAAAAAGAAAAAAAAAAAAAAAAAAAGCACATCCCAAATTAGCCTGAGGAGAAACACCACCCCACATAACTGGAAATATGAGGTTCTTTCTGTCGTACACAGAATATATAGCGGGATGGGTGGAGTCATTTCAGGTTTAATGTTAACAACGGTAAAGGTTCGGAATAGCTTGCATACTTACCAGGACAGCACCTATTCTGTAACGAGGACGTGTACCACACATTAAACAGACAAGTACAAAGGCAGCACACAATGGCACTTGAATTTGCACCCTTAAAAGTGATTAAAGGATTAAAAATATAGGCAACTGTCATGAATCCTTAGCATGCGTGTACTGAAATAATCACAAATACGTAACTTTGTGACACTTAGGGCCTGATTTACTACTACCTTCAGCGTGTGCAAAACCTTTTAGCACACACAAAACTAATAACACAACCAATGATTGGTCATGGTATTTGCTTTGCACCAATCATTGGTTGTGTTATTGGTTTTGCTTGTGCAAAAATGCTTTGTACACGCTAAAGGTCTTAGTAAATCAAGCCCATTATCTGGAAATTAACTAAAAAACAGCTCCTAGTCCATACATCTTATAGTTAAGTGTTGTGTTGAAAGGCCTTTAATTACATGATATATTCCTTGGGGGAGTCTGAGGGCTTGCACATTAAACAGGAAGAGAAAGTGAAGCTGCTCTTTTGCATATTTGGGTCAAACAGCTTGCAGGTAGAGTGTACGCAGAGATGCGTTTCATACACCTGTAGCAAATGCATACATCCGCCAGTTCGGTATGAAAGACAGCACATCAGCCATTTTACAGACAGTTACTGAATATTCTCCAGTGCCCCAATACTTTTACATGCAATATATTTTTATTGTCAAACACAATATTTTAGTATCTGTTTACTATTATACGTTTGACTTAACTAGAACTACTTGTTTTAGAAATGGCTGGTCTATTCAGCTTTCTAGATCACTAGGTGGAGAGTAAAGTAGATTTCCCCACTGTCGGATGAGAGAACAGGGACTGCGAAATATTAGCCAGGGGGGAAATATTAGCGAGCAGCCACCCTGACACGCTAGCTTTGCGCACACTCCCAGCAAGTGTCCCCTCCTTATACATCCTGCTCCTCACGCCCAGCTCCATCTGTGACTACAGGAGGAGAGGGAAACTGAGTCTCTCCCATCCTTGGCGGGATGTGAGCTAGGGTGTGCAGCGTGAGAGCGTTTGACTCACTCTCTGAAACCGTTAGCGCCGTCTCCGGGATCGAGGGCATCGCTCGCCCACTGCATCACTTCATTTACTATGGCGCTCTCCTCAAAGGAACAGCTACTGTACACTGAGGACCAATATATGATTTTACTGCAGATGTGCTTAAAAACTAAAGAAATCCCCTCATGGCAACACTACACATTGTGTTCATAGACTGAATGAAGATGATCTGCAATATTATACAGTTATAAAGAGCCTACTGCCCGACGGGCACCGGCTGTTGAAAGTGTAAGCTGGCAGAGCCCCTTCAGGGCTATTCATCGGAAAACTGAGAGCTCCAATGCACGGGCGATCTTTTCATAGTGCATTCACTGTTAAGGCCAGTTTTATGTGCGGCCTCTGGCAAGTCTGCTCTGCATTTCAAATGATCTACTGTTATTAAGCAGCTTTTGGAAAACATTCGAGTCACAGCGTCAAAATAGTGACTTTCGCAAAGCAATCGAGATTAAATGCACGCTTGTGCTGCAAATGCGTTTCACTCACTCAAGTTCAAATATCTGACGTGACAATTCATTATTTGTTATTACAACCACAATACTACATAAACCATCTATAATGCCTAATATGGATGACTTGGACCAGGGCCTAGATAGGACCAGACTTGATTCAGGAGGTCAGTGGCCATATTTAATGTAGTAGACAGGTGGGCCAGATGTGCCAAAGGTGAGGGTGCTTTATGTGCTGTGTGACATTATTATTAGGACCCAGGTTTAATATCCAATTAGATTAACAGATAGTCATAAACCCTGCTGAACCCCACCCCTCATGCAGCCAATCAGAGCGCTGGCAGGGCTGGCACCTGCCCAGACCACAGCAGCTGCTAGGTGGAGCTTGGTGGATCCCACATCACAACCCCGCTGCCACTCAGGAAGAGCACAGTGTCCGTACACGCCCATTCGCAGGGCGGCGTGTGACTTTAACCCGCCTGCCACTCAAGAAGAGCACAGTGTCTGTACACGTCCATTCGCAGGGCAGCGTGTGACTAACCGCATCACTCAGGAAGAGCAGTGTCTGTATACGCCCATTCGCAGGGCAGCGTGTGACTTTAACCCCCGGTCACTCAAAAAGAGCACAGTGTCTGTACACGCCCATTCGCAGGGCAGCGTGTGACTTTAACCCCCGGTCACTCAAGAAGAGCACAGTGTCTGTACACGCCCATTCGTAGGGCGGGGTGTAATTTAAAGAAGCCTGGATACTTACTTTAATCCCGGAATGTCCAGCATATTCGTGAGGCCTGTCCAGTTAATGTCCAGCAACTGAGTAAAAATAAAAAAGAAAGACCAATCAGCCACTGCATTAAGGCATTCAGTTAAGACCTTAAAACAAGTGAGAATCTTACCGACACAGGCCTTGATGCACTCAACTTCAACTCATAATTCATTGAAAATGCAGTTTCTATCTTGCAGAGTTTAGCAATCGCCAAAATTAATTTGTGAAACTTACACTGCGGATAAAAGTTAAGGGCAAATATTGATTGAATCCAGGCCAGAGTTTGCGATTAGCCATATATCATTGCAGAAGTGGAGGTGTAGGCTTGTGCTACGTCTCATTTACCAGGTTTGGCTACTACCGGTAACCAAGAAACAGAACTCCATACAAGCCACTGCATAATAACCTTACTGTATAGAGCAAACGTCGGTATAGCGGCAGAATACAGCTAGGCACTTGAAATAAACTCATAATGAAATATGTATGAATCAATAATAACCTTGTTTATAAGGATCAGCAGCACTGTGCCTGAAATGACACCACCACTGTGAAAGTAAGTAAATTAACCACAGCCAGGGGAGCAGTGTACAGTGCATAGGTTTTGATTGTTTCAAAACGCTCTGTGGTGCATGGGCGCTTGGTCACTCACACTCACACTCACACTCACACTCACACTCACACTCACACTCACACTCACACTCACACTCACACTCACACAAGTAAACCCATATCTGAAACCACACACATAGTTTCAGTCCAGCTCGCAGTGCGCTTCATTTGGTTGAGACCTCCCGCAGAGCAGTGGCCCAAGCCTCTCCAGCACGGTAGGGAAATGTGGCCCTGCAAGTCTGAACTGTGAGCAACTCTCAGAGCACAGGCCATCCACCCACAGACGGCAACCACACCAGCAGCTCTATGGCAACACAACAACACTTTCTCGCTCCCCGCCTCCGTTTCTAACCAAGCGACAACAAGCAACAGATCCACTATCAGGTATATCCACGGCTTGATAGTGCGCCTTACGCAAGGTCATTCGCAGGGCCATTAAAGGGTGCATAGGAGCGTATAAAGAGGCCATTACACAATGGCAGAGCTAAAGCTATTTATATAAAGGAAATATAAAGCCGCCAATACTGCTGCTATCTAAAATCGCATTCCATGGAACCCAAATCATGTCAAGTTATTTTCTCTCAAGGACTTCAAAGAAGAAAAACATTCTAAGACTGAGAATGTTAGGCAACATGTTAATTATGAACCACAAAAGCAAACCTTAGCAAAGCAGGTATCGGAGTGGGCTGCACCCAGGCCTCAAAGAGCAGTGGCCTCAGGTGAACAGTAGCCTACATCCACATTAGCGTTTGTGTGTAAGTGTGACCTCAAGCGGGAGATTAATTACACTCGCTTACACTCTGAGCTTACAGTGAAAGGGCCATTAGGGTACACCTCTCTGACTGCAGCAGGGTGCGAGAGCACAGGTGCTCCCATGAGGAGACAGGTTGGAACAGGAGGGGTACAGAAACACCCTGTATTATCCTTAAAACTCACTCACCCCACAGAAAACACCCTGTATTATCCTTAAAACTCACTCACCTCACAGAAAACACCCTGTATTATCCTTAAAACTCACTCACCTCACAGAAACACCCTGTATTATCCTTAAAACTCACTCACCTCAGAAACACCCTGTATTATCTTTAAAACTCACTCACCCCACAGAAAACACCCTGTATTATCCTTAAAACTCACTCACCTCACAGAAAACACCCTGTATTATCCTTAAAACTCACTCACCTCACAGAAACACCCTGTATTATCCTTAAAACTCACTCACCCCACAGAAAACACCCTGTATTATCCTTAAAACTCACTCACCTCACAGAAACACCCTGCATTATCCTTAAAACTCACTCACCCCACAGAAAACACCCTGTATTATCCTTAAAACTCACTCACCTCACAGAAACACCCTGTATTATCCTTAAAACTCACTCACCTCACAGAAACACCCTGTATTGTCCTTAAAACTCACTCACCCCACAGAAACACCCTGTATTATCCTTAAAACTCACTCACCTCACAGAAACACCCTGTATTATCCTTAAAACTCACTCACCTCACAGAAACACCCTATATTATCCTTAAAACTCACTCACCCCACAGAAAACACCCTGTATTATCTTTAAAACTCACTCACCCCACAGAAAACACCCTGTATTATCCTTAAAACTCACGCACCACACAGAAAACACCCTGTATTATCCTTAAAACTCACTCACCCCACAGAAACACCCTGTATTATCTTTAAAACTCACTCACCCCACAGAAAACACCCTGTGTTATCCTTAAAACTCACGCACCACACAGAAAACACCCTGTATTATCCTTAAAACTCACTCACCTCACAGAAACACCCTGTATTATCCTTAAAACTCACTCACCTCAGAAACACCCTGTATTATCCTTAAAACTCACTCACCCCACAGAAAACACCCTGTATTATCCTTAACTCACTCACCTCAGAAACACCCTGTATTATCCTTAAAACTCACTCACCTCAGAAACACCCTGTATTATCTTTAAAACTCACTCACCTCACAGAAAACACCCTGTATTATCCTTAAAACTCACTCACCTCACAGAAACACCCTGTATTATCCTTAAAACTCACTCACCTCACAGAAACACCCTGTATTATCCTTAAAACACACTCACCTCACAGAAACACCCTGTATTATCCTTAAAACTCACTCACCCCACAGAAAACACCCTGTATTATCCTTAAAACTCACTCACCTCACAGAAAACACCCTGTATTGTCCTTAAAACTCACTCACCTCACAGAAACACCCTGTATTATCCTTAAACCTCACTCACCCCACAGAAAACACCCTGTATTATCCTTAAACCTCACTCACCCCACATAAAACACCCTGTATTATCCTTAAAACTCACTCACCTCACAGAAAACACCCTGTATTGTCCTTAAAACTCACTCACCTCACAGAAACACCCTGTATTATCCTTAAAACTCACTCACCCCACATAAAACACCCTGTATTATCCTTAAAACTCACTCACCTCACAGAAAACACCCTGTATTATCCTTAAAACTCACTCACCTCACAGAAACACCCTGTATTATCCTTAAAACTCACTCACCTCAGAAACACCCTGTATTATCTTTAAAACTCACTCACCCCACAGAAAACACCCTGTATTATCCTTAAAACTCACGCACCACACAGAAAACACCCTGTATTATCCTTAAAACTCACTCACCCCACATAAAACACCCTGTATTATCCTTAAAACTCACTCACCCCACAGAAACACCCTGTATTATCCTTAAAACTCACTCACCTCACAGAAACACCCTGTATTATCCTTAAAACTCACTCACCTCAGAAACACCCTGTATTATCTTTAAAACTCACTCACCCCACAGAAAACACCCTGTATTATCCTTAAAACTCACGCACCACACAGAAAACACCCTGTATTATCCTTAAAACTCACACCTCAGAAACACCCTGTATTATCCTTAAAACTCACCCACCTCACAGAAACACCAGGTATTATCCTTAAAACTCACGCATCACACGCATCCTACCTCACAGGCCAAACATGACATGTTGTACCACAAGTGTGCTGTATGTACCCTGTACTTTGCATAAATGAAAATCTTAGCAAAAATTCAATTTATCTTTGCAAATTAGACACATTCAGTTCCATGATTTATTGTATTGTAAAAAATAATAATAATAATAAATGTGTGTGCCAGCCAGGTAGCGATAAATAAGCAAGCATTTCTCTGTTTTGTTTTAATGAATGGATGAAAACGTTGTATATGCAATCACAAGCCTTTAAACTGAAAGACTACACACTTTTAAATGTCCTCTTAATGACAATGGGATATTAACTGCTGTATCAAGCAGGACATTTCCAAAGTGATGGATCGTGTGTATATTACCAATTCAGCATTTTAACTTTCTCTTGTTGACATGTCCCAAGTGCCCCGTCTGTCAGTGCAGAGCTAATGTTCCAAGTACAGCTAATAAAATGCCCCATTCTCTAAACGGCTCCCATTCGTACAATGTCAATGTTACTTAGAGGATATCTAGGGATTTTCTGAAAAACTAAATCCTACTTGCTTAATCCTTAATTGTACTTGCATAGCGAAACGGCCCATCTACGTTTTGAGTATGCGTATCTAATCAACCATGTATAGACTAAACAGCTGAACAGAGAGGACAAGGAAAACATAATTTTCACAGGAAAATTATGATCAAACTAGATCTGAAAGTTGAAGGATAAATACACGGTTGTCATTATGACCACTGCTAGTCAAATAAGCGAGGAGAGTGGGGTGATTACTATCTGGGAGACAGTCCTTGTGAGCGTAAATTGTTCATTCAGAACAGATGAAGTCAAAGAGCATGTGATGGCTGAGATATAAAGAACTGCCGTGCAGAATTCTAGGCACTGGCAGCAACATTCCGCAAATTCGGATGATGTCACAGTAAAGGGCTCCAAGACTGCGAGCATAAGCTTACAATCCACACCATTGAGAACATTTTATTAATTTTTTTTCATTCCATGGCACAGAACTGCATAAATGGAAATGTGACTATTTTAAAACTAGGACAGAAAAGATATTGATCAGGATCCAAAATGTGTATTTTTTCTTCCTTTGGCCGGCTCTCTACAGTTGTGCGTTCTCCGGACTCCTGAAATTGATATGGGTGCCTTACAGCCTCCTCTCTTGCTTACAGTACAGCAGACAGAATAAAGAGTGGCTGTCATACTGCAGAGCTATCAAATCGTCTTCAGATGGTCTAGAGAAGCAGGGTAGAATGAGCGATATTTCTCTGACCCAGCCTTTCTCTAGCTACAAAAACTAGGACAGAAAAGATATTGATCAGGATCCAAATGTTCCAGGATGTCAAAATGTGTATTTTTTCTTCCTTTGGCCGGCTCTCTACAGTTGTGCGTTCTCCGGACTCCTGAAATTGATATGGGTGCCTTACAGCCTCCTCTCTTGCTTACAGTACAGCAGACAGAAAAAGGAGTGGCTGTCATACTGCAGAGCTATCAAATCGTCTTCAGATGGTCTAGAGAAGCAGGGTAGAATGAGCGATATTTCTCTGACCCAGCCTTTCTCTAGCTACAAATGGAGTGTGAATTGTCTTTCCAGGGCCAAGTGTACACAGAACAGACAGTTAAAGGTGCATTATATACATTATAAAATAATCATGCCCAGTCATATCTATGATGCACTGGCAATCTCTTGGCACATTTGCCGAATCTGTGCTCCTCTGCCTGTATTTATTATTCTAAGATGTGTCCGGGATGTTTCTGGGCGTGACGGTCTTTTCTTTTCTGAGTATTTTCAGTTAAATTTCTTAATCAATCGGGTATGTATTTGCCAAGGGAGTAAACTTGAAATAATCCTTGAATTGAAAAAAAGAAATAAAATCCTGGGTCGAAGTCTAAGGATTAATCTATTACCCTGACTAAGCAACTGGCACTGTCACTGAATCCATGTCGCCTTGGCGACACCTACTTTTATGGGTTTAAAAGGCCTTTTTTTCATACCGTCTTTTAAACCCAAAACGAACAAACACAACGCAGAGCCTCGGCAGCATGGAAGCACACGGGCCCAGAATGCATCACTGCACCCGTCCTTTAGGAGTCGGTGGTTTCGGGGCTGCGCTGAGGGGCGGAGGAAGCACCTGCGGCGGAAAAGACAGCGCGGTGTTCCCCCTCCTGCCGCAGCCTAACCCACTTTTACTGGAACACGCGTCGCGGCCCAAACTCGGCCAAACTTTGGAGACCGAGATAAGAGTGCGAGGAAAAGCCCGGGGCATGCTGGGATTGCCACAAACATAAAGAGTAATGAGGCGTCCCGTAACGGCGGTGAAAAATAGCGTTCTACATCAGCCCCCCAAACCCGGCTCTGTATCCCTGTATCCCCGCCCCACCCCACCCAACCCACCAACGGTAGAAAGAGCCTGAAAAACAGAATTAAAATGCAGCATAATTAAACATAAGCACCCTTTCATTCCTGCCGCATGCATTTACTGTTATAGCAATGGTCATATTCAGCTCTTCCTAATGGAGAGGGTAGTCTCTCCATTAAGACGCAGACGCAAACTCTCCCGTGGAAGCCTGTTTCTGCTTCAAAGGTAAACTGCTTTCAGGCACCTTATTAGTGCCTCCTCTGCAATGTGCACTTTGGGGGCGGTATTTATACGCCGTGTATAAAAAAACATCAGCTGCTGACACTTTCATTGCTCCTAAAACAAAAAGAAATTCGGCAAGCGACGACAAGCCCGATTCATATCCCTTTAAAGTGCTGGACTCCCCACAGGGAACATTTATCAGCGCCTGATCATGTATTGGCAAAGAGAAAGAGTGGAGTAGGTTTCTAGAAGAATGATGACATGATTATGCTGAGACTGGACTGATCTGGAATAAGGGGGGCAGGGGACTGATCTGAATTAGAAGGCAGGGCATTGGAAGTTTCTTGCAGTAGCCAGTATAGAAAACAGTTAATATTATCTGCTCCACTGAATTATCAAACCAAGAAAGGAGGAGGACATATTTTGGCAATGTAATGCAAAAATATTATTTATGCCTGGCCATGACCATGATTACCCTGTAATGCATCTGTAATTCTCAGAAACTGTATGGACGGGCCCAACGGTCTGGTGTTGAATCTGGATGGAGGCCAGCAGCCCTGTAGGGCAATGCCCCCTGTTGGCTCTAGCGTAGTCCAGGGCTTAGCGGGTCGATCGATTTCCCACAATGTGCGTCTTCTCTTTTCTGAGCTCTTCCCAATCGAGAACGGATGTTGCTATGAGCATTGCAGCATGAGCATGAAGGGGGGGGGGGGGGGGTAGACCTGCAGATGATCTACTGCGACACACTGACGTGCACAAGGAGGAGGAAAAAAAGAGAGAAAGATGCTGCTACTCACAGGTTTCTTCAGGAAGAACACAGACAGGGCCCCAACCAGCGGCATGTCTCCAAGCAACGGTTCCATAATCACCCTCAGAACACCGTGAAGCTGCAGAGTCACAAATGCACACACACGCATTGCTGAAAGGGCTATCACTCACACTCACACACACACACACACACACACACACACACACACACACACACACACACACACACACACACACACACACACACACACACTTCTGATGAACCACATGCTTGCTGAATCACGGACACCTAATTAATCTGACGGGGACCTTCTATGCTATGCGCGTTTCTCAGCGATGGCTCTGAGCCTCTTTTCACCAGGACTGGAGTCAGTGAGCCATTTCTTCAAAATGAGGCAGAGTACTGCAAACCCCTTAATTGCTACAACACTAAAACATTTCATAAAATAAACAAAATGAATAAATAAGATCCGTTTTGAACTTGCGTCCCCCATTGCCCTAAGATCAAATACTGCTATTTTGAGGCACTTATTCGGCAGGTAGAGAACTGGCGTGTCCTTTGCCTCTGCCATTTCAATCACTTTTGCCTACAAGTTAATGGTAATGATTTTTGATACAGAATAGAATTGGGGTAAAATCAAGAATAGCCTTTATTGCTTTTACAGCAATTCCAGTGAACAGGGGGACTACATTACATTATTACATTATAGGCATTTAGCAGACGCTCTTATCCAGAGCGACTTACACAACTTCTTATTACATTTATCCATTTATACAGCTGGATATGAACTGAAGCAATTCAGGTTAAGTACCTTGCTCAAGGGTACAACGGCAGTGTCCTACCTGGGAATCGAACCTGCAACCTTTCGGTTACAAGTCCAGTTCCTTAACCATTATACTACACTGCCGCCCTATTACAATTCAATACAATTCCTGTGCTTTCACCTGGCTGTTAAGATTTGCCTTCACTCGAATGAAGGGGCCTAGTCTGCACCATGAAAAACAGCCACAGACCAAGGGGTGCCTGGATACGTTTGGCCATATAGTGTGTATGAGAAATAAGAATGCTTTGTAGAGTCGGGAATTTGCATTTCCTTTACACAGTTTATAGATCACATAAAAAAGACCTTCCAGAAGGTTCTACAGGAAGGCCATGCCAAAAACCCTGGTCAGTTCTGCAGCTGAAACAATTATACTGACAAGTATGCTCAAGGCTCATTTAGGGCATTTCAAAAGGCTCCGCATCACATAAATCACCCAAATCGAAGACCACAGGAGTGAAAACATAACCAAGCTCAGCAGTGTCTGTGGCAGTATGTTGATTAATTTGCCGACAAAGGACGATATTTAATTTTTCCAATAAGGATCAGCACATTTGCAAATTTCAGGTTTTTTTTTTTTTTTTTTAATGTGCCAATAAAAATTTTATGGCCCACATAGGTGCAAATCAGATAAACGCAAAACATAATAAAAATTACATGAATACACATCCTGGCCTCGCATGCTTTCTTTGTGTGCGTGTGTGTGTGTGTGTGGGTGTGTGTGTGTAGCATTTCTCTGCCTCATGCAGCCTCTTCCACAAGATTGTGTGTAAAACCCTGCTATATAACTTGCACCTGCTACAGAGACATGACTTCCAAAGGCTCTGGACTCATAGAGTGTCACTGATCACCTCCTCAGGTATTTAATATAATCACTCTATTGATATGTGGACCGTCGACAGGTGGGTGAAGTTACCATATAATACCGTATCAATATTTTGAGCGGAGCCCTAGTCTAAAACAGGAATACAAGCATTGTAAGGAACAGCCAATGAGAGTATCACCTGGATGCTCTTGATGCCAGCTCTGCAGTAGTACCTTTTGACGTCGATGTCGATTTCTGTGTTTCCCACAAAGCTGAAAAACAGCACAAAATAAAAAATAAAAATAAGCCGTCAATGAAAAGCAGTTGAGCACTAAAAGCAGCGTGCTGTGAAGCGGAAGACACACTGGTCACCTGATCTGCAGGTCCATGATGATCTGGCGCTTGTCCACATTCTCAGTGTACACCTTGACCCCGTTAATCCTCAGGGGCTGAGCAAAGACAGAGAGAGGTGGCGTCAGGGTCCCTTTCACACAGAGTCGCCTGCATGCAGTGGCGGTTCCGAGGGGGTGGGGGGGTCACGGGGGCCGGGGGCCAGCGCCCCAGTGACCCCTCTGTGGCCCCCCACAATTAGGAGTCTAAAATTACATAATTACTTTTGTAATTGTAACAACTAGCCCCAGTCTGCCCCCCCCCCCCCCCCGAATGTTGAAATGGTGTAGAACTGTGCCACTGCTGTACACAATACCATGCAAGGAATCAGGCCAGCGCCACTGAGCAGCCCCAAATCTTTTTTTCCTGTAAGCCTCCGTTTGGCTTCATTAATTCAATTTGACAAATAACCTGGGCCCACTGGAAGATAATTCCATTTTATTTTGTTAGCTTTTTTTTTTGGCTCATAGTAAGGTAGCACTATTTTATAGCATTATTAGCTTTGAAAGAAGATGGCAATAAAGGCTAGCGAACAAACTCAACTGATAAAACGTGGGAATGATGTGATGTAAACTACGGCGTATCTGCATATTTTATTTTTTTTATATCATCAGCTCTGTTGCGAGCATGCTTCACAAATAGAACAGCCACTATCACAACAAACCATACACGCACATCTTCATAATGGCACGTTATTTCACAGCATAATAGAAAAGAACACTCCCGTAAGGTACAGGGAGTTAGCAGCCAACTGGAATGGATTACTCAGCCAATTAAACGCGTGACTGCTTCCAAAAGCTATACAAACGAAACCATGTTGGGAGTCAATCTTTTTAAAAAAGATTCCCGTCGCTTCAGTTCTGTGTGCGCGAGCCATCGCTTCTCACGGTTTCTTTAAGAACAAAAGTAGGGCCCTTCCTTAAGAGCACAAGAGTCTGAACAATGGCAATACGCGCGGCACACATTCCTGAAGGGTCTACAATGCAACACGTGACATAATGAACCATGAAATTTTTGCATGGAATTCTACAGGCATTACAAAAACAAGTATTTAAAAAGATATAGAATTTCCAGGAAAGATGGCCGGGAAGATAATTCCATTATATTTTGTTAGCATCTTTTTTGGCTCATAGTAAAGCATGACCACGGGGGATACTTTTAACGTATTCCTAGCAGGTTTAGATAGGACAACTCAGGACACACTGAAGCAAACGTGCAGAGAATTCTCCCGGCACACGTTATAAAGATGAAAGACCAGGGTTGGAGTCAGAGTGTTCTGCTCAAGTTAAATGTTCTCAGAGTTCAAATCCCAACTGCCCAACTGCATGAAACGGAATCCTGCTGAGGCCTGCAGCCCTGCAGGGTGCTACGTAATTGGCTATGGCGTTGTCATGCGGGGAGACGTCACACAACTCGTCCGGTCATTTGGGCGACTGCAGTCTCCCTGCACCGGCTGTGTATTTAATGTAGTCCCCCAAAGCAGTGACTTTGCAGCACAGCTGGAGTATAAAAAAAACCCTGCACTCTCCCTGACTGAAGGTGGACATCACAGGCGCCATGTGGAATACAACTATGAGTACAACCGTGCTTTTTAAATACAGTGAAAAATAAAGAATACAAGTGGTTTCAAATGATTGATTTTTAAAAACGGTGGACGGTGGGGAAGACGGACAAGAGATAGAGAACCATGGAGACACTTTGACACGCCTCCGGCGGTTTCCAAGCCGACGCTTGCCACTCCTCGTCGCTTCAAAGCGGATGGAAGGCGCGGACATCCCCCTCACCTTGTCCCCCATGTCGATTTTAGCGAAGCAGAAGGTGCTGAGGTGAGCGTTGGCGCCTTTCACCGCCGGCTCGATGGTCTCCCGGAACAGCTTGTCCACGAACTGGCAAATGTACGGCCACATCTGCTTCACCGTCTGAGTGGCCAAACGAGAAATACATCAGCTCTTCTCCAATACCAAAAATAAATATGTCATCCCTTATGCTGGCAAAGCCCTGGAAACAGACACAGCTGGGTGTGAATAAGTAGCTTGGCCTTGGAGAACTGTCTTGGCACGAGCTTGCATTTGTCAGACTTTGACAGTTTATTACTTTTGTTGGGTTGAGAAGAAAAAATCCATCCCTGTCTTATAATTAGGAGGCAGACAGGAAAACACTTCACACTTCATCCAATTATAAGGGTTTTTATTTATGCAGAGAGAGTACACCTGCCGACAGAGTCCACACCATACACAGTAAATTCACAGCAAAATGTCCAGTGTTGATTCAACTCAAGTGTACATGTGAGCCTACTCTGGCCAGAACAGGCTCATATGTACACTGTTAGAGTTGAATTAACACTGGACATTATTTACAGTGATCCTTTATACCCTCTAAGTAGGACTGTGCAAACATGTGCGTGCCAGTATCAAGGACAACCACCTCTTTCGATAAGAAAGTAAAAATGTTCCCTCACTCCCTTTTTGCTCAAGGCCCATAGGACTTGGAACATTCTGGCCTGTGAGGTATTTCAGCTATATAATCTGGCTCACACGGTTACTCAGTCATCCCCTTTCATATAGAAGACACAAGCAATTTTGAATAGGACAGAACACATCAATTTATATAACCTGTAAAATTAAATATAATAATAATAATAATAATAATAATAATAATAAGCGTGAAAACATGTTAACCCTTCACTTCCGAATTCATCTCAGAAACAGGGAAAGGGAACATACAGAAAGCATGTTCTAACAAACCCACAGAATTATTGCCATTCCTAAAGGGTGGCAATAAAGCTGAAATTTGCCAGACACACAGCACGTGGGGGCTTCTTATGCCTGTGACAAAAACAAAAACTGCCCAACTGCGATTGTAATTGATTGCAAGCTTTTCACGCGTATTATTGCGTAGCGTACTCGGCGTCAACTGAAACGTGTAACAAGCCGATTTAAATTCAGTGTCGTACCCAGGCGCCGGCACACTGCATTTTGCCTTGCTAAAAATCCCAAAGGGCTAAAGCGCTTTCCTTTTTATCTGCAAACAGAAGTCATTGATTCTG
Organism: Synaphobranchus kaupii; assembly: GCA_029718625.1. NCBI lineage: Eukaryota > Metazoa > Chordata > Actinopteri > Anguilliformes > Synaphobranchidae > Synaphobranchus > Synaphobranchus kaupii. The sequence goes on from CM056377.1 coordinate 119,799,269, forward strand.
GGAGCAACACAGCAGCGTGAGCCCTGCGCTAGGTCTTTTCATCTTGTTTTCCCGCCCTCGAGCTGACGCGCAGTTAGCAGATGCGAGAGCCACTTTCAAGCATCCATTAACGACCAGTGCATTATACAGCTGGATACAAGTCCAAGTGAAATCACAGGCAAATTTAGGCTTAAAATAATTTCATCTTGCAATGACAAAGTCGGACATTGCAAGGATGTTGCACAATGAAATAGGCGCAGTGCATGGATAAATATAACAGGTCCTGTAGCCTACACGTATGTATACTGGTATGGATTGTTTGCGGACATCGTGCGGATCAGGGAGAGAAAGCAGCGGTTCCATAGCTCCCTGCTGCAGTGTTCCTTTCCTCAGAATCTCATCTCCAGACCCACAGCTGTCCAGGGACACCACACAGCTCCAGATACCAGCCTATTTATATACCAGCACTTCACAAAATCAGAGATATGGAGCACAGTGGGAGGTTGGGTGTGGGGAGACCTGTAGAGAATGTTAGCGTAAATGCATAAGAAACAAAAGCTGGATTTACCTTGTTTAACCATTCTACTCTCTCTACATCTGGAAAGTGTACCTGGAACACAAGAAAAATTGCACAAAATTAGTGATACTGAACAATATGCATGATGCGTGCACACTAGGGAGGGGGTAATCATGGAAAGCAACCTGGCAACAGATGCAAGTGTTCTGCACGGACAATTGTTTACTGAAAGATTAGATGTTGGGATAACATTTTCTTTACAAAAGCCTCGCAACACTGCTGTTACTAGTTTATATGTGACAGACTGATAACACGACAGCCAATAAAACAAGTCCTTACCACCACGGACAGTAAATACGAGTCTGGCGGCATTACGAGACACCTTCCAGTTCCTTTTTTTCCAGAATACAGCCTTCCCGTTATCTTGATTTCTAGCATTTACTTCAGGCACACTTACTTCTAATCTCACAATTGCTAAAGCAAGAAACTAAAAGGTGTTTTTTTCCCCCCTTATGCAACCTCATATACTGCGGCAGTGCACTAAAATGGTTAAGAAACTAAGCTTGTAACTCAGAGGCTGCAGGTTCAAACCCCGGTTGTGGCACTGCCATTGCACCCTCGAGCAAGCTACTTACACTGAACATCTTCAGTATGAAGCTAAAGAGCAGTAACTGGTAAGGAAAACTGTAAGCTCTCCAAGTTGCCCTGGATAATGGTGCATGCTAAGAAAATAATATACAAAGGTGTTTTTAAAACCTGACATATACATGTATGTATAAAATTTAAACTGCACGAGTCATTCTGGATAAGCATATCTGCTGAGCAAATGAACTAATATTTTATTAACATTATTATTGTGTAATTCAGAGACTGCGGGATGAAATCCTAGGTGGGTTGCTGCTTGTTGGGTAAGGTACAGTGCATCCGGAAAGTATTCACAGCGCTTCACTTTTTCCACATTTTGTTCTGTTACAGCCTTATTCGAAAATTGATTAAATAAATTTTTCCCTCAAAATTCTACACACAACACCCCATAATGACAATGTGAAAAAAGTTTTTTTCAGATTTTTGCAAATTTATTAAAAATAAAAAAATAAAATTTCTCATTTACATAAGTATTCATACCCTTTGCTTTAACGTATTTTTAAAGTATCATATTTCATATTTGGTCGCATATCCTTTACATGCTGTTACTTCCTGAAGTCTGTGACCATCAACATCAAAAAACTGTCGATATCTTATTTTCAGGTACTGTTACAAGCGATACTATAACCTCTCTGCATTTGAATGGATCTCTATGAAAATTGGGGGGTGAGACTAGATTCAGCTGTAAATTACACTGGTACAGTATGGAACACATGGCTGGCTAAATGGCTGTAAGTTATCAAGGGTCTGAGCTATCAAACGAGCCCCAAACCATCACTCTGTTGCCAGATATGGAGTAGATGTGGATGGATCACTTTAAGGGTTGTTTCTCCTGTCTTTTTTCCCCATAGAGTTCTATAGGAAAATGAGTCCGGAGAAATAACCCTTGCAGTGATCCATCTACATCTACTCCATATCTGGCAACAGAGTGATGGTTTGGGGCTCGTTTGATAGCTCAGACCCTTGATAACTTACAGCCATTTAGCCAGCCATGTGTTCCATACTGTACCAGTGTAATTTACAGCTGAATCTAGTCTCACCCCCCAATTTCCATAGAGATCCATTCAAATGCAGAGAGGTTATAGTATCACTTGTAACAGTACCTCAAAATAAGATATCGACAGTTTTTTGACGTTGATGTTGATGGTCACAGACTTCAGGAAGTAACAGCATGTAAAGGATATGCGACCAAATATGAAATATGATACTTTAAAAATACGTTAAAGCAAAGGGTATGAATACTTATGTAAATGAGAAATTTTAGTTTTTTATTTTTAATAAATTTGCAAAAATCTCAAAAAAACTTTTTTCACATTGTCATTATGGGGTGTTGTGTGTAGAATTTTGAGGGAAAAAATGAATTTAATCAATTTTGGAATAAGGCTGTAACAGAACAAAATGTGGAAAAAGTGAAGCGCTGTGAATACTTTCCGGATGCACTGTACTTATAATTTCTTCAGTGAATATCCAGCTGCATAACTGTACATGGATAGCATTACATTACAATGACTTAGCGGATGCTGTTATCCAGAGCGACGTACAGTACTCGAGTGCTATTCTCAGGAATACAAAAGTGCCCCAAGAAGTCAGAGGCCCATTAATAATCTATGAGTGTAATGTTAACTTAACAAACAACAATTTGTATTGTTAAAAAAAAAAAAAAGTACATCTACACAGGCAACCCATCTTTATGCAGCTATACCTATAACATAATTATTAAGGTACAGCTTTAGATATAGCTGTTTAAAAGGTACAGATATAGCGAGATAATATGTAAAGATATGAGCCATCTAAGCTGCTCAGGATGAGGACAAACGTATAAAAGAATATTGTCTGATGTATTATTAATGATAACGTGAAGGTGAGCATTTGTATTGAGGCCTGAAAGCTGAGGTCTCAGACACACGGGAGACGGCATTGAGAAGGCAGGGCTGGAGTGTGGTCGGCTGCAGTCTCCTCTTAAAACCCTGTGGGTATAGCACACGCGTGGGTGAGCTCGGTGTACAGAGAGTGCCGCCTTCGGCACACACTCAGGCACGCACGCACACACAGACGCACGCACATGAATTAATAAAGGAGCCATTCGCAATCCAAACAAACTCCTTTTCTAAAGCTGTGGGAGGTGGCGGGAGGTGGCGACGGTGGCACGCCCCCCGACAGGACGGACGTAGGTGAGGAAAGGAGGTGTCGCGAGCGAGCGTCGATGAGAAATACGGGAGGGGGGGGGGGGGGGGGGGGCAATGGCGTTATGGCGGCCGTGCAGATGCTTTCCATGTCTGAAGCTCCTGGAAGCAGCCCTGCTGGCTGTATGGGCTGCTTGGCACCACTAGTCACACAAAACTTTCAGCCATCTTCTCAGTATATCTGCCATCATTAGCAATGACATGGGTTGAATGTGGCACTGTGCATCTGTTTAACCATGACAGCTTTCATTTCATCCACCAACAGGTGAACATCCTGAAGAAACCTCCTGGACACCCCTTGGTCTGGGGCTGTTTTTCACAATTCAGGCTAGACTCCTTAGTTCGAGTGAAGGCAAATCTTAACACTACAGCATACAGTGACATTCTAGATGATTCTGGGTTTCCAACTTTGTGGCAAGTCTGGCAACAGGTTGGGGAAGGCCATTTCCTGTTTCAGAATGACAATGCCCCCGTGCACAAATAGAGGTCCATACAGAAATGGTTTGTCGAGATCAGTATGGAAGAACTTGACTGGCCTGCAGAGCACTGACACAGAGCACTCAACCCCATCGAACGCCATTGGGATCAGTTGGAAAGCCGACTGCGAGCCCGGGCCAAATGGCCCCACATCAGTGCACGACCTCACTAATGCTCTCCTGACTGAATGGAAACAAATCCGCACAGCAATGTTCCCGCATCTAGTGGACAGCCTTCCCAGGAGAGTGGAGACTGTTATAGCAGCAAATGGGGACCAACTCCATATTAATGCCCATGATTCCGGAAGGAGATGCTGGATGAGCAGGTGTCCATATACTTTTGGCCATGTAGTGTACCTTGCTCAGGAGGGGGAATATGAACCAGCATCCCACTGCTGGTCTACTCTAGCCCTATGACCACGAAGCTGACAGCATCCCACTGCTGGTCTACTCTAGCCCTATGACCACGAAGCTGACAGCATCCCACTGCTGGTCTACTCTAGCCCTATGACCACGAAGCTGACAGCATCCCACTGCTGGTCTACTCTAGCCCTATGACCACGAAGCTGACAGCATCGCACTGCTGGTCTACTCTAGCCCTATGACCACGAAGCTGACAGCATCCCACTGCTGGTCTACTCTAGCCCTATGACCACGAAGCTGACAGCATCGCACTGCTGGTCTACTCTAGCCCTATGACCACGAAGCTGACAGCATCCCACTGCTGGTCTACTCTAGCCCTATGACCACGAAGCTGACAGCATCGCACTGCTGGTCTACTCTAGCCCTATGACCACGAAGCTGACAGCATCGCACTGCTGGTCTACTCTAGCCCTATGACCACGAAGCTGAAGCCACACAGCTCCCCCCGGTTTCTTTTTTCTTTTCTTTTTTTGCTTCGTCAACATGAAGCAAATCAAGTAAATCATATGCAAATGAGAGTATTTCAGGCAGCTGGGTCACTGGAGTCAGCGAGACTGTGCACCTTTACAGAATGCCTAAACATGTCACCATAACATATTAAATGAAGCTTAGTTCAGTGCAGTACCATCAATCTTTTAGACTTTTTTTCGACTTTTGAAAAGACTCCTAGGGACAGGTGTTGTGAACTAGTGTCTCTCAACAAGCACTTTAACACAGTGCATCTGGTGCTTTGTTGAATATTACAAGCAGTACTAATGCTGCTGCGATGTCCAAATGAAATAAATAATCATATTAAAATGAATTCACTGGTTCACTGGTGAGCCGTGTCCTGTGAGCAGCTTGACAGCACACTGCTTAATAAACACAGCGCTATGACACCGAGAGATCGTTTTACAAATGTCTCCCCCGACACTAGCAATTATCCAAAGGTGTCCAAAAAAGAAACACTAGAAGGTACAGCTGACACGGACTCTTGCTTGCGTTACTATGGAAAACTGTTTAGCCCCAGAAATGCAGTTAGTCTGCCTTGGTATTACATTGTACCCCAGAGCTGTTTGCGACCTTGGTTGCCATGACATCAGAAAACATGTTAGGAAATGTCCCTGACAATAAATGTAAGGGGGCATTCTTAGTCCACGTGAATAAATAGCATTGTTCCCCAGCATGGCATTTTGAGGGTGGAAGAAGCCACAGCCCCGCTGTCAACAGACCTGAAATTCAAGCAGCTTATAACAAGCTTGAGGATCAGTGAGGAAATTGAGGAAATATTTCCAGTAAGAGTAGACCCATTTAGGCTATAGAAATTAGACCTACTGATGTAAATAATAAAACAATACACATTTGTTATATCTATACATACAGTTGAAGTCAGAAGTTTACATAAACTTAGGTCGAAGTCATAAAAACTCATTTTTAACCACTCCACAGATTTCATGTTAGCAAACTATAGTGTTGGCAAGTCAGTTAGGACATCTACTTTGTTCATTACACAAGTAATTTTTCCAACAATTGTTTACAGATTATTTCATGACCAGTAGCCTGCCTATTAAATAGATTATTTCAGTGTATTCACTTTGTTAGTAAAGATGCTTTTGTAGGGACAACAGGAACTACAATTCCATACAGTCCACAGGAGGCTCCTCCTCCATGTTGGAAGTGACGTAGGACGTTGTACAAGTTCTGATTTCCGCACTGTAATGCCCCGTGTGCGGACTCTGATGATTGAGAAATCATATTACTTATCATCTTGCTCACTGCTATCAGATTTGTACGTGTCCCCCACACTTTTATAACAAGAGATGGAAACAACATCAATAGAACACACTGAACAAGCATAGTGAACACGTTTTCTCGCTTCCTGAAGTTTCCCAATCATTTTCTGTGTAGCTATTTAGCCTGGGTTTTTTGAGGTCATGGGACAGTTCCGGTGCCTGGTGCAGGTGTTTCATGTTTGAAAGGGGGTGATTTCCATGACTCACTTCAGTAATTTCCTCATCAAACCTCCGGGAGTAGATGGTGCAGCAAAAAAAAATAAATAAATAAAAAGGTGTGGAGATTATTCTAGTCCATTTCTGGATCCTTCATACTGTTGTAGAAAAGCCTCACTATCTTCACACAGGATTTATCACTTCTGGCTAAAAAAAACAGCATCTGCCCCATGTAAATTTTTTCCTAAATTTCTTTTAATCACCAAAAACAAATAGATCTACCTGAATGATATCTGATATTTTCTGTTGATATCGGAAACTGAATAGCTCTGTATGATGGGCTTGGGGCTTTGTGATGAAGTAAGGGATTCAAGGCCAGGTTGGGTTTGGGCCCAAACACACAAACTAAAGAAATGAAGTGCCATTTCTCTGCCACTTATTTAGGCCATATTCAGAAATGGTGTGCAACCTCAAACGAAAGTACAATAAAGTGTAAACGCACACAGGCAGTTAATTTCTCAAGGGAATGGGAATTGTACTCAGGGGCCTTATGTGCCAAGTCTTTCAATGGCACTGTTATAGCCAAGACCTTTCAAGCAGGAATATAAAGCTGTGCTGCAGTACTACTTACATCTCAATTCCATTAAAGCGCGACTTAACACCTTAAAAAAATAAATAAAATAAAAAATCTTTTCATATTGAAAACTACAGATTGCACTGAAGTTGTCTGGACCAATTGAATTGGTGCTTTTGGGTAGTTGTGATGTCACACGTACCAAATGTGCAAGTGAGTGCCAATCACAGATGAGCAATGCAATTACGTTCTTTTGGCCAGTGGACGGGGGAAAAAAACGCAGATTTCGTCACGCTTTAAGTACATTTAAGATATTGAGGCAACCGCAAAGCTTAGAATCATAGTACAATTTTCAGCTTTATGACACGGAAGTTAGGAATTCCCCATGGACTGTTCCGTGTTTCTCATGTATTCTTTCATAGGAGTAAAATCAAGAAAGGAAGACAGCATCCATCTCTCAATTCTGGGTACATTTTAAGTCGGCCTTCCCCAGTGGAGCAGAAATGTATCCCAACTATGAAACAGCCCCAAAAAGCAGCAGTGTGGAATAAAGGTGCTACTCTGCCATCTGAAGCTCAGAGCAGTGACATTAAATGGCACCTGACTTAACAAACATGTGACACTTCAAACGCAGGGAGTCTCCATGGACAGGGATATCTGCAAAGCGAAAATAAAACGCAATAAAATGTCCCTGGCTGTTCTGACAGCTAAGCGTGACCGCATATTGTAAACTAGATTGATTGCATCCACTTGAGAAAATGAGATAATTGAAAGGAGCGAGAAACTAGATTGGAACTAATTCACAAGGGGGCCAGAACCAAAGAGCAAGTTGGCAACTCTGTATGACTGCAATTTTATGAACTTGGCTGCGTGATTCACGTGATGCAATGACTAAAACAGTCCTGCTGAAATGAATACACAAACACTAAACTAAACTAGGCTAATGATTCTTTGTAAATAGTGCATGTGCTGGCCATTTATCTCATCACAACACGGCTATCCACATCCATTTCAATCTAAAACCACCCTCCTCAGTACTCAACACAAACACAGATGCGTTGTCATATCACATCAGCATGCAGGTTACTGATGCTCTGATAGCTGTCCACATAGATCTGCCTCCAGTCATTCTACCTAAGAGCATAGGGATGTATCTGTCAAACCTTGTGTGTGTGTGTGTGTGTGTGTGTGTGTGTGTGTGTGTGTGTGTGTGTGTGTGTGTGTGTGTGTGTGTGTGTGTGTGTGTGTGTGTGTGTGTGGCTCTAAGCTATAAGGCAACCCCTGATGTCTTTGTACTATAAAGGCAGTGCACTATGTTAGTAGGTACACCATACAACGTTTCAATAAACACTGAATCAATATCAATGTACGAAGACTCTCAACGCTCTTCAATCCATCAAACTTCACCTGGGACAGATCTACTGTGAAATTTTAAGCTGGGCACAGAAAGCTGTCCAAATTCACAGAACTGTGGTCTGAAAAGAATCCAAGTCCCTTCCGCAGGACAGAAATTCTCAGAGTACACATCGGTGTCAGCCCAAAAGCCTCGCCGGGCCTTCTCTCAGACACCTTTCCTGCACAGACACGGGTCTCAGGTGTCATGTTGCGAGTGCGCTCCAGGAGCCCACAGGCTGAAAAGTCCAGCCTGAGACAGCTGGTGAGGGGTCGACTTCTCCTTCACCCGCAACACCCCCAGGGGGCATGCCACAAAATAAAACCGCTCCCATCCACACAACACACCTACCGCTTATCGTCAACAGAGGCTTACGCTGCCAGGGGGCATGCCAAAAAATAAAACCGCCCCCATCCCTTCACCGGCATATGTGAGCCATCAGTGGGTTCGCTCCAAAACCCGACCAGCACATGCCGAGTATGTGCTGGTTATCACGTGCAATGAAACACAACGGACAAAGGACGCTGGTACAAATCACGTGACTGCTACTGCCAGCTGACAGATCCCACTCCATTTAGGGGGTTTTCACCGCCCTTGCTGCACCGTAACCAGTGGCGAACCAGTATGGGGTATAGGAGCACACGTACTGATCACGATACGCTTCTCCGACACATAATCCACAGAGCCACAGGGACCTTCATTCACTGTACTAGGCCATTACTCTCAATAATGAGTTCTGTCATACTAGAATCTTCCTATATCATGGAACATGCTGTTTTCTGGCACTGTGTCAGAGTGGAAAAGACACTGGAATCAATCATAGGATTGCAGGTTTGATTCACACTGTGGAAGAGGTACAGCCAGCTGCATCACCTGCATCGGTTCTGCGCCATAACCGCTACAGTAAACATTCAGCGTTATTGATGGATATCTAAGAGAAATTCAACTGATGACAGTGCCCTGATATAATGACAGCAGCTATGTAAACAATACCAGCAACACAAAGGAAATAATTTGCCAAGTACATCTGGTTAGAAAAGCTTGGCTCCGGGCTCGATGCCGCACAACAAATTAGGCGGGACGGGAGGGCGTCAACATCAGCTGGAGGCAAGGCTCTGTGCTTGTGGTGTGTGACGTGTGTCACAGGTCTTAAATTTACTTTCTAAAAACCACAAAAATAAATGTGATTGGTCTACATTGCACACGGTTTTCAACGCTGGATCTCATGTCCAGGGGCGCTGTATGGGGGGGGGGGGGTTTAGGACGATTCTAAGGGCCCCTGACTGACAGGGGTCCTAAAAAATAATTAGAACATTAGCTAAATTTTTTTCAATATTAAATCATTAACCTATCATCATTCATAGAATATATTATTTACAATGTACTAATAAAACTAACGGTTTATTTTTCTTTTCTTGTATTTGGCAGAAAGTACACATCCAGAGAGCCTCTTTACCACCTGCCCCCCAGCAGGAAATGGTTTAGTCCTGCCTTCTGAAACCTGTGGCGGGTGGGCAGTGTCTTCGTATTCGGCGAATTTCGAGTTAAACCGCATACCGCAGTTCTGTGGTTAATACATCAGTGTCATCTTGTATCTTCCTAAAGTAAAAGTAGGGTTCCACAAATGGAAAGTGAGAAAAGAGTGGGCGACAGTACATCACCCAATGTTTCACAAAGGAAATCCGTGAGTGGTGCAAATTAACATGTTAGCCTATCTAATTCCATAGTGAAATATGCGTGCTAGCCTACTTCATATCTTCACATAGAAAATTCGGAGTCTTTCCATTTTGCTCTTTTAGCCGAAATTTATTGAACACCAGCTAGCGTTTAGCAATCCATTCATAGGCCTATTAAATCAGCTTTCCCTGGTGCCAGGCCCAACAGATTCAACTTCAGTCTCAGAACCCCAGTCACTCCATACCCCACCCAATGAACCAGTTCAACTCCCAAATGAAGGAGGTGAGCAACATTATCTTGAATGACAAAACAGTTAACTATAATACAACGTCTTCCACCTATTTTTCATTTGTTTAGTGGTTTGACTGAACTCAGGATCTTTCATTTTGTCTGCTACAGGCTACATCCTTAAACAAATCTGTCGTCCAACTGCACAATTTATTTTAATACAGAATTTAAGATTTGTCTCCTCATCGGACCAGAAGTGAGGGCTGCGTGCTTGCTGCAATATTTATTTATTTATGTATTTACCGTAAATTAGCTGGCTAACTTCAACACCCGAAACACATTCCGAATCTGTAGGCTACATGCACAGACCGTGTCGCTGTAAACCCAATAATGCGTTGTTAAGCCTACATGCTTTTCATTTTTAGGTTATTATGCATGCGCAACCTATTTATTTATTTTGATTTTTCCATATTTTTGAGGATTTTCCGGCGGGTTTTGCTTTTTGGAATAAGGTGTTTACATACACATACGCTGTATCGTAACCGGAATACTTTTCATTTCCGAATAGGATCAATAATGATGTGCATGCAATGTTTCCCATACCATTAAGGCTATGTTATATTTTATATAATTATAGCCAAGCCTAGAGTTATTCATAAATCAGACAATCAAAAAGATTTACGAAAGAAAAATAAAATGTAGTGATATAACATGCAACAAAAAGACCATGTGAGAGGCCAGTGGTCTAACCCTAACCTCAGAATAAAATATATATTTTTTTTCTGATTCATTGTTTTCTATCTTTTTTCAGTATAAAAAAGCAGAAGCAGAGTTTAACTAATGGGCAAATTTTATTGGAGATTGAGCTGGGTAAGCTTTAAGTCATTGGTATGAAATGAGAGTATACACATATATGTATAGGCCTACTGTTGTTTATTGTCAGGTACAGCCTACATAATACAGTAGCAATGGCCAGATTCTTGGTGTGGTGGTGTGCTGCTATTGTTTACTGTTATGGGAAACACTGTTATATTATCTCTCAAAAGTCACAGAAATGCATTAAATGAGCTCTTTAAATTCTAAATCTTCTGGGGGTGTACCAGACCCCCTATTTGATTGAGTGTAATTGACAGCCAAAGTGATAGCCATTGTAATGCTATCACTTTCATAGAAGACAGGCAATGTTAAGGGGACTGGCAGTGCTAAATGATAGTCCAGGTAATGTCATTGTAAAGTAATGTCAGTGTTAAAATGACAGTCAATAAAATATTAGTATTTAAAACCAATGGGTGGATTATTAGCTTCTGGAGGTGTTATTGCAGTAATTGTGCTGGGGTGGCGGGGCCCATTGCAAGATCTTTTCATTTTTTCCTTGGCGGCACCCCTGCTCCAAATAACTGACAGCAAGTTGACTCTTCAACACATCAATTTCCAAATACTTTATACGAGTAAACGAGTACTCGCCAACAGATTCTTAAACATGCAGAAAGAAAAATGCAATTGGAAATCTTATTTTATTTTATTGCATCTTTCACAAATAATTGCCAGAGTTTTTTTGGTTAGCCTGTGCCAGGGAAAATGCTCTGCGGTGCCTTTAAACAGGTCTGCTGCTGTAAAACAGGGTTTTAGGCACAAACAAATAAACAGGCCAATTTATTTATTTTAAGTACTTGACTAAACGCAAGGACAAATCAGCTTGTAAATGTTTATTTAAAATGTCCCACCACCCAAGCTTAGACCTTGGAAATACCAATGAATATCTTCCTACACAGTAATTCTTAATCTTGTGCTTCTCCAGAACACTAGCACAAACTCTGCGCAAACACTTAAATGCTTACTTTCAGCCAGACAGTTCCTTTTATTGATTTTATTTTTGCTTCTTCTAGTTTTACAGTCGTTTTGTGGCGTGCATGGCACAATGCCCTGCCAGACCTGGAGCTCCACTACTCCACTCCGGAGATGGGCACTATGCGGCTCCAGAAAGTACAGCCACTGAGAAAAGCCCCTCTCTGACAGAAAGCATGCCGCGCTGGCTAAAATAAATGGGAATTAAAAAGCTCTCTTTTTGATTTGGTTATAAGCACGGACACCGTTAGCGCTTCTCCACGGAATTTCCCCTGCGGCTCGGCCCTGTACTGTGCGCGAGTGCGCGCGAAGGCGCGAACGATAGCCTCATCTCGTGGCGGAGTCCTGGCCGGGTCTGGACAACATGACAAACGGTTTGGCTCGCGCTCATCGCACCGCGGCATTAAAAAGCAGGCCAGGTCGCGGACGGCAGAGGTGGGAACACGGTGTAGGCTACACGGAGACCGCAGCGAGAACGCCACAGGGACAACCGTTATTCCACTCACAAACCTGCTCCACAGGTTCTGGATTAAAACAAATATACACAAATACATCTACAATCAAGGCCAGAATCATTGGCTCCCTTAATAGAGAAACATAAAAAAACATTGCAGAAAACAAATAACACCATTAACTGAGATATACTCATTTCCCCACATATTGTAGGCTACTGTATTCATTTTTCAATAGAATCAACTAATATAACATTTTTCAAATTAGTCTATTCTCATTCTTGGTCTCACGTAGCAAATGGAAGATATGTGCCTCTTAATCTTTATTCCTGTTTAACGATTACACTTTTCACTTTCCTCTTGGTTGGAGGTACACTGTTCAGTAAAACTGCAGCAACAAAATCCATAGGCCTACCACAGTCCTAATTACATCAACAAATCTTGCCCTATGTATAGCTATATATGCCGCAGTATTGAAATATTCCCCGGAAATGGACAGTGAATATCTGCCATTAATACAGCTTGCAACTCTGCTATTTCAGCTCAGGACACAAATCAACCAAGCATTGCATCCAATCCTATGAGCTTCCCAACCATTTTAGGTTTCTGATATTGAGTGGAATATTTTATTGCTTTTTTTTTTTGTTTTGTTTTTTTCCCCCCAAGCTCTGCCAGTGTGTTGCATAGTCACGCGGATGATGTTGTCATGTTTATTTGTGGTCATCCTGTGAATGAATATCATCTCATCACAAGAGTGCTGGCTCATGTTTGCTGGAACCAAACGCATGGCAGTGAATCATCCCACCAATTAAAACAGTCGAACACAAACCCGTCGTTGTGATTCTAGGCACATTGGTTAGGGATAGGTCAAGAGATGGCAAACAGGAACAATCTATGAATACTGGAAAACGCTTTAACTGAATGCACCCTTAATCAAATAGTGGACAAAATGTGGACCAAAACAGTACGTTAATGAGTCAAGGCCCATTAAACGAATATATTTAACTGCCTTCGAGAATCGAATGAAATCGTCTAAGAGCATCTTCTCCATTGCATAAGGTGATAAAGGCACTAAAATCAATCAGGCAATGCGGCCTACAACAACACAAGCTTCTGCAAGAGTAGCACGCAATTAATTAGGCTAAATAGTACCCACACAAAATTATATGTGATACATTTCCCAGTAAAATTAATACTAAATTCCAAAAATCACAGGTTTCCATTTTTTTCATTGCCCTTTTTAATGTGGGGTAATAAAAGTTGTAACACTAAATTATTATAGGTCTACATTTTCTATGGAATGCATTAAGCAATGCATTCTTGCACGGGTGCATTGGAGGAACACCGCCATTTCCACATTCCACACAACATGTAAACATATGCAGTCATAGGGTCACAGGAGGCCAATCTTGAAGAAATATGCCAACTGAAGTGAGTGATTAAACCGTCACTTCAAAGTAATTGTGAGCACAGTTGTGATCGGTGGTTTATTTTGCTCCCTGCTGCTAGTTAGTATTAACTAACCATACTCAGATAATTGTTCATAGCCAGTATCATAATATAATATATAAATATAAGTTATGAAACTGATTTCTTTCTAGGCTACTTTTTTTTTCTTCCTCCACGGCTCTTGCAGCTGAACAAAAAGCAAGCCTGCATTGTTGGTCTATTCATGCACGGGGGTATAAAAGAAAACATCCTGAATTGTAATGCAACAAATTCGCAATTAACACAAGTACCTCTACTCAGAATTGAACTCCTATTCGGCTCTTTAGGATCGTATTTGAATCCGAGATCTGAGAGCCTGCTTTTGGCCCCAGCCATGGTAGCTTATACCGGAAGTGAGTATAAAGCTGGTGAAACCCTTACACCAGGGGTTTCATATCCCAGTCCTGGAGGACCGCAGGGTCGGCTGGTTTTTGGTATGCCTCAGCACATAGGCTATGCAATTCATCTAGGTCAGTGATTGGCTAAGAAGTCCACACACCCTGTTTCCAAAGCCAATATTGGCTGCTGACTGAAAGGAAAATGGAATAACCTATAGCGACTTCGGTCCTCTATGACCACAGACTGTCACCGCTGCCTAAGACACTATGAGGTTCAGAGGAACCCTGCTTCCCTTAAATGCCTCGTTAAAGTCAGACATTAACAGGGAAGTGAAAGTTTTAAAACTATCATTCATTATTCCTAAATGCCCACGAGGGATTAAGGCTATTTGACTTTGAACAGCATTCATACCATATAGATTCAGATTTAGTTTTAATGCACACACCTTTAAAGAAGCACCACAGAATTTGTAGTTCAGGGCCAACAAAGTATTTAGTAGCCTACACCTTATCTGACTGACAGGTTTTTTTTAAAGTTTTTCTTACTGCAAAGACTCTCGATCAATGGATCACTTTTACTGGTGGAATAAACTGTAGCTACAGACTGTATGTAGCTGCTATAGAAACACTTTCTATCATACCCACTGCTGTGACATACAGGTTCATACAGGTGTCACATGTAGGTTTATTCATTATTTTGTCAATTAACTGCTTATGTATTTCTTCCCAGAAGCTCAAATGAGAAAAGCACCCATTTTTTAACCAAGTCAGAACATGATAGAAGAGATGCTAAAGAATGCAAACCATCTCCCAGATAAGCTACTTCTGGTGAATCCTCCTTACCCAGCAGCCAATTTCACAGGAAGAAAGTTGTCTGTTTTTTTCACTCATAGTTTTATTTTTTGATATTTACCTTATTTCATTTGTCATCTTGGATTTATCCGTCTTGGGCATTAGTCTCGCTTATTATTTATTTATTTAACTAGGTTGTGTGTGTTTTTTTAACCAATGTTATTCTTCGATGTTTCTCATTTTATTTGTCGTCTCTTGTAATTTATCTCCGTCTTGTGCATTAGTCACTATTGTTGTAATATTTCCATCTCCTGTCTTATTTTTCCTTTCAGTCATTTGTCTCCTGCGCTGGAAAGCACTTTGAATTGCATTCACTTGTATGAAAAGTGCAAAATAAATCACATTTTTATCGACCGATCGATTGATTGATTCACCACGGTTCAATCCGTTTCCCCACCGCCGGACGCAAGGAAAGCCTGATAATGTTGAAAATAGCAGGGGAACAATACTAAAACCTGCCTGACTGTTCAGTGACACACATACAGCATACAGAAATGCTGTGGGTACTTTAAATGGGTACAGACAGCAAGCGGATACACGCACAGAGTCTGTAACAGACTCTGCGCGTGTATCCGCTCGCTGTCTGTAGTGCCACGGTATTGCCTAACCCATTTAAAGCACCCACAGCATTTTCTGCTTACATGGGCGTACATTGTATCTGTCACACTGACACAAATACCTCCAGATAAGTGTCTGCTTAATGAATGGAACATAAACAACATCTATTGCATTCCATTTGATTGACAGTTACTACTGCTCTTGTGTGTACTGTTCCTGACTCAGGATTCAGGAAAACTGCTAAATCAATGTTCAATTAATGTAATTAGCGCTCACGTCTAAAAAGAAAAACGTTTCAGATCTACTCCACTCCGCCAATCCTCACGTAGCAGGGCAGCACCCAGCACTCAAAAGATGAGCCAAGCTGTGGAAGATATTTTACCACAGCAATGCTTACATAGCGAATCAGTTCTGCACCTTGGCTTAAATCAGCTGCACAAAATGTTCCCAAATACAGCTGGCTGAATGTTGGCTACATCAATCATTTCTGATCATACAAAGTAAGCTAACGAATGAACCGAACTTAATCAGTCCTCACAATACTGTCAGAGTATAGTGTACACACACACACACACACACACACACACACACACACACACACACACACACACACACACACACACACACACACACACACACACACACACACACACACACACACACACACACACACACTTCTTTCAATCCTCAGACTGGGATCCACCACATCCAGATCACACCTCATTAACTAGACAAACCTTTATGGTGGTTTGGGTCCGTTTGCCAATATAAGTGAGTAAATCACTGCTGGCTGAATGATCTGGGATTAAACAGAATGTGTGATTTTATCAATCCCATTGTTCTTTGAATTGAAAGGACCACTGATTCAATACCATAGAGCAGCCGAATGACTTTGATAAGAGGCACAAATCTTGAATCTCATGACTGAACCAGTCTTTTGCAGGTGTCATAAAGCCATGAGGTAAAATGAGGCAGACGGAAAGATATTGGTTACTTACAAAGCCCTGACAAAGGCCTGGCCTGAGGCGTAAAGCCTTCGGCCTGACATCATGACGATGTCAAGTGTGCGGGTTAAAAATAGAGAGTGAAAATTGAGAAGCAACATTTTTTCCCCTCTGTATTGAATCAACTTTCACCCTATAGGCTGAAACAGATCCAGTCAGTACAAGGGGCTCAATTCTCAAAGTCTGCACTAATCATAAAAATACTTTATTAAACATAGGCTACATGTTATTGTATCCAAAATACTAGGCTACTCTTCCGACTGATGCTTCACATCTTAATTCCTACCAAAGCAGTTGAAATATTCTACATCACAAGTGCAATATGCTAATTGCTTTTTAACTAAATTTCCTGCTGAAGGAATCTTGTGTCGACACAAGACACATGCATTGTATGTTGTGTGTAACTCTACTCTTCTTGCTCCCATTACAGTACCGTGTCACCAGTGAGGCTGAAAATAACACCAGTCACTCAAGGCATGTTCGCCATGGTGACCGATTTAAACTGCACACCATTGTGTGAAGCTCCATTTAGAAGAAGCTTAGTCTAATGCCATCCCCGAGGACAGCTGCGGAGCCACAGCACTGCGGATCACACTGGCCGCCTCTACCTGGAAGCTGGTTTTCCAAGAAATTAAAAACTGTAAAAGCTCCCAGTCACAGCTATTGACACGATCTGAATTCAATCTGTACTGTAGGACACAGGAACAAGGGTCTAAATGGGATGTGCCATCAAGAAGTGATGACCTTTTTCTAACAGGTTTATGTTATTGTGACTATTATGTCTTTTTTTTTTGTGGGGGGGGGGGGGGGGGGGGGGGCTTGGGTTAAATATAAAGATAACCTAGATTAAAGATAGATTCGTTATTTTGTTTATTTGCCATTTAATAAAATCCAAGATGAGCCCATGCCAAATGGGTTTGATTTATTTTAGCGCATAAGGGTTTAGGAGCATAATTTTGGAACCCCAATGACAGATTTTCCTATTGGGTGACAATGACCAGTAGGGGGTTCAAAATCAAAAGTATGCTACTTTCCTTGGCTTCATTTGTAAGACTTTCATTAAGATTTTACTGTACAACTTCCTAACATAATTAGTGCCAAACACCCCTGGCAACCTTTTATATGCGAATTGAAGGAGACCAACATAAAACCTTGTTATTATTAAATATGCTGCCTCTATGCCGCAGTATAGTTTAATGGTTAGGTAACTGGGCCTGTAACCAAATTATTGCAGGTTCAATTCCCAGGTAAGACACTGCAGTTGTACTCTTGACCAAGGAAGGCTACAATTGTGTCAGTATATCCAGCTGTAAATAAATACTATATGTTAAAAAAAAAAAAAAGTAGTGTAAGTCGCTCTACATAGCTAGCGTCTGCTACATGCCTATAATGTAATGTAAATGCATGAAATATTTATCTGAAAATTCCTTTTCAACAGAAAAACACACGGCGAATACACAGCACCAACAACAATGATAGGATGATCAGGAAAAATGTGCAACTTCACGTGATATAAAGCTTTTCCAAAAAAAAAAGTGCCTATTACTATTAGTGACATTACTATGGCTAAAATTTGCAACATTGTTGCTCCACAGTTTACTTGGACGGAATGAATTGAATGGCTCATTCTTACAAACATTAGAATATAGACTATAACTTACCCATGGTGGCAACTCCGAACTGGGCAAACTTTGCCTGACCACTTTCTCTTCGTGTTCAAAGAAAGCCAAAGCTCTGTTCAGCCTGCTGCTCTTGCTCCCTTGATTTTTCCTCCACCAGAAATATATTGTCAGTCCAATTAAAATCCAACTGAAACTGAACTCAAAAAAGCCCAAAACGTATATAGGGAAAATGATTACAAACGTTTTTGCCAACTGCGTCCACATCTGCGTAAGTTCACTTGCAGAAGAATGGGACTCCTCGCCCGGATCCACAGGAGCTGGTTTGCTAATCCTTGTTGAATTACACTTGTTTTGCCCATTTTCTTTAGGTCCCGCATGCGATTCTCCTCCTTGAACACAACTTTTTACTTCTCCACTCATGTCCAACCTTCCCTGAACTAGCTTTCTATCTAGTTCCGTTTCGATGAAGCAAAATAGCAAACGACCCCCACAAAATAAAAACTAGTAGCCTAACAAACGCGTCGTTTAATTTAAATATTCAGAAAATGAAATGCAATGCCATTGCGTGTTTTAAAGAAAACCCCCACAAATGTTGCTAGCATAGCTAGCTAAATAAGTTAGCTAGCCAGCTAGCTGGTGGTATCCTTGGTAAAACGGATTCAAAGCAAGCTAAACCGTCCCCATGCTTTCCGTTGGCTTACACAGATCACACTCAGTTACACACTGCTGTATTCGCTTAAGGTTACGTTTGCCAGCTGCTGACAACCCCGCATGCACCTGCATTATTAATCGCCTTTTCATTAGGTTTAACTCATCCTTATTTACTTGAATCTATACCATTACTTTATTGAGTTTCCTTCCTCTATACGACGTCAGTGACTTATTTACCTAGTTAGGTAAGGTCCGCCCGTTCACTCACGTAACTCTCTAAGGAACATTCCTGCGCCTTTAGCAACACCTTGGAATTGGAAGTGCGTCGATTTAAACACACAATTGCCGCAGGTTCAGCCCCTTCTCTCATTTCCAACAGGAAATTGTCATTGCATTATAGGTCAAATTCAAAAGCAAAAATATCTAAAAGCTCAAAATCGCCACCCTGTGCCTATAAGTTGGAGGTACAATAGATTAACAAAAAGCGGACGTCCACAATAAAACGCATGGCTCTACAGCGAGAATAGCCTAGTTTACAAGGGGCAAGGGGGGTATACGATAGCCTGTGCCCCACTAGGTATAGCCTACTCAAAACTTGAAAAAATAAGTTCCAGAACTTTAGCTAGGCTATTAGGCTACGCTATTTTGTGAACATAAAGTTACTTACTACCAGCTAAACTGTGTAACGTTTTTATATTATTAACTTGAGCAACGCAATAACTTAATATTATTATTATTATTATTAGTAGTAGTAGTAGCCTGTTATTATTATTATTATTAATATTATTATTATTGTTATTGTTGTTGTCGTTGTTGTTGTTATTATTATTAGGCTATTCACTGTCTGTAATTAAACGTAACGTTAGCTATTTAACGTTAGGCTATAGCCTACCAGGGCGATTTTGTAATCGTTTTCTGTAATCTTATTCTTTCATAATTCAATAAACTTTTAATTTAGGCTATGATCGCTTGTCCGGAAAATCCCATGAGGTTTATTAATAGAACGGACACAATCTATGTATCTATTATCGATGTAGTAAGTCTGACTGTATGACTGTGATTTTTTGCTTCGCTCCATCGATTTCTCTTTTATGGATTTATCGTACTGTTGTCAAGATGATATGACGCAGTTGCCTTGGTTTCAGTCAACTGCACATGCGTATTAGACATTTCTGAAGTCATGGCGGTGGACACTGTAAACATAAGATTATAACTTGTAAGTTATTCGGTGCGGGTTTTTTAAAGGGAATACGAAATTCAGTTAGCTGACAGATGCACAGTAAAAAGGTAATAGCAATATATGGCTAGACATGGAATACTAGACTGCAGCTAGCATGATAGCAGGCTTACTAACTTGTAATAGCTTACAGCTAATTAGCTAACGCTAGTAGCTAACTAGCTTTCATATGTAACGTTAAGCAGAAAGCTTATTATTCTTTTAACGATCACAATGTGTAGAAGAATATAAATTATACCGAGAATGCAGACTTTAAATGACAAATCTAACTTGAATCGAACTGCAGTGTGCATTACATGCCTCAAGTATCGAGAAAAATAAGTGTATTTATTAAATGTATTACATTAGCTAGCTAGATACATTAACGTTACACTACAGTCCTTTCGCAATCGGTCTTATTCAGAGCGACTTGCAAAGTGGAGGCGACTTCCAAAAACTGCACTTTATGGTGTGGTGTCTATGAATTAGTGAAGTGTGTTATCAGCTGTTGACTATTTGTTGTGTTATTCAGAAACTTACAATGGAAGATACCTGGAAAACGGGTGACTTGGAGAAGCACATGAGGGTAAGTGATACACAATCAGTTCTCTTACACAGATGCTGAAGTCATTAAATTTTTGCTCATTCTGTCAGATGTATTTGTAGCCTCAATGAACATGGGGTTATGTGAAAGGATTAAAGCCATGACCCGGATTAAAAATATAGGTAACTTGAATGAAAAAAATGAATCCTTAGCATAAGTGTACTGAACGAATCACACATATGCAACGGTTTCTGCACTTCATGTACTACTGTGATAGATATTTTGCCCCAGGTGAAGTTGTTTGTTTGTTCACAAAATAAATATAATTAGTTTAACTAGATGTACTATCTCTTCCAGAGAGGAGGGTACAATGAAGACAATATGAGGAGAAAAGACAGAAGGAGGACAGAGGAGGAGGGGATAAAGGAAAGAAGTGGGGATTCAGAGCGACAGCACAGAGACCGCGAAAGAGAGGCGCCTAGGGAGAGGGACAGACCGAGAGAGAGAGATTCCACTCGAGAAAAAACAAAGCCCAGGGACCCCGATAGGGACAAGGACCAAGACAGGCGGAGAGAGGGAACGAGGGACAGAGCGGCAGAAAAGGACAAGAGAGACCGAGAGAGGAGAAGAGAGCGAGAGAGAGCGGGGGAGAGGGACCGACCGAGAGACTCCAGCAGGACCGGGGACAGAGATCACGAGAGCAGGGAGAGAAGGAACGACAGAGCAGAAAAGGACAGCAGAGACAAGGAGAGAGAAAGGAGGAGAGCGGAGCGGGACCGAGAGCGAGGGACAGAGAGGGAAAGAAAGAGGGAGGAGGGCAGAGATGGAGACAGAGAGAGGGATAGGGACAGGACCCGAGAGAGGGAGAGAGACAGAGATAGAGAGCATGATGATGAGAGGAGAAGAGAGAAAGAAAGACACCGGGACAGCTCCAAGCATGTGAAAGAAATGAACCACCACAAGGATGACCTGCAAGAGAAGCACTTTGAATCAAAGAGAGAAGATGAAAGAAGAGAAAGACACAGTGAAAGAGAGCATTCCAGACGGAAAGAGGGCAAAGGTCAATTTTAGCCTAACAACATAGAACAGTCATGATATTTACTTTTTAGCCTAACAACATAGCACAGTCATGATATTTACCTTTTAGCCTAACAACATAGAACAGTCATGATATTTACCTTTCCCATATGGAAATGTAATATACTGCAGTATATTTTAAATATATTGTGAAGATAATTTTGATATATTTACAAAATACTGCAGCATATTCTTTTTCCATAGGGGTTTAGCCTAACAACATGGAACAATCATGATGTTTACCTTTGCGATTTGTAATTGTCCATTCTCCCCTTCAATGATTTAATGATTGTATGTTATTTATGTTGTTTAAGGTATGATGGAAGTATGTGTGTATATTTATTCATTTATTTAACTACTAATCTTAATTTTCAGAGTACCAAGAACAAAGACGAACAGACAAAGAGGACAGGGAAAGGAGACATAGGGAAAGAGAAGAGCATGTGAGTATTGCATTGCAAGCAAAAAACCCCCCGAAAAATAAAAAACGAAAAACATACTTTTAAAAATGTTTTTTTCCTGGTTGTGTGTGATGTGACCAAGTCTGTTCACTCTCACTCTTTATGATTCTCATTGAGAAAACAACGGATACGGCTGATACGGTGTGTGGTACTGCCCGGTGTTTGATCCCACATGTGTGCCCTGCAGCACTCCAGAGAGGGCAGGAGGCACGACGATAAGCCCAGGGACGAGGAGAGAGAGCGGAGCCGCAGGGAGGAGGCCCGGCATCGGCTCCCCAGCGACGGAGACGGGAGGTCACATGACCGGCCGGGGAAGAGGAGGCCCGCGGAGGAAGGCGACGGAGAGAACGGCCTGGTGGAAGTGACCCCTGAAGCACGCTTGCACTCGGGAAGAGACAACGAGAAGAAAGAGCCCAAAGACGCCAAGGCGAGAGCCGGAATCGGCCGCAACACATCTGCAGCATTCTCACAGGTGTGGACCCGGAACATTCCCAGCTTCCCATTACTTGCTGTAATCCAATAAAGACACATATTGCTGTTAATGTTTTCTTTGCATTGTGGGGGGGAAATATTCTATTGAGAGATGTTGGAGATTTTATTATTATAATTTAGTTTCTTGCCTTGATTACCTTGGGAGTTTCCACACTGCAGTGAACTGATGCCCCCGTTTTTCATTTCCTTTCTGTTTGTTTTTCTCTGCCTATTGCGACTGCTAATTTATAAATGTACACTAGTCCCATCACTGCGACATCCTCTGTGTAGTCTCCAAAATACAGAGGCACCCTTCTTTTGACTTGTTTGAATAATCGCATGTACACATTTGGTCTCGATGTTGATCTGACATTAACAGTTATAGTTATATACTTTAAGATTTCTGAGCCAGTGCTCCTGTCCTGTGCAATTAGTCCACGCTGTGCCAATTTGATAATCCTGTACCATTCATTACAGTGCTGTCGATTATCATTCAACACAATTCAGGACAGTTAGTGTTACTAAATTATTGAGAGTTGTAGATACGGAATACTTTGCTGTGGCATGGGTGGGATGGACAAATCCTCTGGTTATTTCTTGAAGAAACACTGATATCTACTGAATGTGTTTATGTCCGTAGGTTGAAAAGGTGGAAGTTGAGATTGAGAGAACCTCAGCTGAGGATCAAGGGGATGAAGATGGGGCTGAAAACTACGAGGAGGACTTTGAGGTATGAAACATGAGACCGGAAATTCAGAAAGTAAAACATCTGAAGTTTTTTAGGTTTTGAAAAGTAATGGGTACATTGTGTCCTTGTTTCTGTAATATTTATTTTGCATGCTTAAAATGGACCATTGTTAAAGAAAATGGTAAGTTCCGCTAAGCCGATATGTTATAGTGTGGCAGCTTAGTTGTGATATATTCATATGCAGTAGTATTGTAGAGTGATTGTCAGATGTGAATAACAGGTGTACTGTAGTTTGTTCGTAATGAGTCAGGCGGAAAACCAAACCCACTGTGGCCAATTGAAGAAAACTACAGTGTGTGTATTTAATTAATTGTATTTACTGTTAACACCGCAATGAGATGTTTACCCTATTGGTAATTGGTGGCATTGACTGTATGTCTATGTTCTTAAAACTTCACGATAAATGTAATAACCAATCTGTTACAGTGTGCAGTGTACATCTGCAAAATCATGCAGTCATTGACATTTCACAAACAGTGCATGTGTACTGGTACTGAGCTTGGAATGCTTTCTCCTGAAAGGATTATGAGGACGATTTTGAAGATGAGAGTGACAGAGAGGAAGACGACGACGGGGAGAAGAGTGAAGAAGGAAACAAGGAGGCGGAGCTATCCCCGCAGAAAAGAAAGGAAATTGAGGAAATCCGGAGAGCCATGAATGCCGAAAATGAAAGAGTGGGTTCTTCCCAGCAGCGACACGCTGTGGAGGAGTCTGAAATAAGAAAAGGAAGTAAGTAAAGCTAAAATATGGTGTTCTGCTGCAATCCTCTTAGCTTTTCTAAGACAAATGAGGCTACACACAGCTGTCTGGGGTTTTAAAGGAGGAATTTAAACTGATTGAGTAGTAATTTTATTGTTACACTCTTAGTAGGAGCTAATTTGTGCTTCTATTAGTTTGTGCTTCTTCGTGCTTGTGAGAGGTAGAAATGGGACAGACAAAAAGCTGAAATCTATAATCTTTTTTGCCAGAATGAATTAGGGAAGTGCATGTTTTTAAGCATTTGATTTATTCGCAAGGTTGCCAGTTTGCTTAATGATATACAGATGGTTTTTTTGTTTGTTAACAAATAACCATTGCCAACGATGACAGGTTGGAGATGTCCAATCACAGAATGTCTTTCCCACAGATTCTGATGTTCCTGAAAGCAAAAGCAATCAACATGGCAAATTTATAGACTTTGTAGCTGCCAAGCACAGGGAAGCCAGCAAGAAGATAGCCAGCAAGCAAAAGTAAGTTTGAATGCATGTTGATTTTTGTGATAAAATTAGAAAA
This sequence comes from Synaphobranchus kaupii, assembly GCA_029718625.1. Classification (NCBI taxonomy): domain Eukaryota; kingdom Metazoa; phylum Chordata; class Actinopteri; order Anguilliformes; family Synaphobranchidae; genus Synaphobranchus; species Synaphobranchus kaupii. Next base: position 119,823,891 of record CM056377.1, read on the forward strand.
CCTAAAATCCTCATAAATGGAGTTTCCAACACCATTGTGTCATTGGCAGTGTTACAGTCTGAATGTGGTGTACTACTGTGTGACTATTGTATTATTTTAAAATAATATCTCTATGTGTATTGCATTATTACCATTATGCATATAATGTTTATGTATACGTAAGTCTTTAGGCTGCCCTGCCCTAAGAGCTACACCTGCTTGTGCCCCATTTTAGAAAACGCAGCACAGAGTTGCTCAGATTGATTGATCTGGACTTCTCCATCAATATTCCTCTGCTGGATTTGCCTCCAGTGAATGAATATGACATGTATATTAAAAGCTTCGGGACAACAAACACTAAACAGGTTTGTGTTTGTGTTGTGTGTGTGTGTGTGTGTGTGTGTGTGTGTGTGTGTGTGTGTGTGTGTGTGTGTGTGTGTGTGTGTGTTGTGTGTGTTGTGTGTGTTGTGTGTGTGTGTGTGTGTGTGTGTGTGTGTGTGTGTGTGTGTGTGTGTGTGTGTGTCTGGAACATACTGGGCCGAGTGCACACTTTAGCGTCCCATGTTATTTTTATCCAGCTGATATCCGTGAAAATGCTCATAAATTATGAAGCGAGTTCTTTGAGAACAAAAACCATAAAAAGATAATGGCGTGTTTTGGGTAATTCATCTTCTAATGTATTTGCATGGGTCACCAAAATATAACCACATAACACTCCCCCTATTCCCCATCACCACCGCCATCACAACTGTATTTATTTTAATGAGATGTTACATTACATTATAGGCATTTAGCAGACGCTCTTATCCAGAGCGACTTACACAACTTTTTTTTATAATGTTTTACATACTATCCATTTATACAGCTGGATATACTGAAGCAATTCAGGTTAAGTACCTTGCTCAAGGGTACAACGGCAGTGTCCTACCTGGGAATCGAACCTGCAACCTTTCGGTTACAAGGCCAGTTCCTTAACCAGTATACTACACTGCCGGCCCTATGTATCTTTAATCAGAGCTTATTAGCAGGCTGGCCTAATTTGATTAACTGTTCATATCAGCTGCCAATTTTTAATTGCCCCCAGTTTCAGTGACTAGGGGGGTTTTATTCCACGATTGTCATTTATCTTCATGGCAATTTGAGTCTTTGTGTTGCATTCGCATGATGAGATTGTGAGAGCGTTTGTCCTTCCCCTGTGGCAGGCGTATGTCCAGTGTAATGAAGATGACGCAGACAGAGATGTTCAGACGGAGGAGATTGAGGCCGATGATAAGTGGACGCAGCATCCTGGAGACGGAGGCACAGTCTGCGGAGGTACAGGAAGAGTACAGGAAGAAGCGGGAGTTAAATAGAGACCCGTGACATTTCACAAATGTACATGTAGTGTAAACCTTGAAGAATTCTGCACACAGACATACTGTACATTGTGTTTAGGTTAACACTGTTTAATGGAAATCACATTGCCAATAAGAATTACTACTAACTACCTAACTTTTTAAATAATTGTTCACAATGATTTGTGATTTGACATTAGTTTTTGAGAGCAGTCATTAAATGATTGAAACCTGAAGATGATTGAGCAGGGTTAACAGGTGAAAAAGCATGTTGGATGTGAGGCTTTCCAGGAGAATGCATTTTTAATTTAATCTAGTAGTGTTCAACCTTTTTATGTTGTTTTAGCAGCGTTTAAACTTGTAATTTGCTTCGTTTAGGTATATAGCAGTATTCAGAGTTTTTTGTTGTTGTTTTGTTCTTCTGTGATTTTAACAGGTCCAAAACTCATCAGTGAGGCCTCTGATCAATCCGTGGCCAAAATGAACATCGATTCCAAACGACTGGCAGAGTTTTTGCTCTCAGCCTCTCAGGTATAAAGCTTTTCTTACTGTTGATCACAACACATAGCTTATGTGGTTTCATTCTCGAATGCATTGTCCCTCCGGTTTGTATTTAAAAGTCACTATGAAAAGGGTAATTGACTGTTTTTCATAAAGGAAGCATCCCATGTTTTTTTGACATGTTTTTATTAAATGTCAGCGCTGAATGTATGCCCTGTGCCCTCCGGGGAAACCGCTGTTTCTTATTCCAGGTGAATCCATTCATGGTCAATTGTGAGTCTGTTTTTTTTATTTTTTTCTAGGTAGTAGCTGTTCTGTTGGAAGAGGACAGAGCTGAAATGCATTCCCTGAGGAAACTCAAATCCCAGGCAGACAGTTTGTCCTGCAGTGACGTTTGTGTACAGCTCAATACAAAGCTGCCATTTCTGCATGGTAGGGCTCCATTGGGTCTTATTCACATTTACAGTTATTCATTTGGCAGATGCTAGTGTCCAAAATGACTTCCAAAGCCATTATGGCACTAAAGTGCAAATAATATGGGTAATGACTAGCACTGAAACCAGAGGGGACAACAGCGCAATTGCCATTTAGTGCAAAGCTGATTTGAAATGATCCACTTAGATAAATTAGATAAACGTTTTTATATTATATAAATTTAAGTAAACATGTTTTAATGCATTTATATTTGTCTGCATTAATATGTTGGCCAGCACAACCCAGGCGTGTTAGCTTGGTATTTTTTGTTCTTGAAATAGAGAAGCCATTACCATGATCTGTGCTATGTTTCTGTGCTATGACCTGTGCTATGTTTCTGTGCTATGGCCTGTGCTATGATTCTGTGCTATAGCCTGTGCTATGTTTCTGTGCTATGGTCGGTGCTATGACCTGTGCTATGTTGCTGTGCTATGACCTGTGCTATGTTGCTGTGCTATGGCCTGTGCTATGATTCTGTGCTATGTTGCTGTGCTATGGCCTGTGCTATGATTATGTGCTATGGCCTGTGCTATGTTTCTGTGCTATGACCTGTGCTATGTTTCTGTGCTATGGCCTGTGCTATGATTCTGTGCTATAGCCTGTGCTATGTTTCTGTGCTATGGTCGGTGCTATGACCTGTGCTATGTTGCTGTGCTATGACCTGTGCTATGTTGCTGTGCTATGGCCTGTGCTATGATTCTGTGCTATGTTGCTGTGCTATGGCCTGTGCTATGATTATGTGCTATGGCCTGTGCTATGTTTCTGTGCTATGGCCTGTGCTATGTTTCTGTGCTATGGCCTGTGCTGTTTCTGTGCTATTGCCTGTGCTATGTTTCTGTGCTATGACCTGTGCTATGTTCCTGTGCTATGACCTGTGCTATGTTTCTGTGCTATTGCCTGTGCTATGTTTCTGTGCTATGACCTGTGCTATGTTCCTGTGCTATGACCTGTGCTATGTTCCTGTGCTATGACCGGTGCTATGTATCTGTGCTATGTTCTGTGCTATGACCTGTGCTATGCTTCTCTTCTCTTACAGGTCGGGAGGTGAGTCTCATCAGCTTCTCCCAGGTCCAGAGGCAGACTCTGCTGTCTGTTCACAGTCCTACGACCAAGCCCAGCGCCGTCCGTCTGGACAGCAAGACCGTCCTCTGCATCTGGAACATCTGGGAGCCCTCGTGTCCTCAGAAGGTCCTCGTGTATGAATCTGAGGTACATTAATTTCTGCTCCAAAACAGCCCAAATCTCACACTCTCATTGTTCTGAATTTACTGCTAACTTTAACATGTCATTTAGTTGAATTATAGACCGGTTCTTGTGGAAGAGGCAGATGCTGTTTTTTTTTGGCTTTACAGAATTTGATGTTGTTGATGTATTTTTCTTTTTAGCAACTTAGCTACAGAGCTTAGCTACAGGGCGTAAAACTTTTGTTACCTGTTATGCTTTTTTATACTGCAGGCTATTTTACTGATGGAAAGTGGGTTGAGTACTTTGCCCTAGGGTACATCAGCAATGACCTGTGCTATGTTTCTGTGCTATGGCCTGTGCTATGTTTCTGTGCTATGATCTATGCTATGTTTCTGTGCTATGACCTGTGCTATGTTTCTGTGCTATGACCTGTGCTATGATCTATGCTATGTTTCTGTGCTATGACCTGTGCTATGTTTCTGCGCTATGACCTGTGCTATGTTTCTGTGCTATGAGGGTACATCAGTACATTGTGCCCTAGGGTACATCAGCAATGACCTGTGCTATGTTTCTGCGCTATGACCTGTGCTATGTTTCTGCGCTATGACCTGTGCTATGTTTCTGCGCTATGACCTGTGCTATGTTTCTGCGCTATGACCTGTGCTATGTTTCTGTGCTATGACCTGTGCTATGTTTCTGTGCTATGACCTGTGCTATGTTTCTGTGCTATGATCTATGCTATGTTTCTGTGCTATGATCTATGCTATGTTTCTGTGCTATGACCTGTGCTATGTTTCTGTGCTATGAGGGTATATCAGTACATTGTGCCCTAGGGTACATCAGCAATGCCCTAGCATGTGATTTAAACCTCTGTAGCGCTGCAGTAGACTTGGGTTCTGTGCTGCCGCAGGTCCTGTGCTGTTGCTTCAGCCCCGGTAAGGCCACGCTGGTGTTCGCCGGCACCTCCGTGGGCTCTGTGGTAGTCTGGGACCTGCGGGAGCACTCCAGCCTGCACCACACTTTAACGATAGGAGACAAAGACTGGACCCTCCGCTATCCAACCTTCTCCACCGGTGAGTGGAAAGCCACTGCAGTGCGTGCGTGCGTGCGTGCATGCTTGCGTGCGTGCGTGTCCTTTTGTCTTTCAATGGTAATTAAATTGCAGATGGACTGTCTGGGATTTTTGTCACTTTGTCAGTCAGCAGCATCATTGCTCATTGATTAAAGTGACCCGTTTGGGCCCAATTTCTGCACAGATACATAAACATGTGTGAGTGTGTGTCCTTCAGCAGTTTCCACACAGATAAATAAAGGGATGAGTGTGTTTCCTTACTCAGTTTCCACACAGATAAATAAAGGGATGAGTGTGTTTCCTTACTCAGTTTCCACACAGATAAATAAAGGGATGAGTGTGTTTCCTTACTCAGTTTCCACACAGATAAATAAAGGGATGAGTGTGTTTCCTTACTCAGTTTCCACACAGATAAATAAAGGGATGAGTGTGTTTCCTTACTCAGTTTCCACACAGATAAATAAAGGGATGAGTGTGTTTCCTTACTCAGTTTCCACACAGATAAATAAAGGTATGAGTGTGTTTCCTTACTCAGTTTCCACACTGATAAATAAAGGGATGAGTGTGTTTCCTTACTCAGTTTCCACACCAATAAATAAAGGGATGAGTGTGTTTCCTTACTCAGTTTCCACACAGATAAATAAAGGGATGAGTGTGTTTCTTTACTCAGTTTCCACACAGATAAATAAAGGGATGAGTGTGTTTCCTTACTCAGTTTCCACACAGATAAATAAAGGGATGAGTGTGTTTCCTTACTCAGTTTCCACACAGATAAATAAAGGGATGAGTGTGTTTCCTTACTCAGTTTCCACACAGATAAATAAAGGGATGAGTGTGTTTCCTTACTCAGTTTCCACACAGATAAATAAAGGGATGAGTGTGTTTCCTTACTCAGTTTCCACACCAATAAATAAAGGGATGAGTGTGTGTCCTTCAGCAGTTTCCACACAGATAAATAAAGGTATGAGTGTGTTTCCTTACTCAGTTTCCACACAGATAAATAAAGGGATGAGTGTGTTTCCTTACCGTTTCCACACAGGTACTGTAAATAAAGGTGTGTCCTTGTGCAGTTTCCACACAGGTAATTAAAGGTGTGAATCTCTGTCCTTGTAGATGCCGTGCTGTCGGTGCCGGGTCACATGTCCTCTGTGAGGTCAGTGGAGCCTGTCCCTGCTGCCGTGGTTGAGGGTTTGAGGCCAGAGTCCTCACTGCTACCATCACACCAAGGTACTGCGGCTATTCCATAGATTCACGTTTATTCAATAATACTTTATTGTGAAGCACATTGTCGGTGACGTGATTTCATACCGCTCTATAGAACATTTTATTTAGAAAGCACAATTAAATGTACTGTACATCAAGTGGCTTTGCATTATAAGATACTGTAATGGTTATATGTTCAGCGTTTTTGGTTGCACACTTTCTTCTCGTCTGTTCCTGCTTGTCTACCCCTCACTACCTCACTACCTGTGTTTTTTCTGATATGTACTTTGATTATGTTCTGCAATTTATAGGTGTAGATACATATGCTAACTGCTATTGCAATTACTACAAAGTTACATGATTAATAATGTGCTACACTAGTGTCCAGTTTGTGCAGTTATACTGTCAAACTGTGTGAAAAACAAACGAAATCCCTAACCCTTTATGCAAGTACACGTTATGTAACACTATGTAATTGTACGACAGTTAAACAGCACTTTCTTGCTGCTAAACTGCAGATTAAGTTTTAGTGGAACAGCAGCTGTGAATATGTTTAATATAATGTGTAACATTACAGGCTTGGTAGCTACCAATATTATCACAATGGAATATGCTGAGAAGTATGTTTAGAATACAAACTTAATCAGTTTCTCTTTACTGCGTTTCCATAGTAATAAGATTTGTGCTTTTGTTTGTATTGCAGACTCACCAGGATCCTCTTTCCAGTTAGCATCTCTGGATGAAAGTGGAGTGATGAATATGTGGGTGAGTTTCAACTGAAATTAGTTTTGATCAGACTCACATCTATAAATACTGTGTGATGCCCCATTAGGGTTTCAAGGATTGCTGCTTTGTCACAAATTTCAATTCTATTAGTAGCAGCATGCTGAATGTTATTGAATTCAATTCATTATTTCTCCTTAGCAAATATGTCATGGATTTAGTTATATCCAATCAAACTGAAGGTGATGTTTCTTAAGAGCCATAACATTGGGCAGATTACTTACATTGACATTCAAATAGTTGTTTGAATAATAAAATAAGCCTACTTCTATACAGTAGGTTTGACAAAAAAACTATATGCCAGCCGGAAGAGAATTAGGCTACTTGTAGAGTGAACAAGAGCTGTGACAAAGGTGTGCATTCAAAAATGTACATATAAACAAAAGTTTTAAGTTGTAGTACATTTTACTGCTGTGATCTTCCCCTTAAAAGTGATCACAATCTTTCCTTGGGAAAATAAAATGAGAAGTGGTCAGGTCCTCACGGGTCTTATCAGGTACTGTCTATCAGCTGTTGTTTTGCATACCGAGACAAGCGACCATCGTAACTAACCCAACTCGTACCCTTGTAACAAGTTTGGATTTTAGGCTTGGACCCATCGGGGTCCCGGGTCGGGCTGCAGGTGTTTGTGTTTCGGGGGACCTGTGATCTGGAAAACTCTGTTTTTCTGTCTCTCAGGTCGTAGTGGAACTCCCGAAGGCCGACCAAGCAGGTTCACAGACTGACTTGGGTGAGAATGAGATGCATCTTTGCTGAATCTCTTTATTGGGCCGGTTACAGTAAGTGTTGCCATTGTAATTGTGAATTAAAGGTTTTTAATCTATAGCTCCCTGCTTTACAGGTCTCAAACCAGGGGGGAAAGTTAAGCTGCTTCACAGTTCTACACTTATAACCAATGAGAGGTGAGATTTAGCTCTGGAATCTCATTATAGGGTCATCCGTCACTGCTGATTGGACGATGACTGCAGCGGCTCTTGGAGTCTGCTGCTGAGTTTGCAGCCAGCCAATCACCATTGTGTGCACCTGTGTGTCATTTTCTGTGGATGGGAGAGGATGTGCTGAGTATTAAGGCTTAATGGAGACTTGAAACAAGGTTGCAGATACCAAACGAGTAATAGTACCCATATTATTGCATTTTTTCTTCTTCTTTATTATTATTATTATTATTATTATTAGTAGTAGTAGTAGTAGTAGTAGTAGCAGTAGTATTAATATCCATATTACTTATGGAATTCGTATTCCACTCAGATTTCTGTCTGTACAGTATGTGTAAGCATATTCATATTGAATGTATGAAATGGGTTTGGAGGTTGGTACTGTTCATGTTTAAAGGCGATATAAGATGGTGAGATCAGAATGTAGCTGCTTTTCTGTTTCTCCAGATCCTCCGAGAGAGACGCAGTGAAAACGGGCCCCCTGCGCACGCTGCTGTTAAAGTTCTTCCCCTCAGACTCCAACCACTTCTTCATCGGTACAGATATGGTAAACATACTACTGATCCACACTGGACGGAATGAGCGCCCTGTCTGCTGAATTACCATTAGGGTTTTCTTGGCATCTCGTGGACTCAGCATGCATTCTGCGGATTGGCCACCAGGTGGGAGTATAGTCAGTGCAGTCAGCGTGTGGTACTCAGGCAGTTTATTGCTTGGGCTCAGCAGAGGAAGAGCGCCTGATAAAGAGGTCACTGTTCTGGGTCTAGCTGCTGTCGTCTCAGAGATAACAAGCTGCAGGATAGCATGTATATTCGCATACCCACGTTGAGAGAAGATCTTTGTTTCATACATCTGCCAGCTGCATCGCTATCTCCCAGAGCTGAGCCTCCCTTCCCCTCAAATCCACAACTAAAGTAGTAGGAGGGAAATGTTTACACAGAGGAGAGCTCAGCAATGAGCGAAGGGGGGGGGGGGGGGGGCAGTGCCATCAAACAACAAAAAAGAACACAATCGATGCAATAAACAAGGGATGTATTTGTAGCTTGGGCGGAGCAATAAACAAAATGGCTATATATTAGGTTAGTACTATTCTACATGTAGTCTATACAATTATGGTTGGCAGGTTTGTTTGTCTTTGTCTCTCTGTTGCTTGTGCCTGTGTGTGCGAAGGAGTATCCAGAATGTTCCTCTCCTCTAGATCCAGGGTCATGCAGCCAGAGGCAGGAAAAAGCAGGAGAGAGAGATGTTCCCTTACTGATACACACATTCATAATAAACACGGATCACAGATATTAAAATGTTAGATGATAATATACAGTATACGCTGTACTAAACGCAGGCCCCTGTCCACACTGATGAGGAATGTGTTTGATTGCAGGGTTTAGTGACTCACGGAACCAGACACGGGTTAAAAATCCCTCCAAAGTTCTACAGGCCCCAGGAGGAGGGGCTCAGACCCGTCCACATCACTGCTGTTGACGTCTCTCCGTTCGGAGAACCCCTTTTCTTGGTATGACCCTCATTCCTGTGTATTTCTGATGTAAAGATAATTCTTAATTTTTACTGTTTTACACCTCACACTTTTTTTTATTGTACAATCACTGAACTGGCGTTTTAGCAAAGAGCCCATGAATGACTTTCAATTGACAAAAGTTTGTAATTGTAAATGTATTCATTACATCTCTTACTGTGTATGTGTGTGTGTGGTGTACATGGCGTGATGCGTGTATGTATGGGTGTGTGTGTGCGTACGTACGTACGTACGTACGTACGTACGTGGTATGGATGGGTGCGTGTGTATGTATGTATGTGTGTATGTATGTGTGTGTGTGTGTGTGTGTGCGTACATACGTGGTGTGGTGCGTGTGTATGTATGGGTCTGTGTTTGTGTGCATGTATGTATGGGCGTATGGGTGTATGTGTATGTGTGTGTGTGTGTGTGTGTGTTTATGGGCGTGTATGTGTGTGTGTATGTATGGGTGTATGCGTGTGTGTTTCCCTGTCTCAGGTCGGGTGTGCTGATGGGACAGTCAGAATGCACTCTGTGAAGAGTGAGCAGCCGCTGATGGGTGTGTGTGTGTGTTTCCCTGTCTCAGGTCGGTTGTGCTGATGGGACAATCAGAATGCACTCTGTGAAGAGTGAGCAGCCGCTGATGGAGTGGAGCAGAAGTACAGGGGCGGAGCCAGTGCTGTCTGTCCAATGGGCTCTCACCAGGCCTGCCGTCTTCTGCGTCTTAGACGCCGCATCTAACCTGCACATGTGGGACTTACTGGAGAAGGACTACGAGCCAGTAATGACCGAGAAGGTCCACTCAGACAGGTAAGCCATGTGTAACCGCACGACTGTGTCAATTCTGTACTGTTGTGATCTAACACTGCTGTTCTATACTTGCAAGTCGGTCTGGATAAGTGACTGTAATGTAGTCTGAGGAAATACAGTGTCTCGCTTAAGTCTGTTTAACATATTTTTAAATGAAAGTGTATTTATAAGCTGTAAATAAAGTATGGGCATACAACTGAAGGGCATGAATGCACCTGCCCATAGTCAACATTAGCTCTGAACATGTTTGTGCCGTGTGCACTGTAGCTCCGCCTTCGGGAGCTTTAGGATGAGAGAGAGAGAGGGAGAGCGAGAGCAAGAATTTTTCAGCATGAGAGAGGAAAAATAATGTAAAAGGGGGATTTATTTCACCTTTTCTCCTGTGTCACCTGATCAGGCCACCGCATGCAGTAACTCTCTATTCATTTAGAGACAAGACTGTTCCAGCTTTCATTTTGTGAAACACAGTTTGTAGATTTGAGTCTGATGCGTTCTGCTGTAATCATCAGATTACTGCCATTTTCGGAATTCTCTGTTTTTCCACATACGTTCGCTTGTACTGCTGTACCTCTGAGTGTATTCGTTTCAATTACAGGGTTACCGCCATGGCGGTTTTTGGTGACCCGGCCAAACCGAACACATTATCCGGAGTATCTTTGGCCAAGCAGACCGGGGAAATTGAAATTCAGTACTTCAGTAAGAGGTGGGCAGTGCCCACCACTGCAGAGCAAGATACACTGCACAACATAATGAGTGAGGTTTTCTGAAATAAGCCACCTGCATTTGGCTTTTGGACATATGTCAAAACTGTAATCTTAGTTTAAAAGCATATACTAGATCACACACCTTACACAATCTAGTTTAATAACTGGAGTTACAAAATAGCACTTTTTTCACTAAAAGGCGAGCGTGGCTACGAGGAGTCTGCCATCTGGGTGGATTTTGACTGTTCTTATGTCACTGACTTTGCCGTAAGAATATGTAAGTATCCTAAAATAACATCAGTCACACCTCAGAGAAGATCACCTGAACCTTTTGCACAATCTTTCCTGGACAAATCACGTTTTCTGCAGAAAGTACGTTTACATTTCCAGTCAATGTGGAAATGGCAATGGCATTTAGCAGTTTATTTAAATGTATTTGTTAAGATCCAAAGATACATGTAATATCTCGTCTCACTTCAAGACTTAAGAGAACAAACCAGGAGAATGTAGGTAAAAACAGTCTGCTCATTCCACAGTGAACAGATTGATCAGATGTATTTTGTACAATTAAAATGTAATGGGTATAATCGAGTATATATGTACAGTAATTGTATTGCTATTTTTTTATCTAATAAAATTTATGTAACTTTGTCTCGTCATTTGTTATAATTTTTTTTAAATTTTAAATCTGACAGTCAATCACATTGTGCTTCAAAAAATTATTTTTATCTTTTCATTTTAGCAATTTTAGGTGCTTGTACCCTCCAGACTCTTCAGAACTTTGATTTAGTCTAGGACAGTTCTGTTCAAAAGCATCCAACCGTAGCTAATGTTGCTACATTTATTGCCTTGTCTGTTGGGCCATGAGAGGAAGATTAGAAGTGAGAGTTGGGGTAGCACCCGTCTCTGAATGCAGCTCCCTCTTCAAACAGTGAAGTGGAAAAATCGCAGATATGTAACACTTTGTGAATTTGTGTGCACTTTGTAAATTTGTTTGAGAGGACACTGCCTTGAGGAAGGAATCAGCAGCCATAGAGACAGCAGTCAGCAGCCATAGAGACAGCAGTAAACAGCCATAGAGACAGCAGTCAGCAGCCATAGAGACAGCAGTCAGCAGCCATAGAGACAGCAGTCAGCAGCCATAGAGACAGCAGCCATAGAGACAGCAGCCAGCAGCCATAGAGACAGCAGCCATAGAGACAGCAGCCAGCAGCCATAGAGACAGCAGTCAGCAGCCATAGAGACAGCAGTCAGCAGCCATAGAGACAGCAGCCAGCAGCCATAGAGACAGCAGTCAGCAGCCATAGAGACAGCAGTCAGCAGCCATAGAGACAGCAGCCAGCAGCCATAGAGACAGCAGCCATAGAGACAGCAGTCAGCAGCCATAGAGACAGCAGCCAGCAGCCATAGAGACAGCAGCCAGCAGCCATAGAGACAGCAGCCAGCAGCCATAGAGACAGCAGTCAGCAGCCATAGAGACAGCAGTCAGCAGCCATAAAGGCCTCATAAAAACACTGAATTTCTCCGCTAATTTGGATTGCCTAAATGTAACTGGAGGACCCTCTCACCGCTGAGACTGAAAGAAAACTTTATTTTTTTTAATTTCTTCTTTTCACACCACAGATTACAGATAAACTATCATAGAGTGGAGTCAGAGGTAGGCCGTTCGTGTGCTGCTTTAATATACAGTCCATGGGCACCCGATCGACCAGCAGGGGTCGCTAGATAGCGTTCCAACCACAATTGCAATCCCAAAATTCTAACAAGCTGTTCATTTTTCTTAATTAGTTGCTTTTCATGTTTAGAGGGATTAGCCTATTTACCCTCTTAAGCCACATCATGTCAGAAATAGCTAAGCATGCCATGAAGAATAAAATTCCTATGTTCCTAATGTGCTTATTGGGCTATATTGCAAATAGGTTAAAAAAAAAAAAATTATCAAATTAAAGACTGGGGTGAATCAATTGGCTCCTAATTAGGTAGTTGAACACGTGTGTGTTTAAGTTCCCTCATCGTTTGTTTCTTAAATGTATTAACACAATGCAGGTTTGGCTCATTATCATTCTCTGTCTTTTCTTCATTATTTATCAAATGGTTTGTTTTAGTGGCCATGTGTCCACAATTTCACCAATTAGGAGCATATTGATTCACCTCAGTCTTTAATTTTAATCAGTTAAAAAATGGGTCTTTTTGCCCCTCTTTTTGTAATTATTTGCAATATAGCACAATAAACAATGAGAATATTGGACTTTTATTATTCATGACATGCATAGCTATTGCTAACATAATGTGGCTTAAGAGGGTAAATAATCCCTCTAAATATGACAAACACCTAATTAAGAACAATTGACAGCTTGTTAAAATTCCGGGATTGCAATTGTGGTTGGAACGAAAACCAGCATACACAGTGGTCCCCGAGGACCGACGTTGGGAACCACTGCCTTAACCAACTGAACCATCTCACACCCGGGGCAATGCAATCTCCAGTTGCACATCGCCCTGTGTGTGTGTAGCTACCGGCCACAGTCAGCACTGGCACAGTCCGGATTCGATCCGAGACCATGCCTTAACCCAATGAGCCACCCAGCAGTGCCTCTCTGTGCTTCTGCGGAGTACCCTTGTGCACAATGACCCGCCTGCACACACATTCCACACCAAAGTGCACCAAACCACTAGATCGAGCGTTTGCTTTTAACCAAAACACCTGTGTCAGGGTGGACAACCCTTTGCATTACTGCAGACTATGTCTGCAGCACTTCCATTAGCAACTGTTTATGAAAATATATTTCCAGATCCGTAAAAGGTATATACAATGAACGAGATTAAATTGGACTTTACTGATGTGTGTTTTTGAAGTAGTGATATACAGTAAAAAAAAAAAAATAGAATACATTTTTAAAACATATACAGCGGTTATTTTAATCAGCTTCCTTGCAACGGCCTTGCCTTGTAGGTCTCTGCTTCATCTTCCATGGTTCCACGTGGTTAAATTGGGTTTCTTAAATCTTGGTAAGTTTGAGGATTCTCAGAGAGGCGATTCCATTGAAACTATTCTTTAACTGCGATTCGAAAGTACCTTCCAGAGTGTCCTGAGGGGGAAATAAAAGTTTTGCAATTATAAATGTATTCTTGTACATCTCTTACTGTAGGGTGTGTAGGTGTGTGTGTGTGTTCATCTGAAAATCATATAATAGAATGCCGGGTGCATCTTCCTATACTCCAAGTGAGAAAAGAGCAGTCATCAATCAGATTGAAGACATCACCCATACCATACCATTCAATGATCTGCTCCCACCAAAAAGAGTGAACAGGACAGGCAGACTCCACAGGAATCAAAATAAACTTACATATGGCAATGGAGCAACATATCCTTGCTCCATTGCCAATGCAATTAGGCTATTGAAGGGGCAGCTCACCCAGAAATTAAATTAAGATATGTTTCTATATACCCGGAGTGCTATCTATCTATCCGCATAGTTTTGCTGAGATTTAACTAGTTTTATAGATTTCCGCTGCTGCTCCCCGTGATCTCACCCAGGGGCGGTGGAGGGGTGACTACCAGTGGCGGCTGGTGATCAAAATATAGGTTGGGGCGCTAGCATGGTCTTAGTGTCAGAAAAATTTTGGGCATTTGTTTATAAATAAAAAAGGGAAATACATCTGACTTTTGACTTTAAACAGGAAAAAAATAAGCAATCTTGTGTCTCAGTTGCATAAGACAGTTTAATTCACATTAACATTTTGGGACAAAGACATGTTAATTAGGCTACATATCTAAACATCCTGGCAGCACTGACACCAACACTAAAGATTAATTGGCCCATTACAACACACTAATGTAGCCTAAAACCACTACTTGAACATAAATTTTGCCCTTCTTTCTTTCAGTCCTGCAAATTTCTCAATGACTTTCTGGTTAAAGTCAGTCATTTCAGTCACCAGTCTCTTTTCCATTGACAGCATGGCCAATGCATTCAGCCTGTCCTGGGTCATGGTGTTTCTGAGAAAATCCTTTTTCGTTTTAATCCTTTTCAAGGTTGAGAAGCACCTCTCAGCTTCTGCTGTGGTCATGGGTGTGGTGATGAGGGTCCCGTACCCCCGTTGTTGTCCATAACGGTTCGGTGCCAGCAGTTTGAAATAGCAAACAGGGAAAGCAATATAATGCATTACCCACAACACATCCAGCTAGCCAACTCCGTTTGTCGTAACACGAGCGAGAGAAGCTCCGTGTATAAACCCGACCGCGATCACTTGCTTGCTGGTGAATGTCCAAATAAAGTCGCTGTGGTCCAAGCTCCTTCACTCTTTTCTTTTCTTCAAATGAACACCTTGAAAAAGGTTATTTTTTGCAAAGAAACAACCGAATTTTCTTCGTTTTGTGTTCTACTCGAAGACGCCATTATTCCACTCGAATTCCGTGCCCTAGTGCTCGCGGAGTGATACACGTGCTGCTGCGTCCAATTAAATACTATCCTAAACCATGAGAACTAATCAGAAAACGGTAGGAGGGTCCGGGGCGCACAGGCCTGCGTCCCGGGGGCTTCTTTCTTGGCAGCGAATCAGACAACAGAATCAGCGGGCTCGCCTGAAAAAGTATGAGTGTTCTGATTCAGTTAACGTTACCGGCGCCCTGCGTATTATACAATACATATTCAGGGGTTCCTGTATTATACAATACATTTTCAGGGGTTAATGTGCCGATTGCAGGGCAACTTTAGACAACACAAGACCAACATATTTATATGTTGTAACATGTTTGAGCTACATTTGTATTGTTTTTATTTTACTTTTTTATTTTTTATTTATTTATTTATTTTATTATTTTATTTTTTTTGTATGTGGGGGAGTGGGTAGCGGCGCCCTAGCGCCCTCTATAGGCCGGCCGCCACTGGTGACTACTGCAACTCCCTGCTCGCAAGCCTACCGGCCTGCGCCATTCTGCCTCTTCAACTGATCCAGAATGCAGCTGCCCGGCTTGTGTTCAACCTCCCGAAATTTTCCCACGTAACCCCCCTGCTGAGGTCTCTCCACTGGCTGCCAGTTGCAGCCAGGATCAGGTTCAAAGTTCTGACCCTGGCCTACACTGCAGCCAATAGGACAGGCCCCGCCTACCTGCAGGACTTAATCCAGAACTATGTTCCTGCTCGACCACTTCGCTCTTCTACAGCAGGGCGACTGGCACTTCCCCCCCTCCATGTCAAAGGCTCTCGCTTGTCCCGACTGCGGAGTTTTTCCACATTAGCACCTCAGTGGTGGAATGAACTTCCCATTCCCCTACGTTCTACTCCAACCCTGCCTGCATTCCGTCGAGGCCTGAAGACACACCTCTTCAGACTCCACCTTGACTGATATCCTCACCTAGGAATATCAGTTCCCTGTTCCCTGTGTTTTCCTGTCTGTTTATTATAGTATATAATAGTATTTGGAATGGTTTATAATAACATAGTTTATAATAGTATTTGGAATGGTTTATAATAGTATAGTTTATAATAGTATTTGGAATGAAAGTGTGGTGTTGCTGATTTGCCCACAGCTTACTGTGAACTACATTCAACGTTCATTGCTAGGGATAGCTGCTACATTATGCAAAGGATGTGCTTTGCCTTGTCTGTTCTGTAATGATGATGATGTCTCTGTACGCACTTACTGTACGTCGCTTTGGATAAAAGCGTCTGCTAAATAAATGTAATGTAATGTAATGTGTCACGGCTGGGGGGGGGGGGGGGGAGAGAGACAGAGTGTGGGAGTGGGCCCCACTAACACTAAGATCAACCCCCAATAACATCATAATAATGAATCAACAGGAATGTATGGATAAAGGATTACACAATTCATTGTGTAATAAACGTGAGATTTCTGTACTCAGCAAACTCTTTGTGCTAAGCTACATAGACAGATAGATAATTACTGCATTCATCTTCAAGGGAAAAATCTTAATTTATAGTTGATCACACAAACTCAAACCAGAGTGATTATTTCTGCTTCTGCAACTTCAGGTTGTGAGACATCCTTTTCTAATCTTTCATTGGAAAAGTGTAAGATTTGTGTCTAGTCCAGACATTGGCAAACTGTGCGGTGTGCTGTGACAGTAGTAGGACCTACTTGATTAAAGACTTCTGTGCCAAGAGGAACACGGAGGGATACCTTTACCCGGCCTATTATGGTTATAACTGTCAACACAAAAGGGTCACAGAGCTCAAATTACTTACAACTTTCAATACCGGGAGTGAGGGTGAATACGACAGCATTCTTTCATATTACAGCAAAATAATGATATTTATCACATATGACAAAACCATATACAGTAAATGATCAAATAAATTACCATACTCAAACTCTATCCAAATGTTTTTTTTTTTTTTGTTACTTTTCAAAAACCTTCATAAAATGTGTTGTACAGATCTAATACAACTTATTTCCAACACTGAACGTTGCTTGCAAATGTTCTATATGAAATGTGTATAATAATTTCTAATATTCCATATTACTGTGACGCTTCAGTAATAACCTTAGTTCTGAGTGAGAGCTCATCACTGTGTGATATTGATTGAGGGCTGAGGCGGGGTAGGTCCGTACACCTTACCTTCCGTGCACGTGTTGGCATAGTCAGAACAGCAATCGTTAGCCTGCTTACAGAATTCATCGCAGAAGCAGCCCCTGAAGCAGCTCATGTTTACTCCACTGCAACAGAGGGCTGGCTCCTCTGAACAATTCCCTGCAATAAACAATACAAGCAAAACATTAAACCTAAAAACCATGGGCAGTATGTGTAAATATATAAAACATACTGTATTTGAAACATGGAAGTCTCAGTGGCGTGGCCTGTAGAGCACTATCCACATGTTATTATTATTATTATTATGTTAATTACGAGCCGCAACGTCAGCGGTTTGAATCTGACCGCGCAACCTTTGTTGCATGTCTCTCCCTGTCTCTCTACACTGTGCTGTCCAATACAGAAAATACAGGAAAATGTCAAAAAAAGTATAAATTAAATTAAAAAAACATATTTGCAACACATAAACATTTGCATATTTATGCTTATTTTTTATTGATTTCTATTTTTTATTGTTTCTTCTAATCACTGTTGCCAGTGTATCCTTTTTTTCTCAAGCTAGCCAGGCACATGTTCTGTACATTCTGTACTGTGAATTTGTGATTCTGATTTCATATTGCACCAGACACTGGCCCACCTGAATAGAAGCTCAGTGGAAATAATGTAGTGTTGGTGCTATTGTTGCCAGGCAATACTGTCACGTTTGCAGACGTTCCAATCTGCTCACCTGCACACAAAGGAAATATGGTTTTGGCTTTATGTTGAGAACAGTAAGAACAATAATGCCATTTCACCATTTATCATGGCACCAAAAACAATGAAAATTAATTATTGTGTCCTGATCTGTATGCTTCAAACACAGACACGCACGCACGCACGCACGCACGCACGCACGCATGCACGCACACACACACATTCCTCAAACAATTACCTCAATCCCAGTTCGTACAACTGGATCACACCTTTCATGACCGCACATACGTAAATACTGCACCTTTGACTTCTACATTCTTTGAAAATGCCATAACATATAATCAGAAAGGACACATTATGATAATCAAAAACCACAGAACAAAGAATCACATTTTACCTGTTATACAGGTTGCACTGAAATCAGGGCAGCAGTCACCTAACCTTAGGCAGACCTCATCACAGAAACAGCCTCTGTTGCAGGTACTATTCAATTCATCACAGCATAATGGTGGGAACTCAGAACATTTGTCTAAAAGAAAAATCAAAACACAAAATATATTCTAACTCCCCAAATATCACAAGATGTTCATTCTCCTGACTTCAGTCCCGGCGGATTGGACACACCTACATGGAAATGCCACTCAACTCAAACTGAGTAACACATGCTGTACCTGAGATTAGGCATAACTGTAGTTATGGAGTTATAGTGGTCTGTGTCATTTCATTAAAAACCCAGGGAACCCTCAGGGTATTGTTCCTGTGAGGGAAAGCCTATTGCAGTGCAGATTTCATTTTAAAATGTCAGAAAACATAGTAAAAGCAAATGGATCAATGGATTACTTTACTCAGAGGAAAAATATTGTTTCAACAATGTACTCAAATTTTCTTTCCCCATAATTTACATTTTTGACTATTATTTACCTGATACTGAAATGCCTATAAAATTGTTGATTTGTTCCACTGCAGTCAATTCAGGCAGGCGTATTTTTTACCTGTGCAAACCACCAGCTTGGCTGCATTTCTAGTGGGCAGGAGGACTGCACAGCTGGCTAGGAAGGTGAGATGGGAAAACCATGCCCTCTAGACTCCCAGCCACATTCGACATTGGCATGGCCAGGATTATATTTGGACCACAAGCAAACATCTCATTTGGGCATTTTAATGAATGAATTAATTTATTATTGAAATAATAAATTAATTGGACTGATTATTATCCCAGTCCAATCTGGGATTTAGTTAACTAAAGACATGTTACACACTTACGGGAAAAAGGGATCACTTGTATGGTGGTATTGATAAAGCTGGGCAGAGGAAATAATGTTGTGATACTGGCGTTAGACGTTTTTGGGTTTGACGCTTCCAAAGAGACATCGATAGCAGGTATACGGGTGTGCATCGTAGTCTCAAAACCTGCACTTGTCACAGCAGATTGTGTAGTTGTAGTAAGGTTTGCTACAACAAAACACAAAACAAGAATGTTACAGTTAATAATTAGTGTCAAGACCTTGATGCATCAGGAAAACAATCCTCTTGGCTAATGTTACAGGCATAGCTGTGTAAAGAGGTTCCATCTAGTAGTACCTTTTTTGTTATAATACAAAATGTTTTCTGTTAGGTAAACATTACACTTATAGTTTATAAATGGGCCTCTACGCCATCTTGGTAATACAGATATTTTTGTATTCCTGAGAGTAACACTGATGTTCTCCACTAGCTTACATTACATGTCATTTCATTTCAGTGTCATTGACAATCGGGAGGTGTTAATAAACTTACCTGAATTCAGGTGTCCTTCCCAATGGCACAGGAGCAGTAACCCAAAGAGTGCAGTAGAGGAGTCCATCCTGTACTCTGTTAGGCAGTCCCAGTGTGGAGCACACTTCTACTTATCCCCTGGGCTGCCCCACCCTCGCTGACAGGAATTAACATTTGCAGTACGTCCTTCAAGCTCTGATGTAAGTTAAAGATTATTAAATATTTTCACTCAAGATTAACTGCAGCCAGTCTTTCCTTTGTTAATATTCCACACAATGTAGTCAAGCCGGAAAGTCTGCACACCCCTTTCACCTTCTCCACGTTTTATTACGTTACAGACTTATACTACAATAGATTGAGTTCATTTTTTTCCTCAAACATCTACACACAATAGCCAATAATGACGAAGTGAAAACGGGTTTTTAGAAAATATGCAATTTTATTTTACTGACAAAAATAGATTATTTAGGGGTTACATATCTGTACACACCCTTAGCCTAATACTTGGTTGCTGCACCTTTGGCAGCGATTACAGCTTCAAGGCATCTTGGGAAAGAAGCTACGAGCTTGGCACACTTGTTTCTGGACATTTTTGCCCATTCCTCTTGGCATATCCTTGCAAGCTCCGCCAGGTTGGATGGGGAGCTTCGGTACACAGCCATTTTCAGCTCTTTCCACAGATGTTCAATTGGATTCAGGTCTGGGCTCTGGCAGGGCCACTCAAGGACATGCACAGACTTTCTCCGAAGCCACTCCTTTGTTCTCTTGGCTGTGTGCTTCGGGTTGTTGTCATGTTGGAAGGTAAACCTTCGCCCCAGTCTGAGGTCCAGAGCGCTCTGGAGCAGGTTTTCTTCAATGATCTCGGTGTACTTAGCTGCATTCATCTTTCCCTCTATCAGGACTAGTCGCCCCGTTCCCGCTGCTGAAAAACATCCCCACATCATGATGCTGCCACCGCCATGCTTCACTGTAGGGATGGTATTAGCCAGGTGATGAGCGGTGCCTGGTTTCCTCCAGTGCTGCCTGGATGGTTGATCTTCTGAAAGGTTCTCCCATCTCCACAAGGATACGCTGGAGCTCTGTCAGAGTGACCCTCGGGTTCCTGCTCACCTCCCTGGCCAAGGCCCGTCTTCCCCGATTGCTCAGTTTGGCCGGGCGGCCAGGTCTAGGAAGATTCTTGGTGGTTCCAAACTTCTTCCATTTACGAATGATGGTGGCCACTGTGCTCTTTGGGACCTGTAAAGCTGATTTTTCCGTACCCTTGTACAGATCTATGCCTTGACACAATCCTGTTTCTGAGGTCTGCAGATAATTCCTTTGACCCCATGGCTTGGAGTTTGCTCTGTCATGCACTGTCAACTGTGGGACCTTATATAGGCAGGTGTTGGCAATCCCCAATCATATCCAATTAATTGAATTTATCACAGGTGGACTCCAATTAAGTTGTAGAAACATCTCAAGCAGTATCAGTGGAAACAAAATGCACCTCAGCTCACTTTTGGGTGTCATATCAAAGGGTGTGCCCACTTGTGTACATATGATATTTTACATTTACATTTTTAATAAATTAGCACAAATGTCTAAAAACATGTTTTCACTTTGTTATTATGGGCTATTTTGTGACAACAAATGAACTCAATCTATTGTAGAATATGTCTGTAACGTAATAAAATGTGGAGAAGGTGAAAGGGGTGTGCAGACTTTCCGGCTTGACTGTATATTTATCCTGGACTTTGACTCTTTGTATCGACTAGCCATTTTGGAGGAATTTGTGAATAATTCCGGGTTGTGAATAAGTTAAGTTGGATATTCAAAATGAAAGCTGTTTAATTACTATAGAGAATTAAACTTCACCCATACTAAATAATAGCAAAAGTTGATGGTTTCCAGAGACAAATTCCATCATATAGAAATAAGACCATCTCAGAGAGCCACTCAAAAATATCAGGAGATTTTGATATGGAATTTGAAAATAAAAGCACTTTAATATTGTATGGTGTCACAGAAAAAATATTACCCCCTCTTGAGTTTGGAAGGATTGCTGTGATAAGGCATTCTTTATTACACGGTCTGTGGAGAGAATTCACAATACATGATCGGTGAGGTTCATTAACAATCATCACAGATTAAAGGGATAGTTCGGAATTTTGTACATAATGTCTCAATTGCGACTTACCCATGATGTAGCTGATTGATGGAAACCATTTTCAACTAATTCCATGCTGTCCCTTCTTTTGGACATACACATGTTGCTAATGCTAGCGCAACTCTATGGTAACCGGTAGCATCCACTACCAAACGCACTTAAACACTCCACAGTGCACCCAAAGCAAATAAAATACGACGACAGTCTATCGGGGCAGAGCGGAGTATGGTGGCGGAGCGATACTTTACGTTACCTACGAATGTAGTGCCGGCACTCGTCGACTACAACAACAAAGAAGAGCAACAAGTTGCAATGGCCACGTTCGCTCGGCCGCCGTACTTCCACAGAGAACATAGGTCAGCACAAAGTAAAGGATTCAACGATAGTTTGACTTCAAAAATGATGGTATGAACACTCAAAATAACCCTGATAGACTGTCGTCGTATTTTATTTTATAATATTGAATTTCTGTAGTAGGCTACACTCTCCAATGTTAGAGTCAAGGATTATTTCTTAAGATGTAAATGGAAACATAGCAACGAGGCCTAGCAGGGCTGATTAACCAGTTAGACAAGGTGATTAACCCTCCTATTATGTTAATAATAATAATCTTTATTTATACAGCACCTTTCATACAATGTTTTGTAGCCCAAAGTGCATACAGAGAAATACCATACAACTCATAAAACACAATAATAGAGGTCATTTTGATGTAATAATAATAAACATAATTATAGATGATAAAATAATCAGACAACAAATTGATAAAATTTTGTTGACCTTTTATGTTTGGTGTCAAATTGACCCCAACAGTTTAAGCCAACACAACATTGTGGTAACAGAAAAGCATTGACACTTTGTGTGCAGTCTTCTTAATGTCTTCCAATTGGCTAGCATTTTATTCGTAAATATTATAAATCTGTGGTATAACTTCTCATTTTAGATGCGGGGGTAAGTAAAAGTTTAAAACCTGTATGGGAAAGTACACAGAATCACCCACAAAAATCATAGATAAAAATGAAAAAAGTTGTTTTATACAGCTACAGAGTAAGGGGTCAAAATTAAACCACACCACATCTCTGTATACAAAGTTGGTACAGACCTTTTGAAAACAGCATAAGAGGAGGGTTAACTGGAACATTTCAATTTCAACAAAATGATTTGATAGTTTGCTAAAAATATCTTCTACAGTCAGACACCTTTTCCACCTCGTTTAGCGAATATATAATCAAAGTAAAATCAGTGCTTTCACATTCACATTGCGGTTCTCTTTCAGCAGGTCAAATTAAGGAAGATACAGGACAGTATAGCAGAGTTTCAGCCAGAGACATTCTTGCCAATATCACTGATTACTGTTGCCGAGAGCAGGGATCTCAAACTTTCTCAAAGCATTCTACCCGTGCATATATTTTCTGTGCAGCATGATGTTACTGCAAATGAACATTTGCTCATATATGGAATTCAGTTTTAACTTTCTGTGAAAACAGCTGTGTGCATACATATTTGCTGCAGTAATGTTTTAAAAATAACGATGCTGAATTTTGTGCATATTTTGTGAGCACTGTTTGTGAGCACTAGGTGCCTACACTCTCACACTCAAAAAACCTGCCACTTTTTAACAAATCCTCATCCCGTACATTCTTACTTTCTCCCATATGTAATGAGACTTAAATTTCTTTCTCACAGGTAGGAGATATTTGCTTGTTTTAAGTAAATTGCTTGACGAGTAAAATTGCCTTACCCCATTGGCAAATCTTGAAAAGGGTCAAATAGTCTCATCGCGTTGGCAATCATTTTGTCTTATTTAGCAAAAAAGTAATAGAAATAAGACTTTAAGTCTAAATATAAGACCAAAATGGTGGTTAAGATTGACGTATTTTTGTTTTTTGTTGTGTAATGCATGCGTCAGAGGAGCGCACTTCATGCTTAGAAGCTCCGAGCCGAGGGCAGACGCATGCCCCAACAGAACGGTCCTTCTTACACTGACTGAAACCTGAAGCCACCAATCTGCACCACCATGACCTGGTCTCTACTCTGGACCATGGGGAATGCTACGCTTGAGTCATGATGCCTCAAACCTAGGCCTTTTCATAACAGAGCTTCCTGTTCGTATCTGCTTTGCAATTAACCTGTGCTACTTGGTCCCATAATAATAATCCACCCATCCATTATCTAACCCGCTTATTCCTGGTCAGGGTCGCAGGGGGGCTGGAGCCTATCCCAGCATGCATTGGGCAGGAGGCAGGAATACACCCTCGACAGGTCATAATAACAATAATAATAATAACACATAAATAGAGGCATACATAAAATTGTATATTTAAATAAATATATATATATTTTTCAAAACAATGTATACTCTACAGACAAAAACAAGGCTTCTCTTTATTACTCAACATTGAAATAAATTTGAGCTCCAGCTTATCCATATACATGCCATTGAAATATACCCTGAAATATACCACTGCTTAATGAGAAAGCATGCTTTTGATTTGCAATTTCTAGGCTAGGCACTCCGAGCCAGAACCATTATAGATGGTGCCCTGTATGAGCTTGGTGGAGTACCATCAGAATATGTACGAAACATAGCGTGATTTTCCCACACTGGGAGCAGAGGATTAGTCACCATCCTGCATGGGCAGATTTGCTGATGTGCAGTCAGGAATGAGCAGTGGTACCTGTAGATGGTTAGTGCTTATAAACCTCACCTCTGAGGACCATGAATGACCAATCCGAACCGTAGGGATACACTGCTTATATGTCTTGGGTACAACATCCCAGCTCACCGGTTATAGCAGGGCGGTACACTCTGGGGTTGCAGTAGTCTGATTTCATGCTCGTCGGTAGATACAGAACTGGGTACATGGATCAAAGCACAGCGAAGCTGGTGATCGTAGCAGGGGTGGAGGGGGTTCACTGCCGATAGTTGGATTGGGGGCAGAGTGAGGCTGGGTCGTTGAAGTGTCCATAACTGCTATTCTGGTGTATGATGCTTAGACAAACCCAGCAGAAGTAGTGCTGGCACTTGGTGCACTGCACTCTGTTACAGCCTCCGTCCTTCTGCAAGGCAAGAAAAGCACACTAGTCAGCTTTGGCAAGTTCATTAACAGTCAGCACAGATGGAGCCAGTGTAGCGAGAGGCTCTTATTCAGCTGGAAGACTATCCTGTTTCAGAGCAAACGTACGCACAATAAAAAAAATCCTTGCACAAAGTGCTAGGTCACAGGAACATGGTAAGAATCTTTTAAAAACCAGTCTTGTGAATCTTTAACAAAATACCCTTAAGGTCTGGATCAGTATCAATAATGTGCCAATGGTTTCCATTCCATTGGCACATTGTTGATACTGATTCAAACCTTAAGGGTATTTTCATGATTCAAAAATAAAGATGCAATCTAAAAGATATGTTGATTAGGGCAGACATGCCCACACAGAACACAGGAACCTTCCTGGATAAAATACCAGAATGGAATTACAAGTGTTGTTCCTGCGCTCAATGGAACTTTACCAACAAGCGTAGTCTCAACCATCCCAGCACAGGTGAAAAGATTAACATAAAAGGGGTGGTTAGCTGTAACACAAATAGCGTGACCTATTTATTGAAATGTCCCTGTGGTCTGGCTTATGCAGGGGAAACTGGGAGGCCTTTAAAGCGTACGATCAGTGAGCACCGGAGCAATATCCGGATGGGTGATATTAACCCCTTTGCCCAGAGGCTTCAGTTGACCCATTTTTGTCTGTTTTGTACCGTTCTGTTTAAAGCTTTATAACTCCAGATATCAATGTAACAAAAACACCAATAATGGCTTAAATGAAAGAAGATTCTGGTACCATTTATAATCATGCCTTAAATTAAATTAATTTCATAATTCATATGTAAATTATGGGCAGTGAATGCACAACCCCCTAGTGAACACCTGAGAGTCAAATATGTGAATAAGGTTAAATTTTACATTTTTTGGTTTACAAACCACCTGTCTGCATGTGTACAAAATATAAAAGTGATATGTATTACTGCTCAAATCCTATGAGGAAATTTGAAACGGTGTACCTTGGTGACCAAATATTTACCCAAAATGGATAATGGATAATCACAGCAATTCAAGAAATAATCAGAATTTTTCAACAGATAAACCCTTTTGACTTGTTGGAACTATATTTGCATCTATATCATTAAATAATTTCCAACTTTTGCAAAGGATTAGGGGAATGGTTATAGGTGTCCAAAAACATACCCAAACCTTTCCAAACCCATGAAAACCCATGAAAACCCATGGAAACATATGCAAAGTATCCAAGCTATCCAAAGCTATCCAAAGCTATCCAAAGCTATCCACACTATCCAAACATGAACACAGCTTTAGTGTCCATTTGAAGCACATTATTATGTCCTATGAGGAGGCAATTAATGAGGGGAATGACCCTTAGATAATCAATTTCTTTGTCTCAGTTTAGTTTCCAGTGCCAACATGTCCAACGCAGCTCCGTTCTCGTAATTAAAGGTACTTTATTACCAACCAGTCAGACTAACAATGTATGAGAACATGCACACAATTTGCAGTGTCATATGAATTACTACTATTACTATTACAACAACTATAATTATCTCCTATATAAAAATGTACCAGCCCATGGATTACTGTACGGGACAACTAGCTGCTGTGTCATCCATTTACGTCCCTGTATTAGCTATGCTGTTTCACCCAACGTAATGAATGGCTAGGCCACACATGAAAGCTTCTACTATAGTGTAGTATAAATTCCCAGTAAAGTTACTGTCTAGCCATAATAGACTGACAGCTCACCACCATTGTCATTACTTATGGTATACAAATCCAAGTCACTTCAGGCAGGGACTTTTTTCCACAGACTCCCCATACTTTATCGAGTCTTATACAGGCTTAATAGTCAATACCTAATAGGTTGCTAGCTAACTATGTATAAACTAAATTAAACCAGAATAAGAGAGACTACAACTCTTTTAATTCTGAATTCAGCACCACTAATATAAAACTGCGAAATCATAAACAATAATAACACAACCTAGCTAGCTATACTATTATGAATATAACACCATAAAACACACCTTGTACACAAGGAAACACTTAGCTATGGAATCCATGTTGTCTGCTTCAGATGAAGAGTCATGGGTGTAAATCTCATATGAATCCAGAGGACGGCTAAATGTCTAAACAAAACTGGACAGGTAGGTCCAAAGTTTCAACATGAATGGACTTTCTGCTTGCCAGACAACTGTAATTACCTATAATGAATAGTAGCAAGGTTGGTAATTGGTATTAATTGTTGATAACGTTACTTTATTCGGCGGCTACTTCTTGGAAGAAGGGCATGCTTGCTAACATTATATGTTGTACAGATCGCATTAGCTCGAACTGGCTACGTGGCTATAAGTTACCAAAGCGTAGCTACCAGCTGTAGCCAGATAATGCCTGGTTCAGACTAACGCTACACAAACTCAGTGTTATGCAACAACTCTGCAACAACAGAAAAGATTTTGTTGTTTTACCTGGAATTTTATATGACATTTTTACTGTAAATTACCCATCTATAATCCTGAAATTGTATCTAGCAGACTTTCACGTTCACAACGAGGTCTGTGGGGTGGGGGTGTGTCTCTTTCTCTGTGGGCAGGGCCAATGATGTTGTGACAACAAATGTGGGGAAAAACTGCATACTCCAGCTTTAACCCTAAGTAGATTTCATGAAAATTTTGATATCAAACCATTTTTGCGACCAACTCACATATGTTCAAACATGCCATTAAAATGGTGTTTGCATAACTGCATGTACATTATAGCCAATGAAGTGCATGTAACTAGTGCAGCGTTCCATTTGCCTGGTGTGTATGAATGAATATGGAGATTGTATAATGTACAGCAAGTTAGTGCTTCTAATCGTATCCTTGCAACTACCTCCACACAAAAACTCACTTTTGGATCCACTGCCCTGAAGAGCATCTCACCTGTACGATAGCGCTGCAGTGTGGGCATTTCTTAGTGTTGCTAGCCAACCAGCTCTTGCTGAGGCTTTTTTCCACACCCTTCAGGAGAACATTTTTCCCATAGCGCTTCTCCAGGACCGTTCTCCGTTTTTGACTTCCAGACTCATAGTCATCCCAAAGTACTCGAAGTCCATCTACAACACATAGATGGGAAAGAATAACTTGGCTACGGTCAGGCAATAACCAGTGACCCTCTACGGCAGGTGTGCACAACAAGGGCCGATCCGTTTCAGGATTTTGTGCCAACTTCTGCTGTTAAATTAATTAGCTTAATCATATCCTGAGCAGACAGTTGGATCAGCACCAGCTACAGGCTACAGCCACAGTCTGCAAGTGTATCCTACAGATTTTACTGTGCTAAAGTACAGGAGTGAACCAACGTAGTTCATAGAACTGTCAGAAAACTAAAACTAAGGCAATTGGTTAGAACAAAAACCAGCACGCAGAGCAGCCCTCCAGGACTGGAGTACACCCCTGCTCTATGGGAACTTCATAGACCAGAGGTAGGCAACGAGGGCCGTATCAGTTTCTGGCCTTAATTACTTTATTAGCCTAACATTTTCACCATCTGACATTTTAGCTACATTTCTTGATACGCACGTGAATGACAGCCGAATGACCGTATATGAAACATTTTACCGTGAACTAATCTATCAGTGAAGCAGTGTTTGTGTATACAGCCAATTAGCTAATTTTGCTAAGGTAATTGGTGGAAAAACAAAACCGGGATACACACTGGCCCTCCAGGAACAGGATTGCCCGCCCCTGTCATAGACTGTGGCACAGGTGTCAAACTCCAGTCCTGGAGGGCCGCAGGATCTGCTGGTCATTGATTGGCTAAAGAATCCACACACCTTGCTCACAAGGCCTTAACTGGCAGATGATTGAAAAGAAACCACAAAAACCCACAGACACTACAGCCCCCTGGGAATTTAGTTTGACAGCCCTGCCCTGGGGTGTCCTTTTTTCTGCAAACCCAGCCAGAAATTGTCTTAATTTGAGTTTCCCCTTATGGAAATGTAATATACTGCAGTATATTTAAAATATATTGTGAAGATAATTTTGATATATTTACAATATACTGCAGTATATTCTTTTTCCATAAGGGCTGCTGATGGACTGAACTACTACAGCCGGAAAGGGACTGTTGATACCCCACCATGCTCTCAGAGACTGATTTCACAAAGTGGGTCAACACAGGGACTAATGGTCATGGAAATGTATCAGTTTGAATTATCAGATCCAAACAAAGCTGCGATTCTGAAAGATAAATTGACAGATTATGGCTATAAAATGCAAAACTCTTTCAGGGAAACCTTATGAGCAAATCTCTTTTCTAAAAATGATAAACCATATGTAGTCAAATTATGACATGTAATATGGTATATATTCATGATTGAAATATGAATGATGAATAATGAAACAACCGTTGGCTTTGTATGGTACAGGTAACAATGGCATACCATGAACCAGTCTTCAAAATAAATGAATATTTGGACAATACAATTGATTGACTGATTGAGCTACTGAATTTCCAAATGGAGAGAAAGATGCAAAATCCTCCTTACCTTCTTTTTTAGGAACTGAAGCGTAGGGCGCGTTTGGCTTGTCAGTGGCAGTCTCTCTCTCCTCTTCCTCCATGCAGGGGGATGGGCAGTGGTAGCCCTGTCTGCAGAGGGTACAGAAGGCGTAGCGGCAGGAGGAGCAGATGGCGCTGGAGTTGTCCGGCTCCACCAGGACAGCCGTGGCGCACAAGTAGCGCGGGCAGTATGTGATGTCGGCCATGTTGTCCAGGCTGGACTGCAGCAGGAGACGGTCGTAGCGGCTGAACAACTCCTCCCCAACCAGCTGCTTGACCTGTCGGACACAAAGATCAGAGTCCTCAATGCCTATCTATACTATTGAGTATGCTAGCTAAGTACACTGTATGACAAAGTTGTTAAGTAGGCAAAATGTTCTCTAAGTGCAGTGTATTTAAAATTCCCGGCTGACGTGGGTTTTTGCTGATAATAGTACGGAGGATATTTTTTGACATGCAGTATGCAGTAAGAAATATACAGTATGCTAGTACACAGGACGCAGTAGAGAGGGCTCTGATTCAGACACAGCCCCAGTCTGAATGCATTTCCTTTTTCAAAGCCAAATAAAATATAAAATCTACTTAACAAATAAATAAAATTTAAAGAATAACACCAGAGGTAGCTCATTTGTAGGCTGACCAGACGTCCTCTTTTTTCCGGACATTTCTTCTTTTTGGGACTGAAAATATCCATCCACGTGGGACTTCTAAATTCCTATAATGTGCGGTTAGGTTTTGCTCATTCCATAGACTGTACAAACAACTTGCCTTGTTTGAGTTATGAGTTATGTGCTAATGAGTTATGGGCTCCTCCCTAGATGTACGGTATGCTAAACTGCATAGGCCTTTGCAAACAGTTTTATTTTTTTTACATCAATCATATTATACTATGGAACATTACATTTCTGTGGGGGCTGTGTCTTGCTTTCTATTCAGATGGGGTCAGAGCAGATATGTCATGAAGAACATTCAAATTTTACATTTAGGCATTTAGCACGATACTCTTATCCAGAGGAACCTACATTCTTTTATAGGTAATCCATTTTTACAGCTCGATATTTATTGACGCCATTCAGGTTAAGTACCTTGCTCAAAGGTACAATGGTAGTGGCCTACCTGGGAATCTAAACTACAACCTTAAAATTGCACGTTGAGGTCCCCTCTCTTTGTAATTAATTTCTTGATAATTTAATTGGCTGCATGCGTGTTCCTGTGTCTCCGTGCAGCGGGGAGGGGGGAAGGGCTCACGATACCTGCGTGGGCGTGGCTTCAGAGCTGCACTGGGACTGGGGACACTTGAGGCCCTGGACGGCGCCCTCCCTGATCAGGAGCTTGAAGTACTCGCAGGTGCACACGATGCAGTACACGTGCTCGCACTCCCTGAAGCGGAAGCAGTCAGAGCCCAGCTTCTGTGAGAAGCAGATCCCGCAGTCGAACGGCTGGCTGTCGAACGCCTTGCGCCGCCGGGCCCCGTCGAAGTCGAGAACCTGGAGCAGGAGTTGGCCGTCGGAGTCGGCCCGTAGCGCGGCCCCGGGGCCCGGCTGCTCTCGGCCATCCGGCCCCGCCCACGCGCCGGGGCCTGCTCCTGCCTCGCAGGCTCCGGCGCTGCTGCCGTCCCGTGGAGAGGGGAGCTCCAGGGACGATGAAATTTGGAGGAAGCTGAGGACGTCTTCCCTGAGGAACTGGATCCAGGAGAAGAGCACCACGCTTCCAGGGCTCTCCTGCCATAGTTTATTCAGGTGCCTGCACACTGCTGCTAGCTGGAGGATGGATACACACACACACAGCACATACAAACAGCAGACACATTTATGCACGGATGCACATACAGACACACAAGCACACCACAAACACATGCACAGTCGCACAAACACACACGCACACATACACATACGTTGTGTCAGAGGAGTACACTTAATGTAAGGTACACGTAATTACATTGTTTTAAACTTATGTTTTTTCAATTTCTTACAGTATGTGGTTTTTAATTAAACTAAAGCACATATCATGACACACCAACACTGTGGGATCCTAATCCCTGATGTTCCAAACTCACCTGGTCTTCTGAGAGCCATTTGCAGTTTAGTGTAAACAGAGGAGAAGATGTGGAAGGGTAATCCAGAGGAAGTTCAAAGTTCAGCACCAGTGGAGGTAGGAAAGACACCCCATAGTCTGTATACTTGCCCCCTGACCACAGATACCCATGCATCAACATGACAGGTGCCAAACAACAGAGATAACATAGGCCTACTAATCTAGGCCTATTATGTTTCCCTAAGTGAGTCTTCTGCCCTCCTTGAATATTCTGGTTTTCATTCCAGCTGAATCTGCATTTTTTTTATTTATTTGTAAAGTGGAATATGCGCTGTCAAAGCAGCACTTCAGCAGCAATAATCTGAGATATATGACATTTTGTGAGAAACATCTGACTGATAAGATACCATCATCTGATTCAGGACTTGGGCTACTTGGCACTTAAACAAATTCTAACACAATCATTATTCAGTATTCTAAATTGAGTCCTAAAACTGAGAAATATTTGTCTGAGGACGCCACAAATGAACACTAACCCAGTAAACAGTGGGACGTCCCCTTTTAGTCCCCTCAAAGTTATGATGTGACGTTCCCTAGGGATGTCCTAAACATTACTTGGACGTTATTAAATTCCTAGGAAGGTCACTGTTTGGTTACAATATGACAATATGATTTTTCGGGGATGTTCAAGCAAAGTCCCTATGCGGTTATGCTATGGCGTTGTGCTCATAACATTCATGGGACATTCAGGGACGTTCCTGTGCCTGTTACTGGTTACAATATAACGTCGTGTAATGAATGTCTGGGGGGACACGTTACTAGAACGACGTTTAGAAAACCCTACAAAAAGACATCAAGGCGACGTCCTGATGACATTTCGAGACATAATTTCAGGGGACGTCCCCGAGACATAATTTTGTTAGCTGGGAATTTTAAGTCCCAGTCCCACACCAACCTGC
Source organism: Synaphobranchus kaupii (assembly GCA_029718625.1). Taxonomy (NCBI): domain Eukaryota; kingdom Metazoa; phylum Chordata; class Actinopteri; order Anguilliformes; family Synaphobranchidae; genus Synaphobranchus; species Synaphobranchus kaupii. Next base: position 119,856,125 of record CM056377.1, read on the forward strand.
TTTGACATTGACTTTGAAATCCCGGGGCAAGTCTGGACAGATCCGAACCTCGCCTCCCCGCGCACTTCCATCCCTTTGAAACTCTTCCAGGTCGTAAATGCTGGCGAGAGCTAGGAGTTCGTCCTCCTGGGCTTCCTGGTCTTCCGACATTTCCCCAACGCTGATCCCTCAGTTGCAAACACATACAAGACTTCGTCTAAAAAGAGAAGACTTCCAGTTCCACATAAATAGCAAGCCTGACTAAAGCACAGGATGACAACTTCAAAACTCACCACATATTGATTAACAATCATTATTAACACACTGCAAACAATGTTGGAACATTGGCTTACAAATAGCTACAAGGGTAGAGCGCTTCCCAAACGACAAAACAAACACACTGAAGTAGTTCAATAACACTGATAGCCTATACCAAAATACAAAGTCACTCTGGGCGTAGAACGTGTTAGCTCTACCCGTAGCCTATAATACAAAGTCATTTTCGTTCATTCCTGATGATGTAAAGTCCATGGTACATTATTTTGTCTTACCGACAGGAATGTCGAAATAGGCTACCACGATTATTCAATCTTCAGCTCAGAACCTCAAATAGACTAGCTAAGTTGCATATTTGCCTATGAAACCCGCACGTAAGTTATAAACGATTTTAATGAGACGTTCAACGGGCAGGCTACTCAGTCCTTATGAACTCTCCAGTTTCTCTGGACAACATGATGCAATTACCTGCAATACGAGTCGATATGATGATGGCATCCGCGATGCGGCCTATGTAAAGGTCTAAAAACGTAATAGGGAAATGCTCCATTGGAAGTTATACAAATATATATCTACAAATATTGTTGTCACGCAGATATGTGCCAGCAACATCGAATGCCCATATATTTTTAAAATATGATATAGCCAGACTAAATATGAACCGATCAAACACAGACAACATAAAATGTATCCTTTTTGTTCAGGGTAGGCGTGTCATAGCCTACCATTTGACGCAATTCGTTGAAATGCGTATTTAAAACGATAAGTGTATAAAACATATCTTGATCTATTTACAACGTTGACGAAAGTTTCTGTTTGGTGGTAATGGTGAGGCGGAAGTCTGGCAAGCCATATAGGCTGCTGTATGGCACGCCCAATAATTAATCACTATTCGAGCCGAATGGCACATTACCAGCAGTCTTTGTAAATTATCAGATAAAATTAAATTTACGAAATGTATTTCAATTATGAACAAATATTTTACATATGATATTGTTTGGGAGTAAAATGTGTGGAAGTATGTAATGTTCCCTTTTCAATACCAAGTGAAGGAACAACTGCACTGTACTGCCACCTCGTGGTGGAAACACATTTCGCATGCATATTTACATATTTACATATTAAACAATACAAAAGCAGCTCAACATTTGAAAACCTAGAATTGTATTTTTCTCGAAAAAAAACATACAGTTGCACAACGTTACAATGATAATATTGACTGCCATTTTTGTTTGGATAAACAAAATTTATGGCAAGAAAAATTGTGTTTGGAAAATTGTAATATATTATCATTGGGGGGATTGATGTTTAACTAAATAACAATACATATTTTGAATAAATAAATAATAATAATAATAATAATAATAATAGTGAAATAACTGAAGCTGCCTTTCCGAAACATAGTAAGTCGTGCAATACACTACCAATACTAGTATCCGCAATTTTGACTGTTTACAAAGGGATGTGCACAAAATTGCTGGCAACCAAATAGCAAAGATCCAACTCCCACAGCAATGTAATACATTTAGGAGGCATGAATAATTTTAGTTAATTTCACTTGTCTTTCTTGAAAGTCCTCTGCAGCTCATTATTTCAGTCTTCATTGTACAAAATAAACAAAGTTCTTCTTCTGGTGTGCTATCCCCACTCATTGGCATGACGTTTGTCATGACTTATTGGAATCGTCAAGTTTCCCGTGTTATTTCCAAACAGTTGTTGTTCCATGACAACTGTTACATAAATGTCATGGTACAGTATTAGAGATTATCACAAAACTGTTACATAGCTTCTCATTTCCTGGTGATTCTGATAATTCTTAGGGAGCTGACATCACTGTATTTCCTTCTTAAATAGTCCTGAAGAACCAGGGTGAGCTGTGGAGATAAAAATGGACATACAGAATGAATGTGTGAGTCAGTGAATAAATGCATTAACAAACAAATGAAACAAATAGTGATTACTATACCTGCTGTGTTTTTTATGATCTTTGACAGCACTTTGGTAAACAAGTTTGATACTACTTTAATAAAAAAAAGCAAAATCATTTGGCCAAACCACTATAGCAGTGTTAGACATAGCTGCAGCTGTTATATTAATGCAACTATGACAATGGGTTTGGTGAACATACTTGACCTCACATAAATATGTCTTACATTGTGGAAAGCTTCTACCACAGTGAGGTTCTTTACATGAACTGGAGCCAGAATGGACACCTTCAATTGACCAATCACTGTCTGGAGATCTGCAACCAAAAGACGCATTTATACATTTAATGCTTGGCTCATTGGGGGCTTATGTGTATAATGACTCACAAAATGTTTTTTTTATTATTTTTTTAACTTGGTACAAGTACTTGTACCATGGTACAAGTACGTTGTTGATTGGTGAAACTGCAGTGACCAAATGGGAATTAAAATTAATGACTAAAAGACCCAGAATTCACTACAGTGGCCAGCAGCCATACCACTATGCAATCTGCGCCTGCTGAATGGCTGAAGCTAAGCAGGTTGTGGGCTTGGTTAGTACTTGGATGGGAGACCTCCGGGGAAAACTAAGTTGCTGCTGGAAGTGGTGTTGGTGGGCCAGTAGGGGGCAGTCTTCCCTCTGGTCAAATAAACCCCAATGCCCCAGTGCAGTGATGGGGACACTGTGCTGAAGGAGGTGCCGTCTTTCGGATGAGACGTTAAACCGAGGTCCTGACTCACTCTGGTCATTAAAGATCCCATGACACTTATCGTAAAGAGTAGGGGTTTCCCCGGTGTCCTGGCTAAACTCCCAACCCAGGCTCATTCAATCTGCCACCTAATCATCCCCCAGTTTAATTGGCTAAAAAAACTTATTCTCTCCCTCTCCACCTCAGCTGATGTGTGGTGAGCATACTGGCGCAAAATGGCTGCCGTTGCATCACCCAGGTGGGTGCTACACATTGGTGGTGGTAGAGGCGAGTTTCCCCCTCATCATTGTAAAGCGCTTTGAGTATCTAGAAAGGCGCTATATAAATGCCATGCATTATTATTATTATTATTACAATTACTGGTGAATGTGAGTGCTGATGTTGATAAAGTACTAGTTGATGTGACTGAAGGTGGTAATGCAGTAACAGTGGATGTGACTGCAGGTGTTGTTGGGAGTATTAGTGGATCTGACTGTAGTTGTTGATAAAGTATGAGTGGATGTGACTTCAGGTGTTGAAAGAGTACTAGTGGCTGTGACTGCAGATGTTGATAGAGTACTAGTGGATGTAACTGCAGGTGTTGATAGAGTACTAGTGGATCTAACCGCATGTGTTGTTGGAGTATTAGTGGATGTAACTGCAGGTGTTGTTGGAGTATTAGTGGATGTGACTTCCAGTGTTGAAAGAGTACTCGTGAATGTGACTGCTGGCGTGGATAGAATATTAATGGATGTGACTGCAGGTGTTGATAGAGCACTAGTGGATTTGACTGCAGGTGTGAATAGAATACTTGTGGATGTGACTGCATGTGTTGTTGGAGTATGAGTGGATGTGACTGCAGGTGTGAATAGAATACTTGTGGATGTGACTTCCGGTGCTGAAAGAGTACTAGTGGATGTGACTGCAGGTATGGATAGAATATTAGTGGATGTGACTGCATGTGTTGTAGGAGTATGAGTGGATGTGACTGCGGGTGTCGATGGAGTATGAGTGAATGTGACTTCAGGTGTGGACATAATATTAGTGGATGTGACTACAGGTGTTGTTGGAGTACTAGTGTATGTGACTGTAGATGTTGATGGAGTACTAGTGGATCTTACTGCAGTAGCTAATAAAGTGCTAGTGGATGTGACCTCAGGTGTGGAGGGAGTACTGGTAAATGTGACTTTCGGTGTTGCTAAAGTACGATTGGATGTGACATCAGGCGTTGATAGTCTATTGGTGGACATGATACCAGGTGGAGATGGAGTTCTTGTGGATGCAACTGTAGTTGTTGAAGTATTAGTCAATGTGACTGCACGTGTTGATGATGTATGAGTGGATGTGACTGCAGGTGTGAATAGAATACTTGTGGATGTGACTGCATGTGTTGTTGGAGTATGAGTGGATGTGAGTGCAGGTGTGAATAGAATACTTCTGGATGTGACTTCCGGTGTTGAAAGAGTACCAGTGGATGTGACTGCAGGTATGGATAGAATATTAGTGGATGTGACTGCATGTGTTGTAGGAGTATGACTGGATGTGACTGCAGGTGTTGATAATGTACGAGTGGATGTGCCTGCAGGAGTTGATAATGTACGAGTGGATGTGCCTGCAGGTGTTGATAATGTACGAGTGGATGTGCCTGCAGGTGTTGATAATGTACGAGTGGATGTGACTGCAGGTGTTGATAATATACGAGGGGATGTGCCTGCAGGTGTTGATAATGTACGAGTGGATGTGACTGCAGGTGTTGATAATGTACTAGTGGATGTGCCTGCACGTGTTGATAATGTTTGTGAAGTAGGCCTACTAGTATCTGTAACGTCTGGGACTGGTGCAGAACTTGTTTCCTTGGGTTTAGATCATACTTATCTGACCGATATCAATTTGTGCATCTTAACAATGACTCCTCCTATAAATCTAGGGTTAGATATGGAGTACCACAAGGATCTGTCCTTGGGCCTTTGCTCTTCTCTCTATACATGCTTCCCCTGGGACAAATCATTCGTAAACATGGCATTAACTTCCACTGCTATGCAGACGACACCCAACTGTATCTATCAGTCAAGCCTGATGAAATTGTCCTGCTGTCAAAAATGGAAGCTTGTCTTATAGATATAAAGGAATGGATGACCCATAACTTTCTCTTACTAAACTCTGATAAAACAGAGGTAATGGTGGTGGGGCCCAAGTCCCTGAGATGCAAACTATCTGGCTATATACCTAACATTGATGGAATTTCAATCACCTCAAGTGCTGTCATTAAAGATCTTGGTGTTACGTTTGATCCAGATCTAGTATTTGATACTCACATTAAAGACATCTCTAGGGTTGCTTTCTATCACTTGAGGAATATCTCAAAAATACGAAAAATACTGTCCCTACATGATGCTGAAAAGCTAGTCCATGCTTTTGTTACTTCTAGATTAGATTACTGTAATGCTCTTTTGTCTGGATGTGCACAGTCCTCTCTGAAAGGGCTTCAACTAATTCAAAATACAGCTGCTCGTATTCTCACGAGAACTAGAAGATTTGAACATATCAGCCCAGTGTTAGCTTCACTTCACTGGTTGCCAATCAAATTTCGAATAGACTATAAGATTCTATTACTTACCTTTAAAGCCTTACATGGGCTTGCCCCCTTATATTTAAGGGATTTACTTTTCCCTTATAATCCCTCACGAACGCTCCGTTCGCAGGGCGCAGGCCTCCTTGTTATTCCTAAAATAGCTAAAAGTACAATAGGTGGTAGAGCCTTTTCCTATCGTGCTCCTCTCCTATGGAACAAATTGCCTGCTCATGTTCGGGGTGCAGACACTGTCAGTCTATTTAAAGCTAGGCTTAAAACTCATCTTTTTAGTCTGTCCTATAGTTGAGGGGCAGGAGTGGGTGGCTGGCATTAGCTATAGAGTCGCTGGTGGACTGAGCGGTCTGTGCTGTCACTGGATCATTATTGGTAGTGTTGTGTTAAGCTCGACCGGTCATGGTCTAGTGGTGACTGTCTCAAGCCTGCCCTCATGGCTGTATTGGCCCCTGCCTCTGTTTAGCCCTTAGCTATGCTGCCATAGCCTTATTCTGCCGGGGTTTCCTTATCGCAGCAGACACCTCTGTCTCTCCTGCTGCGCTTGTTCTGCTACCATCTGAACCCCCTAACAATGTTTTTTCTTTTTTTTTTCCTCTTCCCTGCTCTGGGCACCTGCCCGGAGCTCTAGCCCAAGTTTCCAGAGTTTCCCGCGTCTTTCCCCCGCCCCCCCTCCTGGCCCGGAGCTCCAGCCCAAGACCAGCTAGGCGCCCCCCACCTGCCACTGCTGATCTCTACATGATGGAGTCATCTGTATCGAATACCTCCCTATGACATAATCAACCCATAGGCCAGTGGAGGATGGGCATCCCCCCAATAGCCGGGTTCCTCTCGAGATTTCTTCCCATCGGGGAGTTTTTTCTCGCCACAGTATGAGGGTTTTTCTCTCCTACTAGAGTTTTTACCTCTGCTATCTGGGGGCTTAGAGCTGGCTTAGAGCTGGCATTTCCCATTTCCCCTTTCCTCCCCTTTCTGTTCCGTAAAGCGTCTTTGTGACAGTCATCTGTGAAAAGCGCTATATAAATAAAATTGAATTGAATTGAATTGGGAACTACCACTGGGGTTGATGAGGTATTGGAATCCCCAGTAGTCACTACTGGTGCAGATGACATTTGGGAGTCAGTTGTATTATCAAGACTTGCTGTAGTTGGGTTGGCTGTGGCACCCGTAGCATTCCCTGTATAGAAAAAGAGAAATGGTGGTATATTTTTTTAATGAAAAAACACTATTAAAAAAAGGTTTTTGGGCAGCCCCTGCCTCCCTGCACTCCCCCCAGTCCAAGAAAGGTACACACCACTCCCAAGTACTCCCAGGTTGTTCAGTTCACACATGCCCCTGTTACTCATTTGTGTATGATGATACACTGCCTGGCCAAAAAAAAAAAGTTGCACTCAAATATTTAGTGGGACCACCTTCAGCTTTGATTATGGCGCGCATTTGTCATGGCATTGTTTTTTTTTGGCCAGGCAGTGTATAAACATTATTAATAGATTTCCTTACCTGCACAGACACTGATATAATCAGGACAGCAGTCATTTAAAGTCTGACATGCCTCGTCACAGTAGCATGATCCTCTTACACAGGTATTGTTTTGTCCCAGGCAACAGAGTATAGCTGGGTCAGCACAGCTTCCTAAAACGTACAGAGGGGTTAGATTTTACTCCAGAGCTTGCATAATTATTTGTTTTATTATTTTCTCTGCCGGAATGTGTGTGTGCTTTCGATTCATTTTGATGGTCATATATTACAGCCTATGATGTGTGAAGTGTGTCTGGATGATACACCTCCCTCTAGTTGCTCAGTGCTGGCCTCATGTCTTCCTGTTGGTGAAGATTATTCAACACCTAGGGATCCCCCAAACAGGCCGAAGGCTCCCATGGAATCTTCACTACCCCTTTTGAGAGTATTTATTTTATATTACCATTGGGAGTGGAAGATGCGTTTCCCCAGTGTGCGCTGGTTTGGTTGGAGACGGTGACCTTGGTGATGTCCACATAGGATTGTGCGGTGGTCGAAGAGGGACGGTCAGTAGAATTTGTGGGGCGAAACTGAGTGCGGATGCTTGTGGTATGTACTGCTGAGACTGGTCGGGTTATTTCTGTGGTCTTTACTACTTGGGGTGGGAAATTACTGGCGGATGCGACAGCTGATAAAGTACAAGTAGATGTGACTGAAGGTGGTAATTTCTTTCATATTTTAGAAATAACTTTTATTGTTTTAGCATAGACGTAAAATATATTCAACCGATTAAACATCTACAGGTAGTAGAGAACATCAGAAACCCCTCAAAGGGCCGCCGCACAAATGATTTCAACAGAAAAAGGAACGATTACAAAACGAGTTCAAAATATCACAATAACGGACATGAAAAAGGATAAAAACACAAAAATGGGTTTTTACAGACCAACAGACAGTGAGACATGACTGCCGACGGTTTTACACTCGAGATACCAAAGTCTCCACAAAGCAAAACCCCAGTCAATTTGCCTCCAATGGCTTCAGCAACAACCGTGATCGAGAATCCAAAAGAGAGTTGTACGTTGAGACACGACGGCCGGCGGTTTTGCACGAGGAAGCGTTGGAACCTCTGTAACCAACCTTCCCGAATTGAGAACGGCACAAGTTCTCCACATGAGAACAAAACAATTTCCCCACAAAACAAAACTGCGGTCAATTTGCCTCCAACGTTCTATGCCTAGGTCTCCGTGTTTACACATAACTACTTCCGGGCATCACACGAGCACATCACCAAAAAAAAAGGAGCTACTCCAGAAAAACACAAGTAGCTTTGACAAGGGAAAGACTACAACACAGCAAAGTAGCCATAAACAAACAAACAGCTTATTACCTGAAACAAACGCAGCAATACTTTAACACGAACTTCAGCGAGCTGGCAAAGTGCATGCAGTTAACCAAAGGGAAAATGAGTTAGTGAACGCTGCAAATACATATGCTCTCTCGAAATCCACAACAGGTGTCGTAATTTCCAATCAAGACTCAGGTGAGCCGAAGGAAACTCGTTAGCATACAACAGAATAAAAGGGCCACACTCAGTCACAGGGATGTACCAGTAGAGCTGTATTTCACTTATAAGTTGAAAAGTATATCACAGTGATACTCAAATTTTGCCCTTAAGATCAGCAGTACTGCTGGTTCTGTTACGAACCAGAAACGGGACGAACCCAAGTGCAACGACCAGGAGACAGATTCACAAAAGAGGGTCTTTTAATAATTTAAGTGTTGGGGTAGTCCCAACACTGTACAGGAGAGGAAAAACACGATATTACGCAGGAACAGTAGGAAGCCCGGGACGGGCTGCTCCAAGCCGGAGCTGGACTGGCAGGTCAGGAATGTTTCGTTCCCAAACCGGAACTGGACTGGACAGGAACTGGACCGGGAGGTCCACACTGGAATCTGGGTCTGGAACAGTTTTGTTCCAAACCGGAACTGGACTGGACTGGAACTGGACCGGAAGGTCCACACTGGAACAAGGGTCTGGAACGGATTTGTTCCAAACCGGAACTGGACTGGACTGGAACTGGACCGGGAGGTCCACACTGGAACAAGGGTCTGGAACGGATTTGTTCCAAACCGGAACTGGACTGGACTGGAACTGGACCGGGAGGTCCACACGGGAACAAGGGTCTGGAACGGATTTGTTCCAAACCGGAACTGGACTGGACAGGTAGGTGCGAGGCTCACACCTGGACTGGAACTTGCTGGGGAGCGGCTCACTACGGCAGGACAGGAACTGGACCGGATTGACTGCACCGGTACAGAACAAAAAATAAACAGGTGGGGTTAGTGCAAGGGAAGGCACGGGAATGACCGGGAGGTTCTCACGGAGGTGCAGGGTTTGAGAGGGAGGTGGTTGGTGAAGCACGGCAGAGCTGGGTAGTGTGGCGTAGCTGCGGTAGGTCCGGAAGGAGCTGACTGTCTCCAGAGCTCCAGGAGCCGGTGCCGAAGAACTCGCTGGCTTCTACGGTCGGACAGGAACAACTGGAGGGTAGCCAGGTAGCAAGCTCTCCCGGAGCCTACACGAGCTGGAGGTGGAGGTACCGCAACACACACAACGATAACGGGGGGGAAACGAACACTGCCACGGGAGAATGGGAGCTGGGTTAGATGGAGGAGAAGGGAAACAGGTTAGCTGCATGCACGACAAGAATTGACGGGGTGGTTAACTACCAGACTGTAGTTAGGAGCGGAACCCAAGCTGCACGGGGATAATATCCCACGACCAAGCGAGTAGTTCTTTTAACACGACCAGGAAAACAACGAGCATTAACACCGCGTGACGAACGTTAACGAACTGGCGCCGACTGGCAGCCAGCCGAAGGAATAAATAGTGAGGTTAATAATAGAGCTAAACAAGGGACAGGTGTGGAAAATAAGCAGGAGTGATTACAAGACACCAGGTGAGGAAATGCATGCAACGAGGGGGGACGGAGTGAAAAGGCGGAAGTGAGACAACCAAACGAACAAGACAGGGAAGGAAACGCCCAGACCGCAGCAGCGGGGAAAACACGGACAAAAGGATCCAACATGACACGGAGGGAAAACAGGAAAATACAGAAAACGAACAGGAAGGGAGCGGAACATTACAGTACCCCCCCCTCAACGTACGCCCCCTGGCGTACCTGGCGGCCTGGTCTTGAGAGGGAAGCGACTGTGGAAATCCTGGATCAATGATTGATCCAGGATGAGGCTCCTGTGGAGCCACGACCGCTCCTCAGGACCATACCCCTCCCAGTCCACGAGGTACTGAAAGCCCCGACCTTTACGGCGGATGTCGATAATGTGGTCCACCGTGTAGGCCGGGGCGTTGTCGATGACCCGGACGGGTGGAGGAGGGAGGGTAGGGGCACTGAGGGGGCTGGAGGCGACAGGCTTGATCTGTGACACATGAAAAACGGGGTAGACCTTGAGGGAGGAGGGGAGGGAGAGTTTAACGGAAACGGGGTTAATGAGACGAACAACAGGGAAGGGACCAATAAAACGGGGCCGAAGTTTCTTAGAGGAAGAGGGAAGGGAAATGTTGGATGTAGAAAGCCAGACCTGCTGACCGGCTCTGTACTTAGGGGCTGCGGTCCTGTGCAGGTCCGCCAGACGTTGAGAACGGGAATTTGAGCGCAGGAGTGCGGTGCGTGCAAGTCTCCACACGCGTTTGCACTTGAGGATGTGGGACTTGACGGAGGGGACTGCTACCTCGGCCTCCTGGGCCGACAGGAGAGGAGGTTGGTAGCCTAATGAGCACTCGAACGGGGACAACCCTGTAGACGCACTCTTAAGAGAGTTGTGGGCGTACTCTACCCAGGGAAGAAAACGGCTCCAGGAGGCGGGATTGCGTGCAGTGACGCACCGCAGGGCGGCCCCCAGGTCCTGGTTCGCCCTCTCTGCCTGGCCGTTAGACTGGGGATGAAAACCAGACGACAGACTGGCCGAGGCCCCCAGGGCTACACAGAACGCCTTCCACACCTGGGAGGAGAATTGGGGCCCACGGTCCGACACAATGTCGGATGGGATCCCGTGCAGCCTGACCACATGTGACACCAGGAGCTCCGCAGTTTCGAGGGCGGACGGGAGCTTAGGGAGGGGAACAAAGTGAACCGCCTTGGAGAACCGGTCCACAATTGTCAGAATGACGGAGTTGCCTTCTGACAATGGCAGACCGGTGACGAAGTCTACGCCAATGTGGCTCCAAGGACGGCCCGGAACAGGGAGGGGAAGGAGAAGACCAGAGGGAGGCTGGTGGGAAGCCTTGCTCCTGGCGCACACTGCGCAGGCCAGAACAAAAGCACGGGTATCCTCCTTGAGCGTGGGCCACCAAAAACTCCTCCTGACGAGGGTGGTCGTTCTGGCAACACCTGGGTGACACGCCAGACAGGAGGCGTGAACCCACTCAAGGACCTGGGAGCGGACGGGGTTGGGAACAAACAGGGAGGAGTTAGGGTTACTACGGGGGTCAGGGTGGGAAGTCTGGGCGGACCTCACAATCTCCTCAATCCTCCATGAGACCGCAGCCACCATACAGGAAGCCGGTAGAATGGGCTCGGGGTCAGCAGGACTGGAGGGAAGGGAAAAAACACGGGATAAGGCATCCGCCTTGATATTGCGGGAACCGGGGCGGTAGGACACAGAAAAATTGAATCGGGCAAAGAATAATGACCACCTAGCCTGTCTGGCATTAAGCCTCTTAGCAGATTTAAGGTAAATAAGGTTTTGGTGGTCAGTTAAAACAATAAAGGGGTTACCTGCCCCCTCCAGCCAGTGGCGCCACTCCTCAAGAGCCAGCTTGATAGCCAGAAGCTCCCGGTCCCCGACATCATAGTTCCGCTCGGCGGAGGACAGCCTCCGGGAGAAGAAAGCACAGGGATGGAGCTTGTTGTCCAAGGCGGCTCGTTGGGACAGAATGGCCCCCACGCCGGTGTCGGAGGCATCCACCTCAATCGTAAATTGGCGGGTAGGGTCAGGGTGACAAAGAATAGGGGCCGAGGAAAACCGAGTCTTAAGGCGTTCGAACGCGAGCTGAGCCTCGGAGTTCCAACAAAAAGAAAAAGCAGTGGAGGTGAGTTTGGTTAGGGGAGCAGCAATGACACTGTAATTACGGATAAATCTACGGTAAAAATTGGCAAAACCAAGGAACTGTTGCAGGTACTTACGAGAGGTGGGTTGGGGCCATTCTGTCACCGCCTTGATCTTGGCAGGATCCGCCCGGATGCTGCCCTCCTCGATGATGAAGCCGAGGAACGGGACTGAGGAGACGTGGAAGGAGCACTTCTCTGCCTTGACAAAGAGCTGGTTTTCAAGCAGACGCTGGAGAACCTCCCGGACATGGAGAATGTGCTCCTGAGGGGACTTAGAAAAAATCAAAATATCATCGATATAGACAAACACAGTTTTCCCCAACAGGTCTCGCAGGACGTCATTTACCATGCCCTGAAAGACTGCCGGGGCGTTAGTAAGGCCGAAGGGGACCACTAGGTACTCGTAGTGGCCCAACGGGGTATTGAAGGCAGTCTTCCATTCATCCCCCTCCCGTATACGCACCAAATGGTACGCATTACGGAGGTCGAGCTTTGTAAAAATGACGGCCTGCGAGAGGGGTTCAAATGCAGTATTAATAAGGGGAAGAGGATATTTGTTGCGGACGGTTATTTGGTTTAGCCCTCGGTAGTCGATGCAGGGCCGTAGTGAGCCGTCCTTTTTCCCCACAAAAAAGAACCCAGCACCAACAGGAGAAGAGGAGGGGCGGATGATGCCCGAGGCGAGGGACTCATGAATATACTCCTCCATGGAGAGTTTCTCCGGACCCGACAGACTGTAGAGACGACCAGACGGAAGCTTGGCTCCCGCCAGCAGGTCAATACAACAATCGTAGGGTCGGTGAGGAGGTAGGGACAGAGCGCGTGATTTAGAGAAGGTAAGGGAGAGGTCGTGATATTGCTTGGGGACGTTGGACAGATCGGGTTCGGGTAAGTTGGTGCTGGAATTCTTGGTCCCCGGAGGGGGGAGAGCGGAACGGAGACAGCTAGCCAGACAGTGACTACTCCACGCCAGGATACGACCGGCTTGCCAGTCGATATGAGGGTTGTGAAGGCGGAGCCAGGTCTGACCCAAAACTATGGGGGATTGTTGAGAATTGATAAGCAGAAGTTGAATACTCTCCCGATGATTGCCGGATAAAACGAGCTGCACGGGAACGGTGGAGTGGGTGACTAACCCCAGACTTCTACCGTCTAAGGCAAAGGCAGTGATGGGAGAGGGTAGTAGATCCGTGGGGATGCCGGCCCTCCTGGCGAAGGTGATGTCCATAAAGTTAGCGTCGGCCCCAGAGTCGATAAGGGCCGACGAAACTTCGGACTTGTCCCTCCAAAGGAGAGTGGCCTTGAAGACCAGGCGATTCTGAGCTGCATGGCAAGGTATGATTGGGCTCGTCAGTACGCCCAGTTTTACTGGCGAGCCTATTCTTTTGGGCGAATGGGGCATGAGGCGATCTGGTGGCCTGGTTTGCCACAGTAAAAACAAGATCTTGATCGCAAGCGACGTTGGCGCTCCTCGGCGTTGACCGCAACTCTGCCCAGTTGCATGGGCTCCTCCTCGGAGACACCAGACGCCGCTCTGGGTCCAGAGGCAGAAGGGTGCGAGCGAGTGTGTTGCTGATGCTGATGACCGGAGTTCCCCCCTCGCTCACGGGCCCGGATACGGAGACGGTTGTCAATAGCGATGGCCAGGCTAATAAGGCAATTGAGCGAAGTTGATTCCTCACGGGTGGCAAGTTGGTCCTTTAATTCTTCGCTAAGCGCCTGGCGAAAAGCCCCCTGAAGGGCGGTGTCATTCCATCCGGACTCCGCTGCGAGGGTACGGAATTGGATTGCCATTTCCGCGACACTGCGGCTTCCTTGACGGACCCGAAGTAGGCGTTGCGTTGCGTCTCGCCCACAGGAAGGGTGATCGAAAACACGCCGCATCTCAGCAGTGAAGGCGGCGAAGTTGATGCAGAGCGCGGCTTGGCTGTCCCAAATGGATGTAGCCCACTCCAGGGCACCACCTCCCAAACTGCTCATTATGAAGGCGATCTTACATGGGTCGGAGGCGAAGGAGGAGGGCTGCATCCGGAATACAATGTCGCATTTCATCAAGAATTCGCAACATTTTCCCAATTCCCCGCGGTATAATTCTGGATGTTGAACGCGGGGCTCACGGAGAGAAGTGGACACAGAAGGATCCACCGGCGGATCCGGCGCGGGCGGTGTAGGGCCCATAGGAATACGCGGAAGCGGCTGGTGGAGAGCTAGCTGTGCTACTTGCTCCGTGATGACCCTCAGCACCTCCAACACGTCATCCAAACGTTGGCCCTGTTGGTCGCTGACCGCAGTTTGGCAGGAGAAGGCGTGACGAATTTGCTCTAGGTCGGCTGGGTCCATGATTTTAGGCCAGTTCGTTCTGTTACGAACCAGAAACGGGACGAACCCAAGTGCAACGACCAGGAGACAGATTCACAAAAGAGGGTCTTTTAATAATTTAAGTGTTGGGGTAGTCCCAACACTGTACAGGAGAGGAAAAACACGATATTACGCAGGAACAGTAGGAAGCCCGGGACGGGCTGCTCCAAGCCGGAGCTGGACTGGCAGGTCAGGAATGTTTCGTTCCCAAACCGGAACTGGACTGGACAGGAACTGGACCGGGAGGTCCACACTGGAATCTGGGTCTGGAACAGTTTTGTTCCAAACCGGAACTGGACTGGACTGGAACTGGACCGGAAGGTCCACACTGGAACAAGGGTCTGGAACGGATTTGTTCCAAACCGGAACTGGACTGGACTGGAACTGGACCGGGAGGTCCACACTGGAACAAGGGTCTGGAACGGATTTGTTCCAAACCGGAACTGGACTGGACTGGAACTGGACTGGACTGGAACTGGACCGGGAGGTCCACACGGGAACAAGGGTCTGGAACGGATTTGTTCCAAACCGGAACTGGACTGGACAGGTAGGTGCGAGGCTCACACCTGGACTGGAACTTGCTGGGGAGCGGCTCACTACGGCAGGACAGGAACTGGACCGGATTGACTGCACCGGTACAGAACAAAAAATAAACAGGTGGGGTTAGTGCAAGGGAAGGCACGGGAATGACCGGGAGGTTCTCACGGAGGTGCAGGGTTTGAGAGGGAGGTGGTTGGTGAAGCACGGCAGAGCTGGGTAGTGTGGCGTAGCTGCGGTAGGTCCGGAAGGAGCTGACTGTCTCCAGAGCTCCAGGAGCCGGTGCCGAAGAACTCGCTGGCTTCTACGGTCGGACAGGAACAACTGGAGGGTAGCCAGGTAGCAAGCTCTCCCGGAGCCTACACGAGCTGGAGGTGGAGGTACCGCAACACACACAACGATAACGGGGGGGAAACGAACACTGCCACGGGAGAATGGGAGCTGGGTTAGATGGAGGAGAAGGGAAACAGGTTAGCTGCATGCACGACAAGAATTGACGGGGTGGTTAACTACCAGACTGTAGTTAGGAGCGGAACCCAAGCTGCACGGGGATAATATCCCACGACCAAGCGAGTAGTTCTTTTAACACGACCAGGAAAACAACGAGCATTAACACCGCGTGACGAACGTTAACGAACTGGCGCCGACTGGCAGCCAGCCGAAGGAATAAATAGTGAGGTTAATAATAGAGCTAAACAAGGGACAGGTGTGGAAAATAAGCAGGAGTGATTACAAGACACCAGGTGAGGAAATGCATGCAACGAGGGGGGACGGAGTGAAAAGGCGGAAGTGAGACAACCAAACGAACAAGACAGGGAAGGAAACGCCCAGACCGCAGCAGCGGGGAAAACACGGACAAAAGGATCCAACATGACACGGAGGGAAAACAGGAAAATACAGAAAACGAACAGGAAGGGAGCGGAACATTACAGGTTCTCTTTCATCATCCACCTATGGGGAATGGTATCCGGCCATGACTAAGTCTGGCTCTGACAGACAGTAGTGAACCCAATGCCAAAGGACACTACAGCACTAGTCTTCCTCAGCTGACAATCACTTCTCGCAAACTACCGAGTATTCTGCTCACAGTACTGAGTTGGGCTGACCAGTCCGACCGGGACTTGTGGGGGTTTCCTCTCTCCCTCTCCAGTCCCCCGATACTGGAGTCTGAGAATGATGGCATGGCCATTGCATCAAATGTTCATGACAGAAAATCCCCCCCAGGCCCCAGAAAACAGCTCTTCCCAGTTCTCCCTGCCTGTGCCAAGCATATGAAAAACCACTGGATTTTCTGGTGGCCTTGCATGCTCCTGTTACGTATGGACCTCGTCCGACCTCCTGTCTCAGACAAATGGGGAAATGCATCACTCAACTTCAACGCATTACGGCATCCCTAATCAAAATGACTGTTTTCTGTATCACACGCAGTTCAGCCTTAAAGCAGATTGATCACGTCAAGACATGTTCCAGTGTCCATATTCATTCATCATTCAGGTTTGCACGATTTTCCTTACCTGTGACTGACTGTCCTTCCGTACTGTATATGAGAAACAGAAGCCCAAAGAGTGCAGTAGAGGAGTCCATCCTGTACTCTGTTAGCCAGTCCCAGTGTGGAGCAGACTCCTACTTATCCCCTGGGCTGCCCCGCCCTCACTGATGGGAACCACTGATTATTCAGTCCACCTATCACATTCATTGTCTTCACGGTTTGTCATGACATCCGTCTGCCATTCCTGAGAATTCTAATTAAAACCTTGATTGTTTTTTATTTTTCTTCTTCCTTCAAGTATTTTCCGCAAGCTTCTGATTTTCTTACCGTGTGTAATGGGGCGTGACGTGTGAGGTAGGAGGAGCCAAACGCAGCAAGGGGATTCTTTAAGCCCTTAGGCCACTAAGGCGGGAAACCCCGCAGATAAGGGAGGAGACAAGACAGGGAACACGTACCAAAGCTACTAACCGGCTCACTGTGACACACCAATAAGTAGAAGCGCAAACGGCAGGTCTTTCATTAAGAAAACCAAGCAAAGCGAATAGAACAAAGCACGAGGCTCTCAAACTTCTACAAGCTAAGTGACTAGAGAACGAGCCGGAAATAACAAATGCCCTGTCTCGGTAACGAGACGCATAAGAACAGGCGAGTAGCATAATGGTACAAACAAAACACACAACAAACACTGAAAACTAATGCGAATTACAATTAACAGGAGGCGAAAAGAATGGGATCTAACGTTCCAAGGCTACTCTCAGAGACTAGTAGTCAAAACGCAAACATGTCCACAACATCGCCCAATCTTCCCCACAGGAAGACATGTACCGACAGACGAAACAGAACTACAGTTCCGAACAAAATCGTCAAACTCCCTATCAGGATAAAAGGCACACAGAGACGAAAGGACAGCTGCACCGGAATTATCGGCTAACTGACTAACACGAGTATAGAGAATAAAAGCCCTGCCTCTTGGTAAAGAGGAATGTAACGAGAAGGCGAAGGAACAAAGATAACGTTCCATGGCTAGTTTCATAAGCTCGCAGTCACATGCATAAATAAAGGGGTAAACTCCCAATCTCCCAGGAGGGAGAAACATTTCACAGTCCCATAACTTTACTAGCAGAATGACTAGCTTAAATAGAAAACACACGCCCTAGCCTCTCAGTAAAGGGAAATGTAACGAGGCGAGGGAACCAATAATTAAAGTTCCAAGGCTATAATGAGGCTCGCAGTCACACGCAAACATGTCCACAACATCGCCCAATCCTCCCCACAGGAAGACATGCACCGACAGACGAAACAGAACTATAGTTCCGAACAAAATCGTCAAACTCCATATAAGGATAAAGACACAAGTCATGCACCGACAGACGAAACAGAACTACAGTTCCAAACAGAATCGTCAAACTCCATACAAGGATAAAAGGTACAAGACATGCATCGACAGACTAAACAGAACTAAAGTTCCTAACAAAATCGTCAAACTCCATACACGGATAAAGGCACACAGGGGCGAGAGGACAGCTGCACCGGAATGATCGGTTATCTGACTAACGCAAGCTCAACAGAAAATACTAGCCCTGCCTCTAAGAATAAATAGAGCCCTAAAGTCAGTATGATAAAACACCCTGTCTCTTAATAAACAAACTCCTCTTGCTATCACGAAAGACAGCAGATAGAGAGAGGAGAAAGAGACAGAGAATGGCAAACGATCTAGGCAAAAACGACAAACAAAGGACAGACCAGAAAGCGGCAACTGAAATGAGCACACAAAACAGGAATTCAACCTGAAGCTCAAAGCACAAAGGCCAGTACCGCAAAACTCCAATAAAAGCACAACGGAGCAAAATGGTCTCCTTAAAAACACTAGATCAATCATACGACTAAAACTTTAAAAGGGCAAAAATAAACGCACACAAAACAGCACAAATAATGCCATACAACACACCAAAAACCTGCCACTTTTTAACCAATCCTCATCCCGTACATTCTTACTTTCTCCCATATGTAATGAGACTTAAATTTCTTTCTCACAGGTAGGAGATATTTGCTTGTTTTAAGTAAATTGCTTGACGAGTAAAATTGCCTTACCCCATTGGCAAATCTTGAAAAGGGTCAAATAGTCTCATCGCGTTGGCAATCATTTTGTCTTATTTAGCAAAACAGTTATAGAAATAAGACTTTAAGTCTAAATATAAGACCGAAATGGTGGTTAAGATTGACGTATTTTTGTTTTTTGCAGTGTAATGCATGCGTCAGAGGAGCGCACTTCATGCTTAGAAGCTCCGAGCCGAGGGCAGACGCATGCACCAACAGAACAGTCCTTCTTACACTGACTGAAACCTGAAGCCACCAATCTGCACCACCATGAGCTGGACTCTACTCTGGACCATGGGGAATGCTATGCTTGAGTCATGATGCCTCAAACCTAGGCCTTTTCATAACAGAGCTTCCTGTTCGTATCTGCTTTGCAATTAACCTGTGCTACTTGGTCCCATAATAATAATCCACCCATCCATTATCTAACCCGCTTATTCCTGGTCAGGGTCGCAGGGGGGCTGGAGCCTATCCCAGCATGCATTGGGCGAGAGGCAGGAATACACCCTCGACAGGTCATAATAATAATAATAATAATAATAATAATACTACATAAATAGAGGTATACATAAAATTGTATATTTAAATAAATATATATATATATTTCAAAACAATGTATACTCTACAGACAAAAACAAGGCTTCTCTTTATTACTCAACATTGAAATAAATGATTTGAGCTCCAGCTTATCCATATACATGCCATTGAAATATACCCTGAAATATACCACTCCTTAATGAGAAAGCATGCTTTTGATTTGCTATTTCTAGGCTAGGCACTCCGAGCCAGAACCATTATAGATGGTGCCCTGTATGAGCTTGCTAGATTACCATCAGAATATGTACGAAACATAGCGTGATTTTCCCACACTGGGAGCAGAGGATTAGTCGCCATCCTGCATGGACAGATTTGCTGATGTGCAGTCAGGAATGAGCAGTGGTACCTGTAGATGGTTAGTGCTTATAAACCTCACCTCTGAGGACCATGAATGACCAATCCGAACTGTAGGGATACACTGCTTATATGTCTTGGGTACAACATCCCAGCTCACCGGTTATAGCAGGGCGGTACACTCTGGGGTTGCAGTAGTCTGATTTCATGCTCGTCGGTAGATACAGAACTGGGTACATGGATCAAAGCACAGCGAAGCTGGTGATCGTAGCAGGGGTGGATGGGGTTCACTGCCGATAGTCGGATTGGGGGCAGAGTGAGGCTGGGTCGTTGAAGTGTCCATAACTGCTATTCTGGTGTAGGATGCTTAGACAAACCCAGCAGAAGTAGTGCTGGCACTTGGTGCACTGCACTCTGTTACAGCCTCCGTCCTTCTGCAAGGCAAGAAAAGCACACTAGTCAGCTTTGGCAAGTTCATTCAACAGTCAGCACAGATGGAGCCAGTGTAGCGAGAGGCTCTTATTCAGCTGGAAGACTATCCTGTTTCAGAGCAAACGTACCCACAATAAAAAAAATCATTGCACAAGGTGCTAGCTCACAGGAACATGGTAAGAATATTTTAAAAACCAGTCATGTGAATCTTTAACAAAATACCCTTAAGGTCTGGATCAGTATCAATAATGTGCTAATGTTTTCCATTCCATTGGAACATTGTTGATACTGATTCAAACCTTAAGGGTATTTTCATGATCTGCCAAGACTGCATCTTTTATTAAAAAAAAAAAATAAAAAAATAAAAACAATCTAAAAGATATGTTGGTCAGGGCAGACATGCCCGCACAGAACACAGGAACCTTCCTGGATAAAATACCAGAATGGAATTACAAGTGTTGTTCCTGCTGTGGCAACCAGAAGGGACAGAACCATGGAGAGATGATAGACGGAAGATATGTCAGGCTGATGTGGAGAGATGGCATGCCCATATTAAAAATTCTGGTGACGTCACCACCTCAACCAGGAAATACACGACACCTACTTATCCCCTGGGCTGCCCCGCCCTCACTGATGGGAACCACTGATTATTCAGTCCACCTATCACATTCATTGTCTTCACGGTTTGTCATGACATCCGTCTGCCATTCCTGAGAATTCTGATTAAAACCTTGATTGTTTTTTATTTTTCTTCTTCCTTCAAGTATTTTCCGCAAGCTTCTGATTTTCTTACCGTGTGTAATGGGGCGTGACGTGTGAGGTAGGAGGAGCCAAACGCAGCAAGGGGATTCTTTAAGCCCTTAGGCCACTAAGGCGGGAAACCCCGCAGATAAGGGAGGAGACAAGACAGGGAACGCGTACCAAAGCTACTAACCGGCTCACTGTGACACACCAATAAGTAGAAGCGCAAACGGCAGGTCTTTCATTAAGACAACCAAGCAAAGCGAATAGAACAAAGCACGAGGCTCTCAAACTTCTACAAGCTAAGTGACTAGAGAACGAGCCGGAAATAACAAATGCCCTGTCTCGGTAACGAGACGCATAAGAACAGGCGAGTAGCATAATGGTACAAACAAAACACACAACAAACACTGAAAACTAATGCGAATTACAATTAACAGGAGGCGAAAAGAATGGGATCTAACGTTCCAAGGCTACTCTCAGAGACTAGTAGTCAAACGCAAACATGTCCACAACATCGCCCAATCTTCCCCACAGGAAGACATGCACCGACAGACGAAACAGAACTACAGTTCCGAACAAAATCGTCAAACTCCCTATCAGGATAAAAGGCACACAGAGACGAAAGGACAGCTGCACCGGAATTATCGGCTAACTGACTAACACGAGTATAGAGAATAAAAGCCCTGCCTCTTGGTAAAGAGGAATGTAACGAGAAGGCGAAGGAACAAAGATAACGTTCCATGGCTAGTTTCATAAGCTCGCAGTCACATGCATAAATAAAGGGGTAAACTCCCAATCTCCCAGGAGGGAGAAACATTTCACAGTCCCATAACTTTACTAGCAGAATGACTAGCTTAAATAGAAAACACACGCCCTAGCCTCTCAGTAAAGGGAAATGTAACGAGGCGAGGGAACCAATAATTAAAGTCGGATTGGGGGCAGAGTGAGGCTGGGTCATTGAAGTGTCCATAACTGCTATTCTGGTGTAGGATGCTTAGACAAACCCAGCAGAAGTAGTGCTGGCACTTGGTGCACTGCACTCTGTTACAGCCTCCGTCCTTCTGCAAGGCAAGAAAAGCACACTAGTCAGCTTTGGCAAGTTCATTAACAGTCAGCACAGATGGAGCCAGTGTAGCGAGAGGCTCTTATTCAGCTGGAAGACTATCCTGTTTCAGAGCAAACGTACCCACAATAAAAAAAATCATTGCACAAGGTGCTAGGTCACAGGAACATGGTAAGAATATTTTAAAAACCAGTCATGTGAATCTTTAACAAAATACCCTTAAGGTCTGGATCAGTATCAATAATGTGCTAATGTTTTCCATTCCATTGGAACATTGTTGATACTGATTCAAACCTTAAGGGTATTTTCATGATCTGCCAAGACTGCATCTTTTATTTAAAAAAATAAATAAAAAAATAAAAACAATCTAAAAGATATGTTGGTCAGGGCAGACATGCCCGCACAGAACACAGGAACCTTCCTGGATAAAATACCAGAATGGAATTACAAGTGTTGTTCCTGCTGTGGCAACCAGAAGGGACAGAACCACGGAGAGATGATTGACGGAAGATATGTCAGGCTGATGTGGAGAGATGGCATGCCCATATTAAAAATTCTGGTGACGTCACCACCTCAACCAGGAAATACACGACACCTGAGGAAAACGCCAGGCAAGTCAGCTGTAGCGAATCACCGGGCTAAGCGGTGCCCTAGAAAAAGGGCTGGCAAACAACCAGAAGACAGAGTAGCTTAGGCGAAACCAGGTGGAGTTGTTGGGTAAATTCTGAGTTCAAGTCACTGTTGGTAAGAAATAACACTGTGCAGAATGAGATACAAATTGAGACAGCTGCAAAGATATAAAGTACAATTACCTTATTATCAAAGAACCAAATGCATATGGGGTTCAGTGTCTCCCTGTCAGACAATGAACCAAGTTTGCTCAGTTTGCATAGTTTTTATTAATTTCATATCAACTGGGCAGATAGCTCTATTCTAGGAGTGATCTCTGCGCCACTGCTCAATCACCAGTTCTACATTCCGCCCACATTACCCCAATTTGTATCATTTTGTTTCACACAGTTCGCATAAGAAATTTCTATCAAATGCACAACAGTATCAGCTCATAGCACATTCTGTAGTTAGGGCGGTTCCACTTATTTTCTAAGCAAAGCACATTAGTATTCATCATAACATTTTGCAATACAATGGGTACACAATGTTCTAAAAACTAATTTAAACAAATTTCTCTATCAGAGTAGAGAGTGTGAGAGAGAGGAGATTGGAGATTGGAGTTGTTGGAGAGAGAAAGTAACAAAGTGCTGTGTTTGATTTGTTTTGTCAGGAGACGTCTGCTGTGTGCCCGATTCCCGGATTGTATGAGAACCCGCCCCGTTACCGACCCTCGCCTGCCCTGGACCGTAAGAGAACCCGACGACGTGTACCGAACCCTGGCAACGTACCTCGACTATTCTCACGGATTACGGATTGGCTGACGCTCCCACTAACCTCTACCTCTCTTCCCCGAAAAACAGCAATAAATTTGCAATTTAAACTGAACTGTCGCGGTGTGGACATGGAGATTATTGTTTTCAGTTGCGTGACAGCTCCAACCAGCTCGGAGTTTGCCACACTGCGCTCAATGGAACTTCACCAACAAGCGTAGTCTCAACCATCCCAGCACAGGTGAAAAGATTAACATAAAAGGGGTGGTTAGCTGTAACACAAATAGCGTGACCTATTTATTGAAATGTCCCTGTGGGCTGGCTTATGCAGGGGAAACTGGGAGGCCTTTAAAGCGTACGAACAGTGAGCACCGGAGCAATATCCGGATGGGTGATATTAACCCCTCTGCCCAGAGGCTTCAGTTGACCCATTTTTGTCTGTTTTGTACCGTTCTGTTTAAAGCTTTATAACTCCAGATATCAATGTAACAAAAACACCAATAATGGCTTAAATGAAAGAACACCCTGGTACCACTTATAATCATGCCTTAAATTAAATTAATTTCATAATTCATATGTAAATTATGGGCAGTGAATGCACAAACCCCTAGTGAACACCTGAGAGTCAAATATGTGAATAAGTTTAAACTTTACATTTTCTGGTTTACAAACCACCTGTCTGCATGTGTACAAAATATAAAAGTGATATGTATTACTGCTCAAATCCTATGAGGAAATTTGAAACGGTGTACCTTGGTGACCAAATATTTACCCAAAATGGATAATGGATAATCACAGCAATTCAATAAATAATCAGAATTTTTCAAAAGAAAAACTCTTTTGACTTGTTGGAACTATATTTGCATCTATATCATTAAATAATTTCCAACTTTTGCAAAGGATTAGGGGAATGGTTATAGGTGTCCAAAAACATACCCAAACCTTTCCAAACCCATGAAAACACATGCAAAGTATCCAAGCTATCCAAAGCTATCCACACTATCCAAACATGAACACAGCTTTAGTGTCCATTTGAAGCACATTATTATGTCCTATGAGGAGGCCATTAATGAGGGGAATGACCCTTAGATAATCAATTTCTTTGTCTCAGTTTAGTTTCCAGTGCCAACATGTCCAACGCAGCTCCGTTCTCGTAATTAAAGGTACTTTATTACCAACCAGTCAGACTAACAATGTATGAGAACATGCACACAATTTGCAGTGTCATATGAATTACTGCTATTACTATTACAACAATTATAATTATCTCCTATATAAAAATGTACCAGCCCATGGATTACTGTACGGGACAACTAGCTGCTGTGTCATCCATTTACGTCCCTATATTAGCTATGCTGTTTCACCCAACGTAATGAATGGCTGGGCCACACATGAAAGCTTCTACTATAGTGTAGTATAAATTCCCAGTAAAGTTACTGTCTAGCCGTAATAGACTGACAGCTCACCACCATTGTCATTACTTATGGTATACAAATCCAAGTCACTTCAGGCAGGGACTTTTTTCCACAGACTCCCCATACTTTATCATTGAGTCTTATACAGGCTTAATAGCCAATACCTAATAGGTTGCTAGCTAACTAGGTATAAACTAAATTAAACCAGAATAAGAGAGACTACAACTCTTTTAATTCTAATATAATATACACTAATATAAAACTAAAAGCGAAATCATAAACAATAATAACACAACTTAGCTAGCTATACTATTATGAATATAACACCATAAAACACACCTTGTACACAAGGAAACACTTAGCTATGGAATCCATGCTGTCTGCTTCAGATGAAGAGTCATGGGTGTAAATCTCATATGAATCCAGAGGACGGCTAAATGTCTAAACAAAACTGGACAGGTAGGTCAAAAGTTTCAACATGAATGGACTTTCTGCTTGCCAGACAACTGTAATTACCTATAATGAATAGTAGCAAGGTTGGTAATTGCTGGTATTAATAGTTGATAACGTCACTTTATTCGGTGGCTACTTCTTGGAAGAAGGGCATGCTTGCTAACATTATATGTTGTACAGATCGCATTAGCTCGAACCGGCTACGTGGCTATAAGTTACCAAAGCGTAGCTACCAGCTGTAGCCAGATAATGCCTGGTTCAGACTAACGCTACACAAACTCAGTGTTATGCAACAACTCTGCAACAACAGAAAACATTTTGTTGTTTTACCTGGAATTTTATATGACATTTTTACTGTAAATTACCCATCTATAATCCTGAAATTGTATCTAGCAGACTTTCACGTTCACAACGAGGTCTGTGGGGTGGGGGTGTGTCTCTTTCTCTGTGGGCAGGGCCAATGATGTTGTGACAACAAATGTGGGGAAAAACTGCATACTCCAGCTTTAACCCTGAGTAGACTTCATGAAAAGTTTGATATCAAACCATTTTTGTGACCAACTCACATATGTTCAAACATGCCATTAAAATGGTGTTTGCATAACTGCATGTACATTATAGCCAATGAAGTGCATGTAACTAGAGCAGCGTTCCGTTTGCCTGGTGTGTATGAATGAATATGGAGATTGTATAATGTACAGCAAGTTAGTGCTTCTAATCGTATCCTTGCAACTACCTTCACACAAAAACTCACACTTTTGGATCCACTGCCCTGAAGAGCATCTCACCTGTATGATAGCGCTGCAGTGTGGGCATTTCTTAGTGTTGCTAGCCAACCAGCTCTTGCTGAGGCTTTTTTCCACACCCTTCAGGAGAACATTTTTCCCATAGCGCTTCTCCAGGACCGTTCTCCGTTTTTGACTTCCAGACTCATAGTCATCCCAAAGTACTCAAAGTCCATCTACAACACATAGATGGGAAAGAATAACTTGGCTACGGTCAGGCAATAACCAGTGACCCTCTACGGCAGGTGTGCACAACAAGGGCCGATCCGTTTCAGGATTTTGTGCCAACTTCTGCTGTTAAATTAATTAGCTTAATCATATCCTGAGCAGACAGTTGGATCAGCACCAGCTACAGGCTACAGCCACAGTCTGCAAGTGTATCCTACAGATTTTACTGTGCTAAAGTACAGGAGTGAACCAGCGTAGTTCATAGAACTGTCAGAAAACTAAAACAATGGCAATTGGTTAGAACAAAAACCAGCACGCAGAGCAGCCCTCCAGGACTGGAGTACACCCCTGCTCTATGGGAACTTCATAGACCAGAGGTAGGCAACGAGGGCCGTATCAGTTTCTGGTTTTCGTGCCAATTTCTGGCCTTAATTACTTTATTAGCCTAACATTTTCACCATCTGACATTTTAGCTACATTTCTTGATACGCACGTGAATGACAGCCGAATGACCGTATATGAAACATTTTACCGTGAACTAATCAGTGAAGCAGTGTTTGTGTATACAGCCAATTAGCTAATTTTGCTAAGGTAATTGGTGGAAAAAAAAAACCTGCATACACACCGGCCCTCCAGGAACAGGATTGCCCGCCCCTGTCATAGACTGTGGCACAGGTGTCAAACTCCAGTCCTGGAGGGCCGCAGGATCTGCTGGTCATTGATTGGCTAAAGAATCCACACACCTTGCTCACAAGGCCTTAACTGGCAGATGATTGAAAAGAAACCACAAAAACCCAGACAACTACAGCCCCCTGGGAATTTAGTTTGACACCCCTGCCCTGGGGTGTCCTTTTTTCTGCAAACCCAGCCAGAAATTGTCTTAATTTGAGTTTCCCCTTATGGAAATGTAATATACTGCAGTATATTTTAAATATATTGTGAAGATAATTTTGATAGGGAAATATTGCAGCTACATTAAAAAAAAAAAAAAAAAGAATAATATAAAAAAAATTTTTTTCATTAAAATTATTTATTTTCCCTCTTGTCCAAGCACGTGAGTTTGGCCGGGCGGGCCGCCCGGCCAAGATAATGGTAGGGGAAACACTGGAATGTTATGTGAACTGTTCCGTTGTGTGAATTCAAATGATAGGCTATAACGAATGTTCTACAATACCTTCATGTTACAAAAAATACAAAGCCACTTGTTTGTATTTGTCAATGATGCCCATGCTCGGCGCTACACCGGGGCAAGGGTGGGCTATAGCCCCGTCACAAATTTGCTTAGCCCCCCCCCCCCCCCAGGCATTTTAATAACATTTATAATTATAATAAAAATATATATATAAAAGTAAATCAACAATTCTAATCCCTTTCTGATATTCACCCTGGCTACGCAGCGTATGTAGCCTATGCTATGACGTAGGCTACGGGTGTGGGGGGGTGTGTGTAGGGAGCTCGAGCAAATGACAAAATAACGTATACTGATTTCGAACGTTAGCAAACCAGTGTTTCCCATAGCCTACAATACATCAGGCCTACAGAGTTCGCCACCATGTCAAAAAAATATTAAATGGAAACGTCATTGTTTGAAAACTAATTTACTATCATTTTAAAATCAATAGAAAATGTGTTCGCATAAGCTCTCCATGTGATCCGTTTTCGGAAATGATCAACTACTGGTGTGTGGACCTCCGTAGGTAGCAACTCCCAAGTGTAAACTACAGTGTTTTGATTGGCGGTAGACTAATCTCACAACATTGGCTGCTTGGCCATGCACATATGAGTAGATTTGGAAAGCGAATAACTAACCTAAATTAGCTAAATGATCATTTTCAATCTTCGTCATCTCGACTTCAGCTAATAAGAAGAGCTTGCCTCCAAAAAATGGTCAGGTACTGTTAAAGATCTCATATTTCTTCCATGTAGCTAGCTAAATGTATAAGCTAAATGAGATAGGGGAGAGTGGTGACAGTGGAAGCTGTTCTGATAATACAGAAACCAACGCAAATGTTACGGTGCAGCTTTATGGAGCACACCTAGGAGCATAACTAACTGATATGTAAAGTTTGCGATCTTCGTTAGATAATGAAACTCCTAAATGTCCCAACCACAGAGCAGCGGTTTAAACAACGACATTTTAGCCATCTTTTCTGACATAACGTTACACTGATAATTTATCCTCTCTTCTCACGTCCTTTTTCATTATTTTCCTGTATCTTATTTTCTTTGATGTCTGATATTTTTAAGTATTCGTATTGATGAAGCCAAATGACATTTGTAATGCCATTTCAATTGACAGAATTGTACAATTCTGACTGCTGTATAGATGCTCTGCCACTTGTGCAGGCCCCCCCCAGCGCACACACAAAAGCCATCCTGGGGGAAACACAGCTAACCTTAGCACCCCCATGTATTGACCTAGCCCACCCTTAGCCCAGGGAGAGAAAAGTTCCTGGCGCCGTTGTCATGAAAAATAAGTTCCCCCTCAGAAATAAGTTCCCCCCTTCAAACGCCATTGTAATTTGTTGTGTACAACGTCACCATTTGTTGTGTACTTAAGGAACTTTTTTTTATCGGCAGACATGCTTATTCTGCATGCAATCAAGTGGCGCACGTTTAGATCGTTAGTTGTATAATTATTAGATTCCAGTAATTACATATAGCTTAGTCAGAAGTAGCTAGCTGTTTTAAATTAGAGCACATATAACGAATTAGCACACACAGTTTGCACGTAAACGTATGGAGAGGAAACCGTGCCACAATGAAATTCAATCACAAACGGGACGAGGGGGGAAAACAATCGCCTCAACGTATTGTTTTACAGTGAGCAGCACAAAGAAATAGTGCCATGTTGAAATGCAATGCATTGCTTTTCACTGTGGACGTGAAGAGAACGTGCCACAATGAAAATCAAAATTATCATTTCATTGATTTGCATCTTGTTCAACTGCCATCCAGAAAAACAATTAGAAGGGATTACATTACACATAATTGAATGATGAAATCGTGCCATACCACACCGAAATGCAAAGTGCCTCTATTTCATTTTCTTTAAGTCAATGCAGAAATCGTGCCACTTGTAAATGTAATCACTATCCAATCACAGCTCTCTAGCAAACGGGGGCGTGGTTGAGGAAAACAGACACGGATAGTTGCTCAAGATCTGATCGAGCCGATCAGGACAGGCGTTGCCATCAGGGGGGTTGCCATACGCGCTAACCAGCGGAAGGCTTTGTAGGCTACTCCGGCGGGCGGTGCAGTCACAGTGGCAGGCCTTATGGGATGGTGAGAGTAAGGGGAGACACTTGTATAGGGTTCAACGGACGGTGGGGACTGCAAGGGCTGTGAGGGGTAGTAGGCGGGATGGGGTGGTGGTGGCTAGACTCCGTCTGGGCCATACGTGGCTCAATCAATCACACTCACTCTCGTGGCTCAAGCAGTTTTAGTAGTTCGTTTTAGCAGTTTGAATGCGCATCAAATTTATTCTGTAGCCTACTACTTTTCGTTTGGTAATTATGGCAAGCCGTTTTAGCTTTTATTCGACTTCAGTAGCTAGCTACCTTATTAGTCCTAGCTAGCTGGCCATATGTCCCAGCTAGCTACCTCAATTGCCCTAGCTAGCTGCCATTTGGGCCAACTAGCTGGCCATACCACGACCTAGCTAGCACAGCTAGGTGCCATTTTGGCCAACTAGGTGGCACAAAAGTGCAGCTAGTTAACTAGTTAGGTCGTAAGCACGGACAAAGTGCATCTAGTTAACTAGCTACCATAAAGTGGTGCTTACTAGTTAACTAGCTAGGTTTTATTAAGGCACACTAGTTAGCTAGTTCAGTTGTAAGAACATGTTTACAACCTAACTAGCTTACTAGTTGAGGGCAAAAGTCTTTTAAAACCTATGGCATAAATGCCACCTAGTTAACTAGCTGCGTTTTAAAAAGGGCTTGCGAGCTAACTAGTAAGCCTTAATGTCAGCCACCTAGTTAACTAGGTGCCATTTGTGCCACGTAGCTAGTTAACTAGCTAGATGTCATTTCTTATTTTTAGCTTGTTAACTAGGTGGCCGTTTTGCACAGCTAGGTGGCTTTTTGCACAGCTAGCTAGGTAGCATGGCCATACTGGAACTGAAGATGGTTGCAGTACAGGCCTAGCATAGCATCACCAGGAAAGATACCCAGCGTCTGGTTATACAGCTCGCAGACTTCAGGCAGTCCTTGCATGCAAAGGATATGCAACCAAGTATTATTTCATAGCAACATGATTAATGCTTAGGATAACCCCCTCCGCATTGATCCAGCCTTCTGAACTGCCACCTCAAGTTGACCTAGTAACCAGCTGTTATGCAATCTTTTTTCATCTTGTCCTATGCTATCAGGTGATACCACTCAGTGAGTCAGAGTCATGAAAACCCTCTCTGAACCCAAAGCCATTGGAATAGGTGCCCCCTAGGGTGTGTGAGCTCCCCTATTGTATAGATCCCCATACACAACAGGCCAAAGTAATGATCCTAACATCCACATTGTCTAATTTTCTGATGACACTGCAACACTGGGATTAATAAAGACTAACTCTAACACCTGGATGTCTTTATAGGGGTCTTTTTTAACAGTGTGAGGATAAGTTTCTGATATGTAAAATGCCAGACAAATGATGGAAATTATCTTCATCCCTAAATCAATAGGAAGTCACTGCTGTGGTGTGAAAAATCCAAAGGACTCTTGTATAAATTATCAGAAAAAAATGGAATTATAGCTAAAACTGCTTTATTCAGCATAGCAGTAAGGCTAGGAAGAGCCACTTATCCTTGATGGTTACAGTTAATGCATGATGTGCCATTGAATAAAAGCAAGGGCGATGGCATGGGGAATGGTCTTCCCAAGAAATAATGTGAGAATACCAGCTGTCCCCTCTCAAAAGTGGTGGAAACCAGGACATTCCCATGCTGTGTGACTGAACATTCCTAGGACCTTTTCTGAACAGGCAGATACAGTGCATCCGGAAAGTATTCACAATGCTTCACTTTTTCCACATTTTGTTCTGTTACAGCCTTATTCCAAAATTGATTAAATTAATTTTTCCCTCAAAATTCTACACACAACACCCCATAATGACAATGTGAAAAAAGTTTTTTTGAGATTTTTGCAAATTTATTAAAAATAAAAAACTAAAATTTCTCATTTACATAAGTATTCATACCCTTTGCTTTAACGTATTTTTAAAGTATCATATTTCATATTTGGTCGCATATCCTTTACATGCTGTTACTTCCTGAAGTCTGTGACCATCAACATCAAAAAACTGTCGATATCTTATTTTCAGGTACTGTTACAAGCGATACTATAACCTCTCTGCATTTGAATGGATCTCTATGGAAATTGGGGGGTGAGACTAGATTCAGCTGTAAATTACACTGGTACAGTATGGAACACATGGCTGGCTAAATGGCTGTAAGTTATCAAGGGTCTGAGCTATCAAACGAGCCCCAAACCATCACTCTGTTGCCAGATATGGAGTAGATGTGGATGGATCACTTTAAGGGTTGACTTTTTCCCCCATAGAGTTCTATAGGAAAATGAGTCCAGAGAAATAACCCTTGCAGTGATCCATCCACATCTACTCCATATCTGGCAACAGAGTGATGGTTTGGAGCTCGTTTGATAGCTCAGACCCTTGATAACTTACAGCCATTTAGCCAGCCATGTGTTCCATACTGTACCAGTGTAATTTACAGCTGAATCTAGTCTCACCCCCCAATTTCCATAGAGATCCATTCATTATGGGGTGTTGTGTGTAGAATTTTGAGGGAAAAAATTAATTTAATCAATTTTGGAATAAGGCTGTAACAGAACAAAATGTGGAAAAAGTGAAGCGCTGTGAATACTTTCCGGATGCACTGTAAGTCCGATGAGCCCCATTTGACGCAGTGTTCTTGGAGTGAAATGTTTTTTTGTGAAAGAAGTTTAAATTAATCCTTGATGATTTGGATTCCTAGATGAGAGCAAGATATTGTTCCATATTGTATGTCAATTGAATGATATATCCTTATAGGTTATCAATTGTTAGTGGTGTATGAGATGCATTCACAATAACATTATACAGCTCAGATACAATACCTTTGGATTTATGTGTGAGATCAAATAATTTGTGAAAAGGATGAATGTTCAATTTTTGCTTCCATGTTACAACATACACCTGCAGTCTGAGAACCGGTGTGTATGCAGGTTTTTGCTGCCACCATTTACCCTGGCTCAATGAGCTAATTAGTCATATACACAAACACCGATTCACTCAACACTACAATACAAGAATTCAGGCACAATAACATTCATCGGCTGCTGTTCATATCAAGGAAAGTAGCTAAAATTTCTAAAATTGGCTAAATAAATCATTAAGAGCATAAGTTGGTCTGAAATACAGAAACAGGTTTGGCCCCCTTTCCTATTCCTGCCTGCATGGATGAGTGTAGTTGCAAACGAAGGAAAAAGGGGAAATCAGCGAGATAGAAGGATTATGGAATAGCCTGGAATATTGTGCTCCCACCTCACCAAATAAATCAGAAAGTATATGAATGCCTTTTGTTGTACTAATTAGGGGAAGGAAACTGGATGGTCTTGAAGGTCATGATCATGAAATATAGCCCAATGAGTGTGAAGGATTGTCTTCAAGGAAAAGGTCATATTAACACTATCCAGGTGGCCCCTTAGTGGTAGTCGTCAATGTCCCAATTATAATATTCACATTTCTATGAAATTATAAATGACAACTTTAATTGTTTCCAACCTTCATCTTTTGCCACAGTCACAGACAATGAAATGCACAATGCACCGTTTCTACATGCTAAAGAAAATCATATCATGCCGACATTTCCACAGGGACCTATCGCAATTTCGGCTGTAATACGTTGCTGTTATGTAAAAACACACAAGATTTTTTTTTATGTAGCCTATATAAAATATTAGGCTACGTATTTTTATGTGCATTAGGCTATGTGATCTATGGGACCATACACCAAGATAACATCAAAATTTGGGAGGGCGAGACCTCCCGAGTTGTTTAGGCTACCATATGTTTACAACACATATGTAAATAATAACAAAAATATGTTTGTACAATATATAAGAAAAAAAAAAGCCAAAGAGTGATAGTTTACAGTTTGGTTTCACCACAGGCATTCGCACAGAAAAATATCTGGATGCCATCTCCTGGCGAAAAATGGTATTTTCCGTGCATGGATGAAAACCTCTGTCAGATTATTGGTTTTATTCATATAGCATAGGCCTAGGCTACATAACGATGCATATTCGAATTTCGAATAAATAGTCATGGTGTAGCTAGCCAGTTCAGACCAGACTGTGGTTCAGACCAAAGATTTGCGACGGAACGAGCAGCAGTGTGAACATGGTGTGAACTAGTTACCGCATCTCAGAACGTCTGATAAGGCTTATCGTTACAGGCAATTAATCTTGTCTAATCGCAGGTGGCGAGTTTTATAACAGAATGTACGTGAGTGCTATAGTTACATTTTTCTAGGCAATCAATTTGTATTTTGTCTCCGGTGACACCAGCTCTTCTAGGCGCGCATAGCCTATTGTTCAGGGAAAAGACGGGTGAAATTAAGAAACGGTAAATCCAGGTGCTTTGGTTCAGTCAACAGAACTGTTTACCGAAGCCTTTTATTAGCAATATTGCTGCTACAGCAGCATCTCGCTAACGTTGCTACATTCCTCCATTTTCGCAATATTGACCTAGATATTTTCCAGGTAAATATTGCAACCAACCTAGAACCAAGAAATTGACTGATTAGGTTTTCTTTGGTTGTCAAATCAGCTTGGTTAGGCTATCTCCATTAAATTCAATCGGCAGAAAGCTCTGTTGCGCTGATCAAGCATACTTCCGGGTGCTTCACTGCCTGGCCCCTCCCACCCACTCCAGTTCCTATGTACGCTAGGCCACGCCCAATGCCCGCCTCCCAACAAAAAGTAGAATATTAAATCTAGCTAGTTAGGTCGCATGCGTTTCAAAAGTGCAGCTAGTTAACTAGTTGGCCATATGTACATAGCTAGCTAGCTACATTTTAAAAAGTGGTTTGTGACCTAGCTAGCTTACTAGCTGGCCTTAAGACCATGCCAGCTAGTTAACTAGCTGCCCATTTTTCCATGCAGCTAGTTAACTAGCTAGATGTCTCTTCTTATTCAACTAGCTACCTTTTTGGTGCACCTAGTTGGCCTTTTACCACAACTAGGTGGCCATTTGTCACAGCTAGCTGTGTTAACTAGCTGCCCCATTGATTTCAGCTAGTTAGCTAGCTGGCTTTTATGGATAGCTAGCTGGCTTTTTGGCGCAGCTAGCTAGGTCGTATGGCCAACTAGTTAGGTCGCAGGCCACAGCTAGCTGGCCAAAAAGCCAACTAGCTAGGTCAAATAACTGTGTAATAATAATAATTATTATTAGTTTTTATTCGTTTGTTATTTATTATTGAAATAAAACAATACAATTTAATAATTTCAAGCACCTTTATTTAGATCAAAATAATCACAAATGAAGAAACACATTTAATCAATGAAAAATGAAAATAAATGAGGCTACAAATGCATAACGTTAGGTGACCGCAAGAGATACACACAAGCACGACAATGAAAGTTTGTAATGAAAATATGACCGCCAATTATTCATCCAGATTGTAAATGAAAGTGATTATAGAGTGTTAATAAGTGTGATAATATTATAAGTTGGAAAACAGTTTACATGTGCGAATGCGGCCGTTCAACCCCTAGCCTAAACATACAAAAAATATCATTGTTTATCTCATTCTTGTTATAATGCAATGTGGTGACTAAAACATGTGTAGTGTTAAGAAAGTATCTTTATGATATAGTGATGGCCACATAAAGTGTAGGCTATATGGAAGTTGAATTAGGCTAAGTTCAGCCAGTTACAGCCTCCACCTGTTGTATTTGCTCTAGGAGCCACTCTACTTTGTAAATAAGGAAATCTTCACTTACAGCATCACTTTCTACCTGCTGGAGAAAAGAGGCTAATTCTCCTGAAAATATTTCCCGAAAAGACATTTTTAAATGAGCCTTTGGCAATAACCGTGGAGAACTGTAGGCTACGGGTGTGGAAATACATGGCATCGATCAGAGCGACTATCCGTGTCTGTTTTGCTCAACCACGCCCCCGTTTGCTAGAGAGCTCGTGATTGGATAGTGATTACATTTACAAGTGGCACGATTTCTGCATTGACTTAAAGAAAATGAAATAGAGGCACTTTGCATTTCGGTGTGGTATGGCACGATTTCATCATTCAATTATGTGTAATGTAATCCCTTCTAATTGTTTTTCTGGATGGCAGTTGAACAAGATGCAAATCAATGAAATGATAATTTTGATTTTCATCGTGGCACGTTCTCTTCACGTCCACAGTGAAAAGCAATGCATTGCATTTCAACATGGCACTATTTCTTCGTGCTGCTCACTGTAAAACAATACGTTGAGGCGATTGTTTTCCCCCCCTCGTCCCGTTTGTGATTGAATTTCATTGTGGCACGGTTTCCTCTCCATATAAACGTACCTAGGTTAGCTAAATTGATAATACATCAGTAACTAACCTTACGATCATTAGCTAATGAGCTAGTCTGCTGAGCTTGTTAAACCGAATACATCACTCGGTAGTTAAGTTAACGTTAACTGAAAAATATAAGTGAAACTGGCCTTTAGCTGATGTGCAAGCAAGCTAACGTTAGTTGGTTAATAGCCATTTTAAAATATGAATGGTTTACAGTCACCGTCGGTAATAAGTGGGACAACGCTCGCAAGTTTCAAGTTTGAAGAGGGATAGCTGCGCAGTGTAAGGTAACGTTAAGTAGCCTACGTACCTCAGATTTATCCACAGTTAATTCTCTTTGTTATGCATGTTATACAGTGGGGACCAAAAGTCTGAGGACACTACCAATTCATGACTGTTTTCATTAACGTATTTATAAAGGAATAATGCAATTATGGTACTCTAATTACACTTATTATTTAATAACGCATTGTTGAGAACAGTTACAAATTTGAACACATTTCCAAAACGCTCGTGTGAAATGGGAGGTTAACATGTGAATATCTGGTTCGTGTGCCATAAGACGACGCTGAAGTTGGCTCCCGATTCGCAGCTCCCGATTCGGAATTGCCGGTCCACCTTAAATCGGTCGCGAAAAGCGATTGTATGCTTTCACGGTCATCCTTCCGCTTTTTTCTCCGCTAAATCTAATTGGCTCAACATAATGATAGCCTAGTTGTGTGTGTATACATACATATATATATATTTATTTATGTATTTATTTATTTAGGATACTGCACCGTTTTGAAATAATCGCACTCCAAACTTCCTATGTCCACCAATGTAAATTACTGAAAAAGGTGAAATTTTGAATAGGATTTTCTTGCCAATTTTAGAACGTCTCAAACTTTTGACACTTGGGTATGAGAGAAGAGGTCCTCCACTATATCTGACCCGAGTTGGGTGAAATATTACTGTAGCATTTTGAAATAATCCCACTTCAAACTTTCTATGTAATCCAATCGACTGAAAAAGGTGAAATTTTGGATAGGAATTTCTTTCCTATTTTAGAAGGTGTCAAACTTTTGACACTTGGATATGACAGACGAACGAGGTTCTATTTCATATCGGTCAACACGCCACACTATGGGGCATCCTCGCTGAGAGGAAGAGCTGCTGGGAAACTGAATAGCAAATTAACCACCACTACGGGCGGAACCACGTCACGCCATAAATATGGCGCTTGTACGCCGCCCGGCCTCTTTTGCCGACTTGAGGGCACTTGCCATCCTGAGGGTGCAAGGTTCCCCGCCTGACCACGGTATTGGTCACAGAATACCAAATAACGTTGGGCGCGGTATGTAGTGGGGTACCAGGACCGCAGGTCATTGCATTAGTGGGAATCCTGTAAAAAACAAAATGCACTATTGGCTGCTGTTCTTACCAGAAGAGCAAGCTCAAGTGGGAAACGTGGAAAATAACCACCGGGTAATAGAAACCCTAAATCATCACAAAATTACATACAAGGTTGCTCCGCTGCCCTGAGGACAGAGGAGGCAACTGATGCCGATGATGCTACGTCCAGGTGATAAAACCTGTTGAAAGTGAGTGATGAGGCCCAGCCCGCTGCTGCGCAAATGTCAGCAATTGTGGCGCCACGTAGTAAGGCCCAGGAGGTAGCTACGCCCCGAGTGGAGTGAGCTACCACGCCTGTGGGAGGGGATGTGTCAGAACTGCTGTACGCCATGGAACCCTCTCTATGATCCAGAGGGCCGCGCGCTGTACAATAGGGCAAAGCCCTTCATAGCTCCTCCAAAACAATAAAAGTATTTTTGGTCTTCCTCACTGCACTTGTGCAGGAGATATAAGACCGTAGAGCCCGGGCGGGACACAGTAAGTACAGCCTGGCTTCTTCAGGGGTCTCGTGGGGAGGATGGTGAAACTGCTCCAACACCATAGACAGAGATGTACGACCGCGAGAGGGCCTTAGGCTGACAGACAAGGTTCAGAAGCAGAAAGACCCATGAGCTACTGTCACCCAACCGCATACAGGAGGGTTTTACTGACAGTGCATGCAGCTCGCTCACACGCCTCGCGGAGGTGATAGCGAGCAGGAATGCAGTCTTCAAGGTTAGACTGAGTCCATACAGCTCGAAGGGCGGCTCAGTGAGTGGATTCAAAGCCAGTTGTAAGTCCCACGAAGGGACTAAGTTAGACCTGGGTGGGCAAAGCCACCTGGCTCCTCAGGGAAACTGGCTGGCGATGGGGTGAGATCCCACCAACAGGCCCTCAATACGCTCATGGCTGCCAAATATGGCTGCCAGATAACACCTTAGCATGGACTCCACTAGCCCCTCTTTGAAGAGGGACTAGAGGAATGCCAAAACGACTGAACTGTCATAATTGGGTAAACCCATTATTGTGGTTCCAGCAGCTAACATCTGCCCACTTCCCAGCGTAGAGCGCCCTCGTAGATGGGGCTTTGATGCCTGAAATGTTTCCAGTACTGCTGGCCCCAGGCCCTGTGGCCACTCCCATCTAGGGGCCAAGCAGGTCATACAACTGTGGATTTGGTTGCCATAGCAGGCCTGCGGCAGAAAATCCGCTCTGGTCGGGAGGCGCGAAGGGGTGCCCACTAGCAACTCCCTAAATTAACTGCACTGTCTGGGTGCAGGCACCATTTCCCCGCTCTCAGGCCACCCCTGGACAGCCTATCGGCTTCCACATTGATTGTGCCCAAGTACATGTACTGCCTTCGGGGGACATACCCTAGGCCTGTGCCCACAGCAGGAGTTGACATGCTTTGCATGTCGAGTTGGAGACCAAAGCCCACCCTGTTGGTTGAGGTAGGAGACCACAGTGGAATTGTCTGTCCGGACAAGAACCTGTCTGTGTCGGACCACTGGGAGGAATGGGTCAATGCCTGATGCACTGCCTCCGTTTCTGGCAGGTTGATGTGCTTCCCGACCCATGAGTGGCTCCACAACCCTTGTAGGGAATGACCCTCTCCGACCGCTCCCAGCCAGTCTTGGAGGCGTCCGTGGTGGTCGTCACCCTAGGTAACACACTGGGTAAATAGGGAGGAGTCGCCGTCTGTCCTCGTGCGGGCTTACTCCCTGTGCTGCCGCCCCAACGCTGTAATGGACACGTATGCAGCAGCCCAAGTGGCACCACCTGGGCCGCTGAAGCCCTAATGTTTACTGTCACCTGCTGCGCTGCAGCAAAGTGGGACAGACTGTCCATCAAAAACATGCTGCCTCTCTGGGTCAGAGGGGCCTGCATGGACATTGAGACCAAAACCGGGCCCAGGAAAACCCTCTCTCTGGAGGGGCTGAGGTGGCTCTTTTCCCCTGTTCAGGGTCAGGCCCAAGCTAGCTAAGTGGGCCAGTACTGACCTTGTATCCCTTCTGGCTTGCTCCTCTGAAGGATCGCAGATTAGCCAGTCGTCCAGGTAGTTCGCAATGCGAATCCCTTAGTGACAGAGTGGGATCAGCGTGTCTCCTTGCACTTCATAAAAAGTGTGTGGGGCCAGGGCTAGGCCGAAGGAGAGGACCGAGTGATCGTACCCTTTGCCTTGGAAGGAAAAGCGGAGGTACTTACGGTGATCCCGGTGTATGGGGATATGGAAGTATACATTTGATTTGATTTGATTTGATTTGAATTTATTTAGCCCATGTAAAAAATACAAAGTGAATACAGTTATAGATGAATTAAATAAATAGAGGACATGCAAGGGAAAGCCCAGAAAACCCTCAAGGGGCTTGACAAGTGGAAATTCCCTAAAATAATATACAATACTTATTAAAAATACACAGATAAATATACCTACATTCAGTTTTCTACATCCGGCAGGGACACAGATGTGAACCAATCGCTGTCTCCCACCAGTAGGGGGAGACTGGAACGGCGGAGCATGTGGAAGGGCAGGCGCTTTAGGAAGCAGTTGAGCCCTCTCCGGCCGCGTGTGAACTGGAGCTTGTACCCCGACTCCAAGGTGCTGAGCACTGAAGGACATCGGGTACGTGGGCGCCATAGCAAGGTTACTGGGGGTAGCGGAGGACATATCCTGCGGAAATCCCTCCAACACACCACAGGCAGCGTGAGTGTCGGCTAGCTAAGCCAACCAAGCAGAGGCCTAGTAGGCTGGCGCAGGTGGCTAGCAGTAGGCCCGAATCAGTAGCACTGAAGGGCCGCCAGAGACCGCTAAAACCTCAGGTAGCGTGTGTCCACTGACACAGAGGCTACTTCCGGCTTGTCCCTTTTCCCTTTCTTAGTAACAACAAGGTGAAAGAAAATTCAATGCCTCAACAGGACAAAATACAATCAGAAGATATCGGCATAACCCGATCTACTTCTGCAAGGAAAACCGGCAGTGAACTGCCTAACAAAAGGTAACAACTCTACCGAGTAATGGTAGCCAAACAAACAGCAACAAACCGTGATTCCGTGTTGCTGGGGAGGGAAAGCCCCAGAAAGCATACTCCGTTCAGGACGTAGCTCCGGGCAATAGGGAGAGGCAAGAAATTATAAAAGGTACCATACAAACCAGTCTCAGCTCAAACTGAGACAAAAAAAGGCCGGATGGCGTACAAGCGCCATATTTATGGCGTGACGTGGTTCCTCCCGTAGTGGTGGTTAATTTGCTATTCAGTCTCCTCCCATACCATGCCGTATTGAACAAAGTGTCAAAAGTTTGAGACGTTTTAAAATTGGCAAGAAATTCCAATTCAAAATTCAAAGTTTTATTCAGTAGATTGACATTGGATTACATAGAAAGTTTGAAGAGGGATTATGTGAAAATGCTACAGTAATATTTCACCCAACTCAGGTCAGATATAGGGGAGGACCTCTTCTCTCATACCCACATGTCAAAAGTTTGAGACGTTCTAAAATTGGCAAGAAAATCCTATTCAACATTTCACCTTTTTCAGTCGTTTTCCATTGGATTACATAGAACGTTTGAAGTGGGATTATTTCAAAATGCTACAGTAATATTTCACCCAACTCAGGTCAGATATAGAGGAGGACCTCTTCTCTCATACCCAAGTGTCAAAAGTTTGAGACGTTCTAAAATTGGCAAGAAAATCCTATTCAAAATGTCACCTTTTTCAGTCGATTTACATTGGATTACATAGAAAGTTTGAAGTGGGATTATTTCAAAATGCTACAGTAATATTTCACCCAACTCGGGTCAGATATAGTGGAGGACCTCTTCTCTCATACCCAAGTGTCAAAAGTTTGAGACGTTCTGAAATTGGCAAGAAAATCCTATTCAAAATGTCACCTTTTTTCAGTAGATTGACATTGGATTACATAGAAGGTTTGAAGTGGGATTATTTAAAAATGCTACAGTAATATTTCACCCAACTCGGGTCAGATATAGAGGAGGACCTCTTCTCTCATACCCAAGTGTCAAAAGTTTGAGACGTTCTGAAATTGGCAAGAAAATCCTATTCAAAATGTCACCTTTTTCAGTAGATTGACATTGGATTACATAGAAGGTTTGAAGTGGGATTATTTAAAAATGCTACAGTAATATTTCACCCAACTCGGATCAGATATAGTGGAGGACCTCTTCTCTCATACCCAAGTGTCAAAAGTTTGAGACGTTCTAAAATTGGCAAGAAAATCCTATTCAAAATTTCACCTTTTTCAGTCGTTTTACATTGGATTACATAGAAAGTTTGAAGCGGGATTATTTCAAAATGCTACAGTAATATTTCACCCAAATCGGGTCAGATATAGAGGAGGACCTCTTCTCTCATACCCAAGTGTCAAAAGTTTGAGACGTTCTAAAATTGGCAAGAAAATCCTATTCAAAATGTCACCTTTTTCAGTCGATTTACATTGGATTACATAAAAAGTTTGAAGTGGGATTATTTCAAAATGCTACAGTAATATTTGACCCAACTCGGGTCAGATATAGTGGAGGACCTCTTCTCTCATACCCAAGTGTCAAAAGTTTGAGACGTTCTAAAATTGGCAAGAAAATCCTATTCAAAATTTCACCTTTTTCAGTAATTTACATTGGTGGACATAGGAAGTTTGGAGTGCGATTATTTCAAAACGGTGCAGTATCCTAAATAAATAAATAAATATATATGTATGTATACACACACACAACTAGGCTATCATTATGTTGAGCCAATTAGATTTAGCGGAGAAAAAAGCGGAAGGATGACCGTGAAAGCATACAATCGCTTTTCGCGACCGATTTAAGGTGGACCGGCAATTCCGAATCGGGAGCTGCGAATCGGGAGCCAACTTCAGCGTCGTTGCCAAAAGGTAAGCGTTTCTCTATTCGTTGTCACAAGTTAACCTTTATTCTATTGTAATATTAACACATGTGCGTTCCTAAAGGTAAATATGCTAATGCTATTTACAACTAAAACAATATTAATTTAATGAATCTGCCATTCTACCCGAAATAGGCTACCAACGTGTTTTAAAATTTAGTTTTTTACTTATATTACGTTATTAAAAAATGATGTAGGCTGTTCATGCATAAGTATAAGAGTCATAGTTATATTAGCCTGTGAAAAATAATGAAAACAATCAGTCCTCAGACTTAGTCCCTACTGTGTGTTTACAGTGGGGTGCAAAAATCTGGGCACCCTTGGTCAAAATGCTGTTTACCATTAATATCTAAGTGAACAGAAGCTAACCTGACCTCTAAATGGTACAGTTAGATATGACAGTTCTTCAAATTTCTATTTTTCCCAATTCTTTCTGTGACAAATTTTTTGTTATTTTGGAAGAAAATAAGATTTTTTTGGGCCACAGACATCAGGAAATCATGCCATGCAAAGGATATGCAACCAAAATATTTAAAAATGATTACTTTATTCTACATTATGTTATGTGTCACTGTCCAATGAATTATGGTGCTCACTGTATCTTTTTCTTTATTTGGCACAATGCTCAAACAAATCACATGTCGTTAAAGCATGTAATAAAGGGTATTTTTATACATCTTGTTTTCACCATGTAGAAATTAGACTTTGTTTTTTATACATGCCCCCCCCCCCATTTCAGTGCACCATAATGTTTGGGACAAATGGCTTCACAGGTGTTTCTGTTTATTTCTTCCTTAGTGCAGGTATAAGAGAGCTTTCAGTATCTAGTATTCATTCATTCTAGGCTTTTGATTGTCTTATTTAATGGAAGAACAGTTACGAATTTAACAAAGGACAGCCATTTTGGAGACACAGACAATGACACAATACAGAGTGTATTTATTATTTGTTTTTAATGCAAAAAATATATATTTTATGTAAATAAATTTGTGTAAAAGTGCTAGCCAGTAGCAGATGCGTGCTGAAAGACGTGAAGTCGACTATAAAGATTTGTGATTATTTGTCTTAGTCTTCTGTAAAAACCTGGTCAGTAGCAGGCTTATGAAATACAATTTTTGTATCCTACATGTGGCATTTAAAGCACGCTGTAATCAGGATTATCATGGGACAATACAACAAGTTTAGAGAGCACACTACAATCGGGAATAATGCACTTTGATCTTGATCTTGATCTACATCTGGGTAATATGGAAAAGCTTGAGAAAATCCTGCACTAGTCTCCAACTTGAAGGTACGCTGCAATTGACCCAAAATGTATGTTTATTAATGCACGTGTATTATGTGTACTGGCAAGCGGAAAGAACAAACCAGACAATAAAACATGCTCTGTGAAATAAGGATCAGACTGACTGGGATGAATATTTGGAAGATGTGTATGGAATTAATTCTGCCATGCAGACATCTACCAAATACACTAATTTTCAATGCATATTTTCCCTCGTAGGAAAGGAAGTAAAAAAAATCATGATGTGAAATTTTTCCATTCTCAATGTCATGTTTATGAGAGAAACAATCATGTAACATTATTTTGTAGAAATATAATTTGATCTGTAAGAAATCAAGCTGAGGCTCCCAAATTGAACATTTTATTTTGGTACGGTTCACATAATATTCTGTAAATAAAGTAACCAACATCCTATTTTGTACCAAACTGCTTCCTGATAACTTAAGACATGAGGAATCCAAAAGAATTAGGAATCCAATACACCCACGGACCCGCCCAAAACCCCACCCCGACTTCCACTACAACAAAATGGTATATAACATCAGTTCTCTGTCAGGGTTATGCTCAATTCGGAATTGACTCCCATTCAATTCATGAGATGGAATTTCATTTCACCTAGAGTCACGAAATTTGGTATACAGGCCCCTCTGCTCAGGCCGAACAAATATGCAAGGACCCATAAAGTCAGCCATATTGGAATTTCCGCTAATTAGCATTTTTTGTAGAACACTTAAAACGCTACTCCTTCCAACAAAATCCAACCAATTTGCACGAAACTTGGTGTGTGCACTCTGCTCAGGGCAACAAACAATTCTCTCAAAACAGTCCAGGGTCATACACAAAAAACAAGCCAATAAAACAAATTAAATCCAATAGACACAAAACCTCAACACAACAAAAAACCTCTCACAACACCACCATCAAACATTTCAATTCGGTTTGCTGTGGGAAGGCAATGGGTGACGTCACAGTGACTTTGTCCATATTTTTATACAGTCTATGTGTCAGACATGCGTTCATTCATTGTTAGAGTTTTCTTCCCCCTGAAAATAATATTTCGACAATATTTAATGTGTTTTAATAACATTTTTGACATGCATGATGTTTTATGTACCACACATATATAAAATATAACGCATTAAAATCCATTGTTGTGTATGCTTCACCTACAGTAATACAGAAGAGGGAAGGTATTTGAATTTCAATTCAGTCAATTCTACTTGCTGTAATTCTGCATCCTGTTTACCCCTTCAATTCAAATTCATGAATTGAACTGGAATTTCAGACCTTCGCAATTCAATTTGGAATTGAGTACAACCCTGTTCTCTGTTTCATCAGTATGTCCAATTTGGGTGCAGTCAATAAGCTTGATTTCTCACAGATTGTTATATTTCTACAAAATAATATTACATGAATATACATCTTATCTGTTCCTAACTGCAGGAAACATTTCAGCAGGTACAATCTGATTTGTTGGGTGCCATGGCATGTGAAATTACATGGAATGACCCAGTGGAAACGTGGCAAGTCCCTTATGTATAAAGTTATTTATTTATTGTAAAGTAAAAACTCAGTCAGCTGTCATGGGGCAGGACTTAGTCAAACCTGATGCACTCTTTCTTACCTGTGTTATACTTCCTTTTCAGTTACTAAAGTTTTGTTGACTTGTTCTAGGTACGTTCATAAATAATTTTTTAGTCATGAGAGCCACCTGTTGT
Source organism: Synaphobranchus kaupii (assembly GCA_029718625.1). Lineage (NCBI taxonomy): Eukaryota > Metazoa > Chordata > Actinopteri > Anguilliformes > Synaphobranchidae > Synaphobranchus > Synaphobranchus kaupii. The sequence goes on from CM056377.1 coordinate 119,900,858, forward strand.
TGTTCCAGTTGTGGCATCTTGAGTGATATATCAAATGATGCTTTATGCTTGATGGTTTATTTTAGCTTTATGTTCAGTAATAACATGCTTGTTCCATCATTTTTTAGGCCAAGGGTTCCTTTTTTGCAAGTCTACCTCCAGCTCAACTGTTGGCCCGTCCGATGTTCGCTGCAGCAAAACTTAAAATCCATACACTTAATTTGGCCATTCATTTAAATTTGAAGAATTTACCAATCCATTTTGCAGACTAGCATTTGTTCATCTGCCCATTTTCCAGGAGTTTCTTGGCCACCTCTCGGGTCAGGGAATAATTTTGACACCCTATATAGTGCACTCAATATCCCCCACAATGCACCAAAATGATGTCAAGAGTCTTTTGATATTGTTTCAGACCCAGTCATGATAGCATCACCTGTTTACCTGTGGAATGTTCCAAACAGGTGTTTTTTGAACTTCCCAGTCTTTTTTTTCCCCCCCCAACCTTTTTGGAACGTGTTGCAGGCATCAAATTCGGAATTAGCGTATATTTACAAAAATCAATAAAGTTGATAAGATAAAATATTAAATACACTTTTATTTGTACTGTTCAAGTAAATATATGCAAAAGAGAATTTACAAATCACTGCATTCTGTATGCATTTTACATACTGTCCCAACTTTTTTTGGAATTGGGTTTGTCCATAACTTTGACTAACAAGTCAGTTTGTCAAGTTGATTCTGATGATCGCTGAACTCGCCAGACTGTTGTTTGTGAATAAAAATAAAACAATTGCATTAAATGCCCCCTGCCCCCATTTTAGGGGACCAAACGTAATTGGACAAATTAACATAAACTTAAATAAAGTCATCATATTTAATATTTGGTTGCCCCTTTGCATGCCATGACTTGACTTGGGTGGTTCTAGATTAAGCTGCAACAGTATGGAACACATGATTGGCTAAATGGATATACAGTAAATGTGGATTAATGGTGGCAATTAAAGGTTTCTTCTCCTGACTTATTTTTCAAGAGTTCAACAGGAAAATTTGCCAGGAGAAACAACCCTTAAAGTGATCCATCCATATCTACTGAATATCTGGCAGCAGAGTAATAGTTTGAGGCTTGTTTCATACCCCAGATCCTTGATGACTTACAGCCATTTAGCCAACCATGTGTTCAATTTTAAATCCAATGTCCTGGAGGAGCCAAAACAACAACAAAAATGTGTCATTATCCAAATACCTTTGGACTGCACTGTATGTAAAACCAATCTGTACTTCTCAATAACTTAATCATCAAGTTATTTTAAGCTCCTTCATGTCTGCTCTGCTTGATTTTTACTACTGGAACGAGGAGCCTTATTTTGATAGTTTTTAAAAAAATCTGCATATTGCACACTATGCTAACAGAACGCAGGGGTTTGGATGAGCTACAGGGACAACATGCCCTGTATAGACCAGGCGTACAGTAAGTCCAGGCGTACAGTAAACAAAGTTGTTTCTGCTTGAGGGATGGGAGATCTTAGATACCCAGATTTGACACAAGAAATCAGATTGGCGATATCGACGCGATGGGGTACACCTAAATTTTAAGGGCAACTATTTGTTTCTACAAAACGTACAGGTGGGACTTCCCCGATCCCTGTGCATCAGGAGATTCTAGCACCTCTCTCACGTTAGCTGACACACACTGAGGCTTTTTTCAAAGCCACTAACGTTACTACAAAAAAGGAGAACTTCCACATGCATAATCTTACTATGCTTGCTACCATGGCTTAAAGTCAGGGTGCGAATTACACTGTGACTTTCAGGGGGGTCTCCTATTTTTCAGCAAAGGACCACAGACACAGATGCATGCACGTGCTTCAGTGAGATGAAGTCTGACAGTGAATTAATTAAGTCTAAGCACCAGAAACGTTCAAACTATATACAGTAGGACACTAATTCACTCATTCAGGAGCCCATTTACACGAATCAATGCAGACCTAGACACAGTAGCAGCAAATAGTGTGCTAAAATTTCAGTCTGGCCAGAAGCTACACAACAGATAAAAAACGGTGCTGCTCACACCAGTGCTGACTGACAAAATGCGCTACAATGTCAACACTGAGCAATATGTCAAAGTAGACGGCGTTGCTCAGATAAATAACCACATTTAGAGTAGTAGACAGTGCTACTCAGGTAAACAACCATAGATGTCGCATTACTAAATTACTAGCCTACAACCGCTTGCTGGCTTTTGGGTAAATTCGCGGTATGCTCTGCTGTTGTGATGCTAGACTCGTGCTAATGTTAGCTGATGGAACGTGGCTAGCAACAGAGCCCGCTGCATTGCTTGCATCCAGTAATTCCACTTCATTTGTTTTGATTTTCTTTTTAAAACCAAATGTTTCAAGTTTAGGCGTTATTTGTTTTCTCTTTGACATTTTCTTCGTTCAAAACCAGTGAATAGTTAATTAAATAATTACATGTTAAAGTATTTTTCTTTGTGCGACAAGGAAAACGATTTTTACCAGACGGGGAAAAAACATGCACGCGCTTGCTCTGTACATAGCGCCTCCCTAGGGTTGGGTGACAACTACAGTACTCGAGGAAAAAATGGAATAATCCACCATGGGGGTGCTAACATTTGTAATACACATTTTATATACAATATTCTGCCACAGAATAATCTGAATATTTAAAATCTAATTTAAACAGATTTTATTTTGTAAAGACCCCCCCAAGAGTTCCCCTGGTGTATCTCCAGTGGGGCTCTCGTCACATCCGGGGGGGTTTAGCCCCCCCTGACCCCCCCGTAATTCGCACCCTGCTTAAAGTATAGCATATGTTATTATGCCAAGCAATGTAAGTTATGGCATCTGGTCACAGAACTGTAGCTAACGTTAGTCCTCTAATTAGCCTACAATTCGCAGTATGCAAACTCGCTACAGCCCGCTGTTACTACATCTTATGTAACGTTACTTCTATAATGGTTACCTAGCTCGCCATAGTTCAAATGTATTTCGATATCCCACTTCAGCTGTATATTTTCAATGGGCCAGCTATTGTTTTAGTGAAGGTTTTCGAAGCCAAACTCGCTTAGCTAACATTTGGAGCGGGTTAGCGAGCTAACGTCAACGTTATCTTACTGTGATTTGTAAGTTAGCGAAGCCCCATATCAGCAAGCTAACAACCGAACAACATATTCGCTTTCTAATTCGTTACTTAATTGTATCGTGATAAAACGTTGGTACATTGTTGTCTTACGTGACAACAAATCCGCTATCTTATTTCCACGTTGGATGATGAAATTAGTTTCAATATGCGCCAAAACGCGCATTAACAATTTAACTAACTACGTTATTTAACTGGATCAACTATTTGCATAAACTAAATGTCGTATGACAATATGATTTTTCGGGGATGTTCAAGCAAAGTCCCTATGGGGTTATGCTATGACGTTGTGCTCATAACATTCATGGGACATTCAGGGACGTTCCTGTGTCTGTTACTGGTTACAATATAACGTCGTGTAATGAATGTCTGGGGGGACACGTTACTAGAACGACGTTTAGAAAACCCTACAAAAAGACATCAAGGCGACGTCCTGATGACATTTCGAGACGTTCAGGGGACGTCCCGGAGACATAATTTTGTTAGCTGGGAATTTTAAGTCCCAGACAGTCCCAGTCCCAAACCAACCTGCTTTGACATTGACTTTGAAATCCCGGGGCAAGTCTGGACAGATCCGAACCTCGCCTCCCCGCGCACTTCCATCCCTTTGAAACTCTCCCACTCCCAGGTCGTAAATGCTGGCGAGAGCTAGGAGTTCGTCCTCCTGGGCTTCCTGGTCTTCCGACATTTCCCCAACGCTGATCCCTCAGTTGCAAACACAGACAAGACTTCGTCTAAAAAGAGAAGACTTCCAGTTCCACATAAATAGCAAGCCTGACTAAAGCACAAGATGACAACTTCAAAACTCACCACATAGGCTATTGATTAACAATCATTATTAACACACTGCAAACAATGTTGGAACATTGGCTTACAAATAGCTACAAGGGTAGAGCGGTTCCCAAACGACAAAACAAACACACTGAAGTTGTTCAATAACACACTGAAGTTGTTCAATAACACTGATAGCCTATACCAAAATACAAAGTCACTCTGGGCGTAGAACGTGTTAGCTCTACCCGTAGCCTATAATACTAAGTAATTTTCGTTCATTCCTGATGATGTAAAGTCCATGGTACATTATTTTGTCTTACCGACAGGAATGTCGAAATAGGCTACCACGATTATTCAATCTTCAGCTCAGAACCTCAAATAGACTAGCTAAGTTGCTTATTTGCCTATGAAACCCGCACGTAAGTTATAAACGATTTTAATGAGAAGTTCAACGGGCAGGCTACTCAGTCCTTATGAACTCTCCAGTTTCTCTGGACAACATGATGTACTTACCTGCAATACGAGTCGATATGATGATGGGATCCGCGATTCGGCCTATGTAAAGGTCTAAAAACGTAATAGGGAAATGCTCCATTGGAAGTTTCTACAAATATTGTTGTCACGCACATGGAACAGATACGTGCCAGCAACATCGAATGCCCATATATTTATAAAATATGATATAGCCAGACTAAATATGAACCGATCAAACACAGACAACATAAAATGTATCCTTTTTGTTCAGGGTAGGCGTGTCATAGCCTACCATTTGACGCATTTCGTTGAAATGCGTATTTAAAACGATAAGTGTATAAAAAATATCTTGATCTATTTACAACGTTGACGAAAGTTTCTGTTTGGTGGTAATGGTGAGGCGGAAGACTGGCAAGCCATATACTGTATGGCACGCCCAATAATGAATAGACTATTCGAGCCGAACGGCACATTACCAGCAATCTTTGTAAATTATCAGATAAAATTTAATTTAAATTGAAAATCTGTATTTCAATTATGAAAAAATATTTTACATATGATATTGTTTGGGAGTAAAGGGAAGGAACAACTGCACTGCACTGCCACCTCGTGGTGGAAACACATTTCAGCAATACGTTCAGACATAGTCATGAGCATGCATATTTACATATTTAACAAAATACAAAAGCAGCTCAACATTTGAAAACCTAGAATTGTATTTTTCGCGAAAAAAACACAGTTGCACAACGTTACAATGATAATATTGACTGCCATTTTTGTTTGAATAAACAAAATTTATGACAAGAAAAATTGTGTTTGGAGAATTGTAATATATTATCATTGGGGGGTTGATGTTTAACTAAAAAACAATAAATATTTTGAATAAATAAATAATAATAATAATAATAATAATAATAATAATAATAATAGTGAAATAACTGAAGCTGCCTTTCCGAAACATAGTAAGTCATGCAATACACTACCAATACTAGTATCCGCAATTTTGACTGTTTACAAAGGGATGTGCACAAAATTGCTGGCAACCAAATAGCAAAGATCCAACTCCCACAGAAATGTAATACATTTAGGAGGCATGAATAATTTTAGTTAATTTCACTTGTCTTTCTTGAAAGTCCTTTGCAGCTCATTATTTCAGTCTTCATTGTACAAAATAAACAAAGTTCTTCTTCTGGTGTGCTATCCCCACTCATTGGCATGACGTTTGTCATGACTTAATGGAATCGTCAAGTTTCCCGTGTTATTTCCAAACAGTTGTTGTTCCATGACAACTGTTACGTAAATGTCATGGTACAGTATTAGAGACTATCACAAAACTGTTACATAGCTTCTCATTTCCTGGTGATTCTGATAATTCTTAGGGAGCTGACATCACTGTATTTTCTTCTTAAATAGTCCTGAAGAACAAGGGTGAGCTGTGGAGATAAAAATGGACATACAGAATGAATGTGTGAGTCAGTGAATAAATGCATTAACGAACAAATGAAACAAATAGTGATTACTATACCCGCTGTGTTTTTTATGATCTTTGACAGTACTTTGGTAAACAAGTTTGATACTACTTTAATAAAAAAAAGCGAAACCATTTGGCCAAACCACTATAGCAGTGTTAGACATAGCTGCAGCTGTTATATTAATGCAACTATGACGATGGGTTTGGTGAACATACTTGACCTCACATAAATATGTCTTACATTGTGGAAAGCTTCTACCACAGTGAGGTTCTTTACATGAGCTGGAGCCAGAATGGACACCTTCAATTGACCAATCACTGTCTGGAGATCTGCAACCAAAAGACACATTTATACATTTAATGCTTGGCTCATTGGGGGCTTATGTGTATAATGACTCACAAAATGTTTTTTTTTTACTTGGACATTCTATTAGCCGTCTATCCAGATGGTACATTTGTACCATGGTACAAGTACGTTGTTGATTGGTGAAACTGCAGTAACCAAATGGGAATTAAAATGAATGACTAAAAGACCCAGAATTCACTACTATGATCTGCACAACAATTGTAACTTTGTAGCTAGATAATAGAGGAATGTGCACATTTCCTAAGAGAGGGTTGGTCAAATGTAATTTGGAAATATACATCATGGGTTTCAGCAGGATAAAGCTTTAACAACAACAGACCATTGGGAGTGGAAGATGCGGTTCCCCTGTCTGCGGTGGTTTGGTTGGAGACAATGCCCTTGGTGATGTCCACATAGGGTTGTGTTGTGGTTGAAGAGGTATGGTCAGTAGACACTCTGGGGTTAAACTGAGTACTGCTGCCTGTGGTATGTACTGCTGGGGATGGTGGAGTTATTTCTGTGGTCTTTAGTACATGGGGTGGGGAATTGCTGGTGAATGTGAGTGCTGATGTTGATAAAGTACTAGTTGATGTGACTGAAGGTGGTAATGCAGTACCAATGGATGTGACTGCAGGTGGTGTTGGAGTATTAGTGGATGTGACTGTAGTTGTTGATAAAGTATGAGTGGATGTGACTTCAGGTGTTGAAAGAGTACTAGTGGATGTAACTGCAGGTGTTGATAGAGTACTAGTGGATGTGACTGCAGGTGTTGATAGAGTACTAGTGGATATGACTGCAGGTGTTGATAGAGTACTAGTGGATGTGACTGCAGGTGCTGATAGAGTACTAGTGGATGGGACTGCAGGTGTTAATGGAATATGAGTGGAAGTGACTTCAGGTTTGAATCGAATACTAGTGGATCTAACCGCATGTGTTGTTGGAGTATTAGTGGATGTAACTGCAGGTGTTGTTGGAGTATTAGTGGATGTGACTTCCAGTGTTGAAAGAGTACTCGTGAATGTGACTGCTGGCGTGGATAAAATATTAATGGATGTGACTGCAGGTGTTGATAGAGCACTAGTGGATGTGACTGCAGGTGTTGATAGAGTACTTGTGGATGTGACTGCAGTTGTTGGAGTATTAGTAGATGTGACTTCCAGTGTTGAAAGAGTACTTGTGAATGGGACTGCGGGCATGGATAGAATATTACTGGATGTGACTGCAGGTGTTGATAGAGCACTAGTGGATGTGACTGCAGGTGTTGTTGGAGTATTAGTGGATGTGACTGCAGCTGTTGATAGAGTACTAGTGGATGTGACTACAGGTGTTGTTGGAGTATTAGTAGATGTGACGTCCAGTGTTGAAAGAGTACTTGTGAATGGGACTCCTGGCATGGATAGAGTACTAGTGGATGTGACTGCAGGTGTTGTTGGAGTATTAGTATATGTGACGTCCAGTGTTGAAAGAGTACTTGTGAATGGGACTGCTGGCGTGGATAGAATATTAATGGATGTGACTGCAGGTGTTGATAGAGTACTAGTAGATGTGACTGCAGGTGTTGATAGAGTACTAGTAGATGTGACTGCAGGTGTCGATAGAGTACTAGTGGATGTGACTGCAGGTGTTGTTGGAGTATTAGTATATGTGACGTCCAGTGTTGAAAGAGTACTTGTGAATGGGACTGCTGGCGTGGATAGAATATTAATGGATGTGACTGCAGGTGTTGATAGAGTACTAGTAGATGTGACTGCAGGTGTTGATAGAGTACTAGTAGATGTGACTGCAGGTGTCGATAGAGTACTAGTGGATGTGACTGCAGGTGTTGTTGGAGTATTAGTATATGTGACGTCCAGTGTTGAAAGAGTACTTGTGAATGGGACTGCTGGCGTGGATAGAATATTAATGGATGTGACTGCAGGTGTTGATAGAGTACTAGTAGATGTGACTGCAGGTGTTGATAGAGTACTAGTAGATGTGACTGCAGGTGTCGATAGAGTACTAGTGGATGCGACTGCAGGTGTTGTTGGAGTATTAGTAGATGTGACGTCCAGTGTTGATAGAGTACTAGTAGATGTGCCTGCAGGTGTTGATAGAGTACTAGTGGATGTGACTGCAGGTGTTGTTGTAGTATTAGTAAATGTGACCTCCAGTGTTGAAAGAGTACTTGTGAATGTGACTGCAGGTGTTGATAGAGTACTAGTGGATGTGACTGCATGTGTTGCTAGAGTATTAGTAGATGTGACTGCAGGTGTTGATATAGTACTAGTGGATGTGACTGCAGGTGTTGATAGAGTACTAGTGGATGTGACTGCATGTGTTGATAGAGTACTAGTAAATGTGACTGCAGGTGTTGTTGGAGTATTAGTAGATGTGACGTCCAGTGTTGAAAGAGTACTTGTGAATGTGACTGCTGGCGTGGATAGAATATTAATGGATGTGACTGCAGGTGTTGATAGAGTATTAGTAGATGTGACGTCCAGTGTTGAAAGAGTACTTGTGAATGTGACTGCTGGGGTGGATAGAATAATAATGGATGTGACTGCAGGTGTTGTTGGAGTATTAGTAGATGTGACGTCCAGTGTTGAAAGAGTACTTGTGAATGGGACTGCTGGCGTGGATAGAATATTAATGGATGTGACTGCAGGTGTTGTTAGAGTACTAGTAGATGTGACTGCAGGTGTCGATAGAGTACTATTGGATGTGACTGCAGGTTTTGTTGGAGTATTAGTGGATGTGACTGCAGGTGTTGATAGAGTACTAGTAGATGTGCCTGCAGGTGTTGATAGAGCACTAGTGGATGTGACTGCAGGTGTTGATAGAGTACTATTGGATGTGATTGCAGGTGTTGATAGAGTACTAGTGGATGTGACTGCAGGTGTTGTTGTAGTATTAGTAGAAGTGACCTCCAGTGTTGAAAGAGTACTTGTGAATGTGACTGCTGGCGTGGATAGAATATTAATGGATGTGACTGCTGGTGTTGATAGAGTACTAGTGGATGTGACTGCAGGTGTTGTTGGAGTATTAGTAGATGTGACCTCCAGTGTTGAAAGAGTACTTGTGAATGTGACTGCAGGTGTTGATAGAGTACTAGTGGATGTGACTGCAGGTGTTGATAGAGTACTAGTGGATGTGACTGCAGGTGTTGTTGGAGTATTAGTAGATGTGATGTCCAGTGTTGAAAGAGTACTTGTGAATGTGACTGCTGGCGTGGATAGAATATTAATGGATGTGACTGCAGGTGTTGATAGAGCACTAGTGGATGTGACTGCAGGTGTTGTTGGAGTATTAGTGGATGTGACTGCAGGTGTTGTTGGAGTATTAGTAGATGTGACGTCCAGTGTTGAAAGAGTACTTGTGAATGTGACTGCTGGCGTGGATAGAATATTAGTGGATGTGACTGCAGGTGTTGATAGAGTATTAGTAGATGTGACGTCCAGTGTTGAAAGAGTACTTGTGAATGGGACTGCTGGCGTGGATAGAATATTAATGGATGTGACTGCAGGTGTTGATAGAGTACTAGTGGATGTGACTGCAGGTGTTGATAGAGCACTAGTGGATTTGACTGCAGGTGTTGATAGAGTACTATTGGATGTGATTGCAGGTGTTGATAGAGTACTAGTGGATGTGACTGCAGGTGTTGTTGTAGTATTAGTAGATGTGACCTCCAGTGTTGAAAGAGTACTTGTGAATGTGACTGCTGGCGTGGATAGAATATTAATGGATGTGACTGCTGGTGTTGATAGAGTACTAGTGGATGTGACTGCAGGTGTTGTTGGAGTATTAGTAGATGTGACCTCCAGTGTTGAAAGAGTACTTGTGAATGTGACTGCAGGTGTTGATAGAGTACTAGTGGATGTGACTCCAGGTGTTGATAGAGTACTAGTGGATGTGACTGCATGTGTTGATAGAGTACTAGTAAATGTGACTGCAGGTGTTGATAGAGTACTAGTGGATGTGACTGCAGGTGTTGTTGGAGTATTAGTGGATGTGACTGCAGGTGTTGTTGGAGTATTAGTAGATGTGACGTCCAGTGTTGAAAGAGTACTTGTGAATGTGACTGCTGGCGTGGATAGAATATTAATGGACGTGACTGCAGGTTTTGATAGAGCACTAGTGGATGTGACTGCAGGTGTTGTTGGAGTATTAGTGGATGTGACTGCAGGTGTTGTTGGAGTATTAGTAGATGTGACGTCCAGTGTTGAAAGAGTACTTGTGAATGTGACTGCTGGCGTGGATAGAATATTAATGGATGTGACTGCAGGTGTTGATAGAGTATTAGTAGATGTGACGTCCAGTGTTGAAAGAGTACTTGTGAATGTGACTGCTGGGGTGGATAGAATATTAATGGATGTGACTGCAGGTGTTGATAGAGCACTAGTGGATGTGACTGCAGGTGTTGAAAGAGTACTTGTGAATGTGACTGCTGGGGTGGATAGAATATTAATGGATGTGACTGCAGGTGTTGATAGAGTATTCTTAGATGTGACGTCCAGTGTTGAAAGAGTACTGGTGAATGGGACTGTTGGCGTGGATAGAATATTAATGGATGTGACTGCAGGTGTTGATAGAGCACTAGTAGATGTGACCTCCAGTGTTGAAAGAGTACTTGTGAATGTGACTCCTGGCGTGGATAGAATATTAATGGATGTGACTGCAGGTGTCGATAGAGTACTAGTAGATGTGCCAGCAGGTGTTGATAGAGTACTAGTGTATGTGACTGCAGGTGTTGATAGAGTACTAGTAGATGTGCCAGCAGGTGTTGATAGAGTACTAGTGGATGTGACTGCAGGTGTTGTTGGAGTCTTAGTAAATGTAACTGCAGGTGTTGATAGAGTACTAGTGGATGTGACTGCAGGTGTTGATAGAGTACTAGTGGATGTGACTGCATGTGTTGATAGAGTACTAGTAAATGTGACTGCAGGTGTTGATAGAGTACTAGTGGATGTGACTGCAGGTGTTGATAGAGTACTAGTGGATGTGACGTCCAGTGTTGAAAGAGTACTTGTGAATGGGACTGCTGGCGTGGATAGAATATTAATGGATGTGACTGCAGGTGTTGATAGAGTACTAATGGATGTGACTACAGGTGTTGTTGGAGTACTAGTAGATGTGCCAGCAGGCGTTGATAGAGTACTAGTGGATGTGACTGCAATGAAAAAACACTATTAAAAAAAGGTTTTTGGGCAGCCCCCGCCTCCCTGCACTCCCCACAGTCTAAGAAAGGTACACACCACTCCCAAGTACTCCCAGGTTTTTCAGTTCACACATGCCCCTGTTACTCATTTGTGTATGATGATACATTGCCTGGCCAAAAAAAAAAAGTTGCACACTCAAATATTTAGTTGGACCACCTTCAACTTTGATTATGGCGCGCATTTGTCGTGGCATTGTTTCGACAACCCTATGCAACGTCACAACATTTATTTCCATCCAGAGTTGCATTAATGTTTGGCTGAGCCCTTTTATTGACTACGGGAGAGTCAAACCACTTTGTAAAGTCTTCTCCAGCACATCCCAAAGGCTTTCAATGGGGTTAAGGTCAGGACTCTGGTGGCCAAGTCATGTGTGAAAATGATTCCTCATGCTCCCTGAACCACTCTTTCACAATTTGAGCCCGATGAATCTTGGCATTGTTGTTCTGGAATATGCCCATTGATGGGATAAACTGGTCATTCAGTACATTCAGGTACTCAGCTTACTTCATTTTATTGCTGCACAACGTTTCTGAGCCTAGACCTGAATAATTGAAGCAACCCCAGATCATAACACTGCCTCCAGAGGCTTGTACAGTGGGCACTATGCATGATGGGTGCAACGGCGACTTTTTTTTTGGCCAGGCAGTGTATAAACATTATTAATAGATTTCCTTACCTGCACAGACACTGATATAATCAGGACAGCAGTCATTTAAAGTCTGACATGCCTCGTCACAAAAGCATGATCCTCTTACACAGGTATTGTCTTGTCCCAGGCAACAGAGTATAGCTGGGTCAGCACAGCTTCCTAAAACGTACAGAGGGGTTAGATTTTACTCCAGAGCTTGCATAATTATTTGTTTTATTATTTTCTCTGCAGGAATGTGTGTGTGCTTTCGATTCATTTTGATGGTCATATATTACAGCCTATGATGTGTGAAGTGTGTCTGGATGATACACCTCCCTCTAGTTGCTCAGTGCTGGCCTCATGTCTTCCTGTTGGTGAAGATTATTCAACACCTAGGGATCCCCCAAACAGGCAGAAGGCTCCCATGGAATCTTCACTACCCCTTTTGAGAGTATTTATTTTATATTACCATTGGGAGTGGAAGATGCGTTTCCCCTGTGTGCGCTGGTTTGGTTGGAGACGGTGACCTTGGTGATGTCCACATAGGATTGTGCGGTGGTCGAAGAGGGACGGTCAGTAGAATTTGTGGGGCGAAACTGAGTGCGGATGCTTGTGGTATGTACTGCTGAGACTGGTCGGGTTATTTCTGTGGTCTTTACTACTTGGGGTGGGAAATTACTGGCGGATGCGACAGCTGATAAAGTACAAGTAGATGTGACTGAAGGTGGTAATTTCTTTCATATTTTAGAAATAACTTTTATTGTTTTAGCATAGACGTAAAATATATTCAACCGATTAAACATCTACAGGTAGTAGAGAACATCAGAAACCCCTCAAAGGGCCGCCGCACAAATGATTTCAACAGAAAAAGGAACGATTACAAAACGAGTTCAAAATATCACAATAACGGACATGAAAAAGGATAAAAACACAAAAATGGGTTTTTACAGACCAACAGACAGTGAGACATGACTGCCGACGGTTTTACACTCGAGATACCAAAGTCTCCACAAAGCAAAACCCCAGTCAATTTGCCTCCAATGGCTTCAGCAACAACCGTGATCGAGAATCCAAAAGAGAGTTGTACGTTGAGACACGACGGCCGGCGGTTTTGCACGAGGAAGCGTTGGAACCTCTGTAACCAACCTTCCCGAATTGAGAACGGCACAAGTTCTCCACATGAGAACAAAACAATTTCCCCACAAAACAAAACTGCGGTCAATTTGCCTCCAACGTTCTATGCCTAGGTCTCCGTGTTTACACATAACTACTTCCGGGCATCACACGAGCACATCACCAAAAAAAAAGGAGCTACTCCAGAAAAACACAAGTAGCTTTGACAAGGGAAAGACTACAACACAGCAAAGTAGCCATAAACAAACAAACAGCTTATTACCTGAAACAAACGCAGCAATACTTTAACACGAACTTCAGCGAGCTGGCAAAGTGCATGCAGTTAACCAAAGGGAAAATGAGTTAGTGAACGCTGCAAATACATATGCTCTCTCGAAATCCACAACAGGTGTCGTAATTTCCAATCAAGACTCAGGTGAGCCGAAGGAAACTCGTTAGCATACAACAGAATAAAAGGGCCACACTCAGTCACAGGGATGTACCAGTAGAGCTGTATTTCACTTATAAGTTGAAAAGTATATCACAGTGATACTCAAATTTTGCCCTTAAGATCAGCAGTACTGCTGGTTCTGTTACGAACCAGAAACGGGACGAACCCAAGTGCAACGACCAGGAGACAGATTCACAAAAGAGGGTCTTTTAATAATTTAAGTGTTGGGGTAGTCCCAACACTGTACAGGAGAGGAAAAACACGATATTACGCAGGAACAGTAGGAAGCCCGGGACGGGCTGCTCCAAGCCGGAGCTGGACTGGCAGGTCAGGAATGTTTCGTTCCCAAACCGGAACTGGACTGGACAGGAACTGGACCGGGAGGTCCACACTGGAATCTGGGTCTGGAACAGTTTTGTTCCAAACCGGAACTGGACTGGACTGGAACTGGACCGGAAGGTCCACACTGGAACAAGGGTCTGGAACGGATTTGTTCCAAACCGGAACTGGACTGGACTGGAACTGGACCGGGAGGTCCACACTGGAACAAGGGTCTGGAACGGATTTGTTCCAAACCGGAACTGGACTGGACTGGAACTGGACCGGGAGGTCCACACGGGAACAAGGGTCTGGAACGGATTTGTTCCAAACCGGAACTGGACTGGACAGGTAGGTGCGAGGCTCACACCTGGACTGGAACTTGCTGGGGAGCGGCTCACTACGGCAGGACAGGAACTGGACCGGATTGACTGCACCGGTACAGAACAAAAAATAAACAGGTGGGGTTAGTGCAAGGGAAGGCACGGGAATGACCGGGAGGTTCTCACGGAGGTGCAGGGTTTGAGAGGGAGGTGGTTGGTGAAGCACGGCAGAGCTGGGTAGTGTGGCGTAGCTGCGGTAGGTCCGGAAGGAGCTGACTGTCTCCAGAGCTCCAGGAGCCGGTGCCGAAGAACTCGCTGGCTTCTACGGTCGGACAGGAACAACTGGAGGGTAGCCAGGTAGCAAGCTCTCCCGGAGCCTACACGAGCTGGAGGTGGAGGTACCGCAACACACACAACGATAACGGGGGGGAAACGAACACTGCCACGGGAGAATGGGAGCTGGGTTAGATGGAGGAGAAGGGAAACAGGTTAGCTGCATGCACGACAAGAATTGACGGGGTGGTTAACTACCAGACTGTAGTTAGGAGCGGAACCCAAGCTGCACGGGGATAATATCCCACGACCAAGCGAGTAGTTCTTTTAACACGACCAGGAAAACAACGAGCATTAACACCGCGTGACGAACGTTAACGAACTGGCGCCGACTGGCAGCCAGCCGAAGGAATAAATAGTGAGGTTAATAATAGAGCTAAACAAGGGACAGGTGTGGAAAATAAGCAGGAGTGATTACAAGACACCAGGTGAGGAAATGCATGCAACGAGGGGGGACGGAGTGAAAAGGCGGAAGTGAGACAACCAAACGAACAAGACAGGGAAGGAAACGCCCAGACCGCAGCAGCGGGGAAAACACGGACAAAAGGATCCAACATGACACGGAGGGAAAACAGGAAAATACAGAAAACGAACAGGAAGGGAGCGGAACATTACAGTACCCCCCCCTCAACGTACGCCCCCTGGCGTACCTGGCGGCCTGGTCTTGAGAGGGAAGCGACTGTGGAAATCCTGGATCAATGATTGATCCAGGATGAGGCTCCTGTGGAGCCACGACCGCTCCTCAGGACCATACCCCTCCCAGTCCACGAGGTACTGAAAGCCCCGACCTTTACGGCGGATGTCGATAATGTGGTCCACCGTGTAGGCCGGGGCGTTGTCGATGACCCGGACGGGTGGAGGAGGGAGGGTAGGGGCACTGAGGGGGCTGGAGGCGACAGGCTTGATCTGTGACACATGAAAAACGGGGTAGACCTTGAGGGAGGAGGGGAGGGAGAGTTTAACGGAAACGGGGTTAATGAGACGAACAACAGGGAAGGGACCAATAAAACGGGGCCGAAGTTTCTTAGAGGAAGAGGGAAGGGAAATGTTGGATGTAGAAAGCCAGACCTGCTGACCGGCTCTGTACTTAGGGGCTGCGGTCCTGTGCAGGTCCGCCAGACGTTGAGAACGGGAATTTGAGCGCAGGAGTGCGGTGCGTGCAAGTCTCCACACGCGTTTGCACTTGAGGATGTGGGACTTGACGGAGGGGACTGCTACCTCGGCCTCCTGGGCCGACAGGAGAGGAGGTTGGTAGCCTAATGAGCACTCGAACGGGGACAACCCTGTAGACGCACTCTTAAGAGAGTTGTGGGCGTACTCTACCCAGGGAAGAAAACGGCTCCAGGAGGCGGGATTGCGTGCAGTGACGCACCGCAGGGCGGCCCCCAGGTCCTGGTTCGCCCTCTCTGCCTGGCCGTTAGACTGGGGATGAAAACCAGACGACAGACTGGCCGAGGCCCCCAGGGCTACACAGAACGCCTTCCACACCTGGGAGGAGAATTGGGGCCCACGGTCCGACACAATGTCGGATGGGATCCCGTGCAGCCTGACCACATGTGACACCAGGAGCTCCGCAGTTTCGAGGGCGGACGGGAGCTTAGGGAGGGGAACAAAGTGAACCGCCTTGGAGAACCGGTCCACAATTGTCAGAATGACGGAGTTGCCTTCTGACAATGGCAGACCGGTGACGAAGTCTACGCCAATGTGGCTCCAAGGACGGCCCGGAACAGGGAGGGGAAGGAGAAGACCAGAGGGAGGCTGGTGGGAAGCCTTGCTCCTGGCGCACACTGCGCAGGCCAGAACAAAAGCACGGGTATCCTCCTTGAGCGTGGGCCACCAAAAACTCCTCCTGACGAGGGTGGTCGTTCTGGCAACACCTGGGTGACACGCCAGACAGGAGGCGTGAACCCACTCAAGGACCTGGGAGCGGACGGGGTTGGGAACAAACAGGGAGGAGTTAGGGTTACT
Organism: Synaphobranchus kaupii; assembly: GCA_029718625.1. Taxonomy (NCBI): domain Eukaryota; kingdom Metazoa; phylum Chordata; class Actinopteri; order Anguilliformes; family Synaphobranchidae; genus Synaphobranchus; species Synaphobranchus kaupii. Next base: position 119,917,387 of record CM056377.1, read on the forward strand.
ACGGGGGTCAGGGTGGGAAGTCTGGGCGGACCTCACAATCTCCTCAATCCTCCATGAGACCGCAGCCACCATACAGGAAGCCGGTAGAATGGGCTCGGGGTCAGCAGGACTGGAGGGAAGGGAAAAAACACGGGATAAGGCATCCGCCTTGATATTGCGGGAACCGGGGCGGTAGGACACAGAAAAATTGAATCGGGCAAAGAATAATGACCACCTAGCCTGTCTGGCATTAAGCCTCTTAGCAGATTTAAGGTAAATAAGGTTTTGGTGGTCAGTTAAAACAATAAAGGGGTTACCTGCCCCCTCCAGCCAGTGGCGCCACTCCTCAAGAGCCAGCTTGATAGCCAGAAGCTCCCGGTCCCCGACATCATAGTTCCGCTCGGCGGAGGACAGCCTCCGGGAGAAGAAAGCACAGGGATGGAGCTTGTTGTCCAAGGCGGCTCGTTGGGACAGAATGGCCCCCACGCCGGTGTCGGAGGCATCCACCTCAATCGTAAATTGGCGGGTAGGGTCAGGGTGACAAAGAATAGGGGCCGAGGAAAACCGAGTCTTAAGGCGTTCGAACGCGAGCTGAGCCTCGGAGTTCCAACAAAAAGAAAAAGCAGTGGAGGTGAGTTTGGTTAGGGGAGCAGCAATGACACTGTAATTACGGATAAATCTACGGTAAAAATTGGCAAAACCAAGGAACTGTTGCAGGTACTTACGAGAGGTGGGTTGGGGCCATTCTGTCACCGCCTTGATCTTGGCAGGATCCGCCCGGATGCTGCCCTCCTCGATGATGAAGCCGAGGAACGGGACTGAGGAGACGTGGAAGGAGCACTTCTCTGCCTTGACAAAGAGCTGGTTTTCAAGCAGACGCTGGAGAACCTCCCGGACATGGAGAATGTGCTCCTGAGGGGACTTAGAAAAAATCAAAATATCATCGATATAGACAAACACAGTTTTCCCCAACAGGTCTCGCAGGACGTCATTTACCATGCCCTGAAAGACTGCCGGGGCGTTAGTAAGGCCGAAGGGGACCACTAGGTACTCGTAGTGGCCCAACGGGGTATTGAAGGCAGTCTTCCATTCATCCCCCTCCCGTATACGCACCAAATGGTACGCATTACGGAGGTCGAGCTTTGTAAAAATGACGGCCTGCGAGAGGGGTTCAAATGCAGTATTAATAAGGGGAAGAGGATATTTGTTGCGGACGGTTATTTGGTTTAGCCCTCGGTAGTCGATGCAGGGCCGTAGTGAGCCGTCCTTTTTCCCCACAAAAAAGAACCCAGCACCAACAGGAGAAGAGGAGGGGCGGATGATGCCCGAGGCGAGGGACTCATGAATATACTCCTCCATGGAGAGTTTCTCCGGACCCGACAGACTGTAGAGACGACCAGACGGAAGCTTGGCTCCCGCCAGCAGGTCAATACAACAATCGTAGGGTCGGTGAGGAGGTAGGGACAGAGCGCGTGATTTAGAGAAGGTAAGGGAGAGGTCGTGATATTGCTTGGGGACGTTGGACAGATCGGGTTCGGGTAAGTTGGTGCTGGAATTCTTGGTCCCCGGAGGGGGGAGAGCGGAACGGAGACAGCTAGCCAGACAGTGACTACTCCACGCCAGGATACGACCGGCTTGCCAGTCGATATGAGGGTTGTGAAGGCGGAGCCAGGTCTGACCCAAAACTATGGGGGATTGTTGAGAATTGATAAGCAGAAGTTGAATACTCTCCCGATGATTGCCGGATAAAACGAGCTGCACGGGAACGGTGGAGTGGGTGACTAACCCCAGACTTCTACCGTCTAAGGCAAAGGCAGTGATGGGAGAGGGTAGTAGATCCGTGGGGATGCCGGCCCTCCTGGCGAAGGTGATGTCCATAAAGTTAGCGTCGGCCCCAGAGTCGATAAGGGCCGACGAAACTTCGGACTTGTCCCTCCAAAGGAGAGTGGCCTTGAAGACCAGGCGATTCTGAGCTGCATGGCAAGGTATGATTGGGCTCGTCAGTACGCCCAGTTTTACTGGCGAGCCTATTCTTTTGGGCGAATGGGGCATGAGGCGATCTGGTGGCCTGGTTTGCCACAGTAAAAACAAGATCTTGATCGCAAGCGACGTTGGCGCTCCTCGGCGTTGACCGCAACTCTGCCCAGTTGCATGGGCTCCTCCTCGGAGACACCAGACGCCGCTCTGGGTCCAGAGGCAGAAGGGTGCGAGCGAGTGTGTTGCTGATGCTGATGACCGGAGTTCCCCCCTCGCTCACGGGCCCGGATACGGAGACGGTTGTCAATAGCGATGGCCAGGCTAATAAGGCAATTGAGCGAAGTTGATTCCTCACGGGTGGCAAGTTGGTCCTTTAATTCTTCGCTAAGCGCCTGGCGAAAAGCCCCCTGAAGGGCGGTGTCATTCCATCCGGACTCCGCTGCGAGGGTACGGAATTGGATTGCCATTTCCGCGACACTGCGGCTTCCTTGACGGACCCGAAGTAGGCGTTGCGTTGCGTCTCGCCCACAGGAAGGGTGATCGAAAACACGCCGCATCTCAGCAGTGAAGGCGGCGAAGTTGATGCAGAGCGCGGCTTGGCTGTCCCAAATGGATGTAGCCCACTCCAGGGCACCACCTCCCAAACTGCTCATTATGAAGGCGATCTTACATGGGTCGGAGGCGAAGGAGGAGGGCTGCATCCGGAATACAATGTCGCATTTCATCAAGAATTCGCAACATTTTCCCAATTCCCCGCGGTATAATTCTGGATGTTGAACGCGGGGCTCACGGAGAGAAGTGGACACAGAAGGATCCACCGGCGGATCCGGCGCGGGCGGTGTAGGGCCCATAGGAATACGCGGAAGCGGCTGGTGGAGAGCTAGCTGTGCTACTTGCTCCGTGATGACCCTCAGCACCTCCAACACGTCATCCAAACGTTGGCCCTGTTGGTCGCTGACCGCAGTTTGGCAGGAGAAGGCGTGACGAATTTGCTCTAGGTCGGCTGGGTCCATGATTTTAGGCCAGTTCGTTCTGTTACGAACCAGAAACGGGACGAACCCAAGTGCAACGACCAGGAGACAGATTCACAAAAGAGGGTCTTTTAATAATTTAAGTGTTGGGGTAGTCCCAACACTGTACAGGAGAGGAAAAACACGATATTACGCAGGAACAGTAGGAAGCCCGGGACGGGCTGCTCCAAGCCGGAGCTGGACTGGCAGGTCAGGAATGTTTCGTTCCCAAACCGGAACTGGACTGGACAGGAACTGGACCGGGAGGTCCACACTGGAATCTGGGTCTGGAACAGTTTTGTTCCAAACCGGAACTGGACTGGACTGGAACTGGACCGGAAGGTCCACACTGGAACAAGGGTCTGGAACGGATTTGTTCCAAACCGGAACTGGACTGGACTGGAACTGGACCGGGAGGTCCACACTGGAACAAGGGTCTGGAACGGATTTGTTCCAAACCGGAACTGGACTGGACTGGAACTGGACCGGGAGGTCCACACGGGAACAAGGGTCTGGAACGGATTTGTTCCAAACCGGAACTGGACTGGACAGGTAGGTGCGAGGCTCACACCTGGACTGGAACTTGCTGGGGAGCGGCTCACTACGGCAGGACAGGAACTGGACCGGATTGACTGCACCGGTACAGAACAAAAAATAAACAGGTGGGGTTAGTGCAAGGGAAGGCACGGGAATGACCGGGAGGTTCTCACGGAGGTGCAGGGTTTGAGAGGGAGGTGGTTGGTGAAGCACGGCAGAGCTGGGTAGTGTGGCGTAGCTGCGGTAGGTCCGGAAGGAGCTGACTGTCTCCAGAGCTCCAGGAGCCGGTGCCGAAGAACTCGCTGGCTTCTACGGTCGGACAGGAACAACTGGAGGGTAGCCAGGTAGCAAGCTCTCCCGGAGCCTACACGAGCTGGAGGTGGAGGTACCGCAACACACACAACGATAACGGGGGGGAAACGAACACTGCCACGGGAGAATGGGAGCTGGGTTAGATGGAGGAGAAGGGAAACAGGTTAGCTGCATGCACGACAAGAATTGACGGGGTGGTTAACTACCAGACTGTAGTTAGGAGCGGAACCCAAGCTGCACGGGGATAATATCCCACGACCAAGCGAGTAGTTCTTTTAACACGACCAGGAAAACAACGAGCATTAACACCGCGTGACGAACGTTAACGAACTGGCGCCGACTGGCAGCCAGCCGAAGGAATAAATAGTGAGGTTAATAATAGAGCTAAACAAGGGACAGGTGTGGAAAATAAGCAGGAGTGATTACAAGACACCAGGTGAGGAAATGCATGCAACGAGGGGGGACGGAGTGAAAAGGCGGAAGTGAGACAACCAAACGAACAAGACAGGGAAGGAAACGCCCAGACCGCAGCAGCGGGGAAAACACGGACAAAAGGATCCAACATGACACGGAGGGAAAACAGGAAAATACAGAAAACGAACAGGAAGGGAGCGGAACATTACAGGTTCTCTTTCATCATCCACCTATGGGGAATGGTATCCGGCCATGACTAAGTCTGGCTCTGACAGACAGTAGTGAACCCAATGCCAAAGGACACTACAGCACTAGTCTTCCTCAGCTGACAATCACTTCTCGCAAACTACCGAGTATTCTGCTCACAGTACTGAGTTGGGCTGACCAGTCCGACCGGGACTTGTGGGGGTTTCCTCTCTCCCTCTCCAGTCCCCCGATACTGGAGTCTGAGAATGATGGCATGGCCATTGCATCAAATGTTCATGACAGAAAATCCCCCCCAGGCCCCAGAAAACAGCTCTTCCCAGTTCTCCCTGCCTGTGCCAAGCATATGAAAAACCACTGGATTTTCTGGTGGCCTTGCATGCTCCTGTTACGTATGGACCTCGTCCGACCTCCTGTCTCAGACAAATGGGGAAATGCATCACTCAACTTCAACGCATTACGGCATCCCTAATCAAAATGACTGTTTTCTGTATCACACGCAGTTCAGCCTTAAAGCAGATTGATCACGTCAAGACATGTTCCAGTGTCCATATTCATTCATCATTCAGGTTTGCACGATTTTCCTTACCTGTGACTGACTGTCCTTCCGTACTGTATATGAGAAACAGAAGCCCAAAGAGTGCAGTAGAGGAGTCCATCCTGTACTCTGTTAGCCAGTCCCAGTGTGGAGCAGACTCCTACTTATCCCCTGGGCTGCCCCGCCCTCACTGATGGGAACCACTGATTATTCAGTCCACCTATCACATTCATTGTCTTCACGGTTTGTCATGACATCCGTCTGCCATTCCTGAGAATTCTAATTAAAACCTTGATTGTTTTTTATTTTTCTTCTTCCTTCAAGTATTTTCCGCAAGCTTCTGATTTTCTTACCGTGTGTAATGGGGCGTGACGTGTGAGGTAGGAGGAGCCAAACGCAGCAAGGGGATTCTTTAAGCCCTTAGGCCACTAAGGCGGGAAACCCCGCAGATAAGGGAGGAGACAAGACAGGGAACACGTACCAAAGCTACTAACCGGCTCACTGTGACACACCAATAAGTAGAAGCGCAAACGGCAGGTCTTTCATTAAGAAAACCAAGCAAAGCGAATAGAACAAAGCACGAGGCTCTCAAACTTCTACAAGCTAAGTGACTAGAGAACGAGCCGGAAATAACAAATGCCCTGTCTCGGTAACGAGACGCATAAGAACAGGCGAGTAGCATAATGGTACAAACAAAACACACAACAAACACTGAAAACTAATGCGAATTACAATTAACAGGAGGCGAAAAGAATGGGATCTAACGTTCCAAGGCTACTCTCAGAGACTAGTAGTCAAAACGCAAACATGTCCACAACATCGCCCAATCTTCCCCACAGGAAGACATGTACCGACAGACGAAACAGAACTACAGTTCCGAACAAAATCGTCAAACTCCCTATCAGGATAAAAGGCACACAGAGACGAAAGGACAGCTGCACCGGAATTATCGGCTAACTGACTAACACGAGTATAGAGAATAAAAGCCCTGCCTCTTGGTAAAGAGGAATGTAACGAGAAGGCGAAGGAACAAAGATAACGTTCCATGGCTAGTTTCATAAGCTCGCAGTCACATGCATAAATAAAGGGGTAAACTCCCAATCTCCCAGGAGGGAGAAACATTTCACAGTCCCATAACTTTACTAGCAGAATGACTAGCTTAAATAGAAAACACACGCCCTAGCCTCTCAGTAAAGGGAAATGTAACGAGGCGAGGGAACCAATAATTAAAGTTCCAAGGCTATAATGAGGCTCGCAGTCACACGCAAACATGTCCACAACATCGCCCAATCCTCCCCACAGGAAGACATGCACCGACAGACGAAACAGAACTATAGTTCCGAACAAAATCGTCAAACTCCATATAAGGATAAAGACACAAGTCATGCACCGACAGACGAAACAGAACTACAGTTCCAAACAGAATCGTCAAACTCCATACAAGGATAAAAGGTACAAGACATGCATCGACAGACTAAACAGAACTAAAGTTCCTAACAAAATCGTCAAACTCCATACACGGATAAAGGCACACAGGGGCGAGAGGACAGCTGCACCGGAATGATCGGTTATCTGACTAACGCAAGCTCAACAGAAAATACTAGCCCTGCCTCTAAGAATAAATAGAGCCCTAAAGTCAGTATGATAAAACACCCTGTCTCTTAATAAACAAACTCCTCTTGCTATCACGAAAGACAGCAGATAGAGAGAGGAGAAAGAGACAGAGAATGGCAAACGATCTAGGCAAAAACGACAAACAAAGGACAGACCAGAAAGCGGCAACTGAAATGAGCACACAAAACAGGAATTCAACCTGAAGCTCAAAGCACAAAGGCCAGTACCGCAAAACTCCAATAAAAGCACAACGGAGCAAAATGGTCTCCTTAAAAACACTAGATCAATCATACGACTAAAACTTTAAAAGGGCAAAAATAAACGCACACAAAACAGCACAAATAATGCCATACAACACACCAAAAACCTGCCACTTTTTAACCAATCCTCATCCCGTACATTCTTACTTTCTCCCATATGTAATGAGACTTAAATTTCTTTCTCACAGGTAGGAGATATTTGCTTGTTTTAAGTAAATTGCTTGACGAGTAAAATTGCCTTACCCCATTGGCAAATCTTGAAAAGGGTCAAATAGTCTCATCGCGTTGGCAATCATTTTGTCTTATTTAGCAAAACAGTTATAGAAATAAGACTTTAAGTCTAAATATAAGACCGAAATGGTGGTTAAGATTGACGTATTTTTGTTTTTTGCAGTGTAATGCATGCGTCAGAGGAGCGCACTTCATGCTTAGAAGCTCCGAGCCGAGGGCAGACGCATGCACCAACAGAACAGTCCTTCTTACACTGACTGAAACCTGAAGCCACCAATCTGCACCACCATGAGCTGGACTCTACTCTGGACCATGGGGAATGCTATGCTTGAGTCATGATGCCTCAAACCTAGGCCTTTTCATAACAGAGCTTCCTGTTCGTATCTGCTTTGCAATTAACCTGTGCTACTTGGTCCCATAATAATAATCCACCCATCCATTATCTAACCCGCTTATTCCTGGTCAGGGTCGCAGGGGGGCTGGAGCCTATCCCAGCATGCATTGGGCGAGAGGCAGGAATACACCCTCGACAGGTCATAATAATAATAATAATAATAATAATAATACTACATAAATAGAGGTATACATAAAATTGTATATTTAAATAAATATATATATATATTTCAAAACAATGTATACTCTACAGACAAAAACAAGGCTTCTCTTTATTACTCAACATTGAAATAAATGATTTGAGCTCCAGCTTATCCATATACATGCCATTGAAATATACCCTGAAATATACCACTCCTTAATGAGAAAGCATGCTTTTGATTTGCTATTTCTAGGCTAGGCACTCCGAGCCAGAACCATTATAGATGGTGCCCTGTATGAGCTTGCTAGATTACCATCAGAATATGTACGAAACATAGCGTGATTTTCCCACACTGGGAGCAGAGGATTAGTCGCCATCCTGCATGGACAGATTTGCTGATGTGCAGTCAGGAATGAGCAGTGGTACCTGTAGATGGTTAGTGCTTATAAACCTCACCTCTGAGGACCATGAATGACCAATCCGAACTGTAGGGATACACTGCTTATATGTCTTGGGTACAACATCCCAGCTCACCGGTTATAGCAGGGCGGTACACTCTGGGGTTGCAGTAGTCTGATTTCATGCTCGTCGGTAGATACAGAACTGGGTACATGGATCAAAGCACAGCGAAGCTGGTGATCGTAGCAGGGGTGGATGGGGTTCACTGCCGATAGTCGGATTGGGGGCAGAGTGAGGCTGGGTCGTTGAAGTGTCCATAACTGCTATTCTGGTGTAGGATGCTTAGACAAACCCAGCAGAAGTAGTGCTGGCACTTGGTGCACTGCACTCTGTTACAGCCTCCGTCCTTCTGCAAGGCAAGAAAAGCACACTAGTCAGCTTTGGCAAGTTCATTCAACAGTCAGCACAGATGGAGCCAGTGTAGCGAGAGGCTCTTATTCAGCTGGAAGACTATCCTGTTTCAGAGCAAACGTACCCACAATAAAAAAAATCATTGCACAAGGTGCTAGCTCACAGGAACATGGTAAGAATATTTTAAAAACCAGTCATGTGAATCTTTAACAAAATACCCTTAAGGTCTGGATCAGTATCAATAATGTGCTAATGTTTTCCATTCCATTGGAACATTGTTGATACTGATTCAAACCTTAAGGGTATTTTCATGATCTGCCAAGACTGCATCTTTTATTAAAAAAAAAAAATAAAAAAATAAAAACAATCTAAAAGATATGTTGGTCAGGGCAGACATGCCCGCACAGAACACAGGAACCTTCCTGGATAAAATACCAGAATGGAATTACAAGTGTTGTTCCTGCTGTGGCAACCAGAAGGGACAGAACCACGGAGAGATGATAGACGGAAGATATGTCAGGCTGATGTGGAGAGATGGCATGCCCATATTAAAAATTCTGGTGACGTCACCACCTCAACCAGGAAATACACGACACCTACTTATCCCCTGGGCTGCCCCGCCCTCACTGATGGGAACCACTGATTATTCAGTCCACCTATCACATTCATTGTCTTCACGGTTTGTCATGACATCCGTCTGCCATTCCTGAGAATTCTGATTAAAACCTTGATTGTTTTTTATTTTTCTTCTTCCTTCAAGTATTTTCCGCAAGCTTCTGATTTTCTTACCGTGTGTAATGGGGCGTGACGTGTGAGGTAGGAGGAGCCAAACGCAGCAAGGGGATTCTTTAAGCCCTTAGGCCACTAAGGCGGGAAACCCCGCAGATAAGGGAGGAGACAAGACAGGGAACGCGTACCAAAGCTACTAACCGGCTCACTGTGACACACCAATAAGTAGAAGCGCAAACGGCAGGTCTTTCATTAAGACAACCAAGCAAAGCGAATAGAACAAAGCACGAGGCTCTCAAACTTCTACAAGCTAAGTGACTAGAGAACGAGCCGGAAATAACAAATGCCCTGTCTCGGTAACGAGACGCATAAGAACAGGCGAGTAGCATAATGGTACAAACAAAACACACAACAAACACTGAAAACTAATGCGAATTACAATTAACAGGAGGCGAAAAGAATGGGATCTAACGTTCCAAGGCTACTCTCAGAGACTAGTAGTCAAACGCAAACATGTCCACAACATCGCCCAATCTTCCCCACAGGAAGACATGCACCGACAGACGAAACAGAACTACAGTTCCGAACAAAATCGTCAAACTCCCTATCAGGATAAAAGGCACACAGAGACGAAAGGACAGCTGCACCGGAATTATCGGCTAACTGACTAACACGAGTATAGAGAATAAAAGCCCTGCCTCTTGGTAAAGAGGAATGTAACGAGAAGGCGAAGGAACAAAGATAACGTTCCATGGCTAGTTTCATAAGCTCGCAGTCACATGCATAAATAAAGGGGTAAACTCCCAATCTCCCAGGAGGGAGAAACATTTCACAGTCCCATAACTTTACTAGCAGAATGACTAGCTTAAATAGAAAACACACGCCCTAGCCTCTCAGTAAAGGGAAATGTAACGAGGCGAGGGAACCAATAATTAAAGTCGGATTGGGGGCAGAGTGAGGCTGGGTCATTGAAGTGTCCATAACTGCTATTCTGGTGTAGGATGCTTAGACAAACCCAGCAGAAGTAGTGCTGGCACTTGGTGCACTGCACTCTGTTACAGCCTCCGTCCTTCTGCAAGGCAAGAAAAGCACACTAGTCAGCTTTGGCAAGTTCATTAACAGTCAGCACAGATGGAGCCAGTGTAGCGAGAGGCTCTTATTCAGCTGGAAGACTATCCTGTTTCAGAGCAAACGTACCCACAATAAAAAAAATCATTGCACAAGGTGCTAGGTCACAGGAACATGGTAAGAATATTTTAAAAACCAGTCATGTGAATCTTTAACAAAATACCCTTAAGGTCTGGATCAGTATCAATAATGTGCTAATGTTTTCCATTCCATTGGAACATTGTTGATACTGATTCAAACCTTAAGGGTATTTTCATGATCTGCCAAGACTGCATCTTTTATTTAAAAAAATAAATAAAAAAATAAAAACAATCTAAAAGATATGTTGGTCAGGGCAGACATGCCCGCACAGAACACAGGAACCTTCCTGGATAAAATACCAGAATGGAATTACAAGTGTTGTTCCTGCTGTGGCAACCAGAAGGGACAGAACCACGGAGAGATGATTGACGGAAGATATGTCAGGCTGATGTGGAGAGATGGCATGCCCATATTAAAAATTCTGGTGACGTCACCACCTCAACCAGGAAATACACGACACCTGAGGAAAACGCCAGGCAAGTCAGCTGTAGCGAATCACCGGGCTAAGCGGTGCCCTAGAAAAAGGGCTGGCAAACAACCAGAAGACAGAGTAGCTTAGGCGAAACCAGGTGGAGTTGTTGGGTAAATTCTGAGTTCAAGTCACTGTTGGTAAGAAATAACACTGTGCAGAATGAGATACAAATTGAGACAGCTGCAAAGATATAAAGTACAATTACCTTATTATCAAAGAACCAAATGCATATGGGGTTCAGTGTCTCCCTGTCAGACAATGAACCAAGTTTGCTCAGTTTGCATAGTTTTTATTAATTTCATATCAACTGGGCAGATAGCTCTATTCTAGGAGTGATCTCTGCGCCACTGCTCAATCACCAGTTCTACATTCCGCCCACATTACCCCAATTTGTATCATTTTGTTTCACACAGTTCGCATAAGAAATTTCTATCAAATGCACAACAGTATCAGCTCATAGCACATTCTGTAGTTAGGGCGGTTCCACTTATTTTCTAAGCAAAGCACATTAGTATTCATCATAACATTTTGCAATACAATGGGTACACAATGTTCTAAAAACTAATTTAAACAAATTTCTCTATCAGAGTAGAGAGTGTGAGAGAGAGGAGATTGGAGATTGGAGTTGTTGGAGAGAGAAAGTAACAAAGTGCTGTGTTTGATTTGTTTTGTCAGGAGACGTCTGCTGTGTGCCCGATTCCCGGATTGTATGAGAACCCGCCCCGTTACCGACCCTCGCCTGCCCTGGACCGTAAGAGAACCCGACGACGTGTACCGAACCCTGGCAACGTACCTCGACTATTCTCACGGATTACGGATTGGCTGACGCTCCCACTAACCTCTACCTCTCTTCCCCGAAAAACAGCAATAAATTTGCAATTTAAACTGAACTGTCGCGGTGTGGACATGGAGATTATTGTTTTCAGTTGCGTGACAGCTCCAACCAGCTCGGAGTTTGCCACACTGCGCTCAATGGAACTTCACCAACAAGCGTAGTCTCAACCATCCCAGCACAGGTGAAAAGATTAACATAAAAGGGGTGGTTAGCTGTAACACAAATAGCGTGACCTATTTATTGAAATGTCCCTGTGGGCTGGCTTATGCAGGGGAAACTGGGAGGCCTTTAAAGCGTACGAACAGTGAGCACCGGAGCAATATCCGGATGGGTGATATTAACCCCTCTGCCCAGAGGCTTCAGTTGACCCATTTTTGTCTGTTTTGTACCGTTCTGTTTAAAGCTTTATAACTCCAGATATCAATGTAACAAAAACACCAATAATGGCTTAAATGAAAGAACACCCTGGTACCACTTATAATCATGCCTTAAATTAAATTAATTTCATAATTCATATGTAAATTATGGGCAGTGAATGCACAAACCCCTAGTGAACACCTGAGAGTCAAATATGTGAATAAGTTTAAACTTTACATTTTCTGGTTTACAAACCACCTGTCTGCATGTGTACAAAATATAAAAGTGATATGTATTACTGCTCAAATCCTATGAGGAAATTTGAAACGGTGTACCTTGGTGACCAAATATTTACCCAAAATGGATAATGGATAATCACAGCAATTCAATAAATAATCAGAATTTTTCAAAAGAAAAACTCTTTTGACTTGTTGGAACTATATTTGCATCTATATCATTAAATAATTTCCAACTTTTGCAAAGGATTAGGGGAATGGTTATAGGTGTCCAAAAACATACCCAAACCTTTCCAAACCCATGAAAACACATGCAAAGTATCCAAGCTATCCAAAGCTATCCACACTATCCAAACATGAACACAGCTTTAGTGTCCATTTGAAGCACATTATTATGTCCTATGAGGAGGCCATTAATGAGGGGAATGACCCTTAGATAATCAATTTCTTTGCCTCAGTTTAGTTTCCAGTGCCAACATGTCCAACGCAGCTCCGTTCTCGTAATTAAAGGTACTTTATTACCAACCAGTCAGACTAACAATGTATGAGAACATGCACACAATTTGCAGTGTCATATGAATTACTGCTATTACTATTACAACAATTATAATTATCTCCTATATAAAAATGTACCAGCCCATGGATTACTGTACGGGACAACTAGCTGCTGTGTCATCCATTTACGTCCCTATATTAGCTATGCTGTTTCACCCAACGTAATGAATGGCTGGGCCACACATGAAAGCTTCTACTATAGTGTAGTATAAATTCCCAGTAAAGTTACTGTCTAGCCGTAATAGACTGACAGCTCACCACCATTGTCATTACTTATGGTATACAAATCCAAGTCACTTCAGGCAGGGACTTTTTTCCACAGACTCCCCATACTTTATCATTGAGTCTTATGCAGGCTTAATAGCCAATACCTAATAGGTTGCTAGCTAACTAGGTATAAACTAAATTAAACCAGAATAAGAGAGACTACAACTCTTTTAATTCTAATATAATATACACTAATATAAAACTAAAAGCGAAATCATAAACAATAATAACACAACTTAGCTAGCTATACTATTATGAATATAACACCATAAAACACACCTTGTACACAAGGAAACACTTAGCTATGGAATCCATGCTGTCTGCTTCAGATGAAGAGTCATGGGTGTAAATCTCATATGAATCCAGAGGACGGCTAAATGTCTAAACAAAACTGGACAGGTAGGTCAAAAGTTTCAACATGAATGGACTTTCTGCTTGCCAGACAACTGTAATTACCTATAATGAATAGTAGCAAGGTTGGTAATTGCTGGTATTAATAGTTGATAACGTCACTTTATTCGGCGGCTACTTCTTGGAAGAAGGGCATGCTTGCTAACATTATATGTTGTACAGATCGCATTAGCTCGAACCGGCTACGTGGCTATAAGTTACCAAAGCGTAGCTACCAGCTGTAGCCAGATAATGCCTGGTTCAGACTAACGCTACACAAACTCAGTGTTATGCAACAACTCTGCAACAACAGAAAAGATTTTGTTGTTTTACCTGGAATTTTATATGACATTTTTACTGTAAATTACCCATCTATAATCCTGAAATTGTATCTAGCAGACTTTCACGTTCACAACGAGGTCTGTGGGGTGGGGGTGTGTCTCTTTCTCTGTGGGCAGGGCCAATGATGTTGTGACAACAAATGTGGGGAAAAACTGCATACTCCAGCTTTAACCCTGAGTAGACTTCATGAAAAGTTTGATATCAAACCATTTTTGTGACCAACTCACATATGTTCAAACATGCCATTAAAATGGTGTTTGCATAACTGCATGTACATTATAGCCAATGAAGTGCATGTAACTAGAGCAGCGTTCCGTTTGCCTGGTGTGTATGAATGAATATGGAGATTGTATAATTTACAGCAAGTTAGTGCTTCTAATCGTATCCTTGCAACTACCTTCACACAAAAACTCACACTTTTGGATCCACTGCCCTGAAGAGCATCTCACCTGTATGATAGCGCTGCAGTGTGGGCATTTCTTAGTGTTGCTAGCCAACCAGCTCTTGCTGAGGCTTTTTTCCACACCCTTCAGGAGAACATTTTTCGCATAGCGCTTCTCCAGGACCGTTCTCCGTTTTTGACTTCCAGACTCATAGTCATCCCAAAGTACTCAAAGTCCATCTACAACACATAGATGGGAAAGAATAACTTGGCTACGGTCAGGCAATAACCAGTGACCCTCTACGGCAGGTGTGCACAACAAGGGCCGATCCGTTTCAGGATTTTGTGACAACTTCTGCTGTTAAATTAATTAGCTTAATCATATCCTGAGCAGACAGTTGGATCAGCACCAGCTACAGGCTACAGCCACAGTCTGCAAGTGTATCCTACAGATTTTACTGTGCTAAAGTACAGGAGTGAACCAGCGTAGTTCATAGAACTGTCAGAAAACTAAAACAATGGCAATTGGTTAGAACAAAAACCAGCACGCAGAGCAGCCCTCCAGGACTGGAGTACACCCCTGCTCTATGGGAACTTCATAAACCAGAGGTAGGCAACGAGGGCCGTATCAGTTTCTGGTTTTCGTGCCAATTTCTGGCCTTAATTACTTTATTAGCCTAACATTTTCACCATCTGGCATTTTAGCTACATTTCTTGATACGCACGTGAATGACAGCCGAATGACCGTATATGAAACATTTTACCGTGAACTAATCAGTGAAGCAGTGTTTGTGTATACAGCCAATTAGCTAATTTTGCTAAGGTAATTGGTGGAAAAAAAAAACCTGCATACACACCGGCCCTCCAGGAACAGGATTGCCCGCCCCTGTCATAGACTGTGGCACAGGTGTCAAACTCCAGTCCTGGAGGGCCGCAGGATCTGCTGGTCATTGATTGGCTAAAGAATCCACACACCTTGCTCACAAGGCCTTAACTGGCAGATGATTGAAAAGAAACCACAAAAACCCACAGACAACTACAGCCCCCTGGGAATTTAGTTTGACAGCCCTGCCCTGGGGTGTCCTTTTTTCTGCAAACCCAGCCAGAAATGGTCTTAATTTGAGTTTCCCCTTATGGAAATGTAATATACTGCAGTATATTTTAAATATATTGTGAAGATAATTTTTATAGGGAAATATTGCAGCTACATAAAAAAAAAAAAAAAAGATTATATAAAAAAAAAAAAAGAATAATATAAAAAAAAATTTTTTTCATTAAAATTATTTATTTTCCCTCTTGTCCAAGCCGGGCGGCACTGGTAGGGGAAACACTGGAATGTTATGTTATGTGAACTGTTCCGTTGTGTGAATTCAAATGATAGGCTATAACGAATGTTCTACAATACCTCCATGTTACAAAAAATACAAAGCCACTTGTTTGTATTTGTCAATGATGCCCATGGTCGGCGCTACACCGGGGCAAGGGTGGGCTATAGCCCCGTCACAAATTTGCTTAGCGCCCCCCCAGGCATTTTAATAACATTTTTATAATTATAATAAATATATATATATAAAAGTAAATCAACAATTCTAATCCCTTTCTGATATTCACCCTGGCTACGCAGCGTATGTAGCCTATGCTATGACGTAGGCTACGGGTGTGTGTGTGTGGGGGGGGGGGGGGGGGGGGGGTGTGTGTGTGTAGGGAGCTCGAGCAAATGACAAAATAACGTATACTGATTTCTAACGTTAGCAAACCAGTGTTTCCCATAGCCTACAATACATCAGGCCTACAGAGTTCGCCACCATGTCAAAAAAATATTAAATGGAAACGTCATTGTTTGAAAACTAATTTACTATCATTTTAAAATCAATAGAAAATGTGTTCGCATAAGCTCTCCCCAGTAAACATGCGTTGGTTGGGCCAATGTTGGTTAATGGTCATTATGGTTGGCGACGGTCGCCGTCTCCTGCCAACGTTGGCACACTGTTGGAATGTGACTGTAGCCCAACAGTTAAATATTTCGTCGTGAGCCAATATTGGTACAACGCTGGAATACCACTCTTTCCCAACCGTCGCATCATCGTCATGAACCATACCTGCAATACGAGTCGATATGATGATGGGATCCGCGATTCGGCCTATGTAAAGGTCTAAAAACGTAATAGGGAAATGCTCCATTGGAAGTTTCTACAAATATTGTTGTCACGCACATGGAACAGATACGTGCCAGCAACATCGAATGCCCATATATTTATAAAATATGATATAGCCAGACTAAATATGAACCGATCAAACACAGACAACATAAAATGTATCCTTTTTGTTCAGGGTAGGCGTGTCATAGCCTACCATTTGACGCATTTCGTTGAAATGCGTATTTAAAACGATAAGTGTATAAAAAATATCTTGATCTATTTACAACGTTGACGAAAGTTTCTGTTTGGTGGTAATGGTGAGGCGGAAGTCTGGCAAGCCATATACTGTATGGCACGCCCAATAATGAATAGACTATTCGAGCCGAACGGCACATTACCAGCAATCTTTGTAAATTATCAGATAAAATTTAATTTAAATTGAAAATCTGTATTTCAATTATGAAAAAATATTTTACATATGATATTGTTTGGGAGTAAAGGGAAGGAACAACTGCACTGTACTGCCACCTCGTGGTGGAAACACATTTCAGCAATACGTTCAGACATAGTCATGAGCATGCATATTTACATATTTAACAAAATACAAAAGCAGCTCAACATTTGAAAACCTAGAATTGTATTTTTCGCGAAAAAAACATACAGTTGCACAACGTTACAATGATAATATTGACTGCCATTTTTGTTTGAATAAACAAAATTTATGACAAGAAAAATTGTGTTTGGAGAATTGTAATATATTATCATTGGGGGGTTGATGTTTAACTAAAAAACAATAAATATTTTGAATAAATAAATAATAATAATAATAATAATAATAATAGTGAAATAACTGAAGCTGCCTTTCCGAAACATAGTAAGTCATGCAATACACTACCAATACTAGTATCCGCAATTTTGACTGTTTACAAAGGGATGTGCACAAAATTGCTGGCAACCAAATAGCAAAGATCCAACTCCCACAGAAATGTAATACATTTAGGAGGCATGAATAATTTTAGTTAATTTCACTTGTCTTTCTTGAAAGTCCTTTGCAGCTCATTATTTCAGTCTTCATTGTACAAAATAAACAAAGTTCTTCTTCTGGTGTGCTATCCCCACTCATTGGCATGACGTTTGTCATGACTTAATGGAATCGTCAAGTTTCCCGTGTTATTTCCAAACAGTTGTTGTTCCATGACAACTGTTACGTAAATGTCATGGTACAGTATTAGAGACTATCACAAAACTGTTACATAGCTTCTCATTTCCTGGTGATTCTGATAATTCTTAGGGAGCTGACATCACTGTATTTTCTTCTTAAATAGTCCTGAAGAACAAGGGTGAGCTGTGGAGATAAAAATGGACATACAGAATGAATGTGTGAGTCAGTGAATAAATGCATTAACGAACAAATGAAACAAATAGTGATTACTATACCCGCTGTGTTTTTTATGATCTTTGACAGTACTTTGGTAAACAAGTTTGATACTACTTTAATAAAAAAAAGCGAAACCATTTGGCCAAACCATTATAGCAGTGTTAGACATAGCTGCAGCTGTTATATTAATGCAACTATGACGATGGGTTTGGTGAACATACTTGACCTCACATAAATATGTCTTACATTGTGGAAAGCTTCTACCACAGTGAGGTTCTTTACATGAGCTGGAGCCAGAATGGACACCTTCAATTGACCAATCACTGTCTGGAGATCTGCAACCAAAAGACACATTTATACATTTAATGCTTGGTTCATTGGGGGCTTATGTGTATAATGACTCACAAAATGTTTTTTTTTTACTTGGACATTCTATTAGCCGTCTATCCAGATGGTACATTTGTACCATGGTACAAGTACGTTGTTGATTGGTGAAACTGCAGTAACCAAATGGGAATTAAAATGAATGACTAAAAGACCCAGAATTCACTACTATGATCTGCACAACAATTGTAACCTTGTAGCTAGATAATAGAGGAATGTGCACATTTCCTAAGAGAGGGTTGGTCAAATGTAATTTGGAAATATACATCATGGGTTTCAGCAGGATAAAGCTTTAACAACAACAGACCATTGGGAGTGGAAGATGCGGTTCCCCTGTCTGCGGTGGTTTGGTTGGAGACAGTGCCCTTGGTGATGTCCACATAGGGTTGTGTTGTGGTTGAAGAGGTATGGTCAGTAGACACTCTGGGGTTAAACTGAGTACTGCTGCCTGTGGTATGTACTGCTGGGGATGGTGGAGTTATTTCTGTGGTCTTTAGTACATGGGGTGGGGAATTGCTGGTGAATGTGAGTGCTGATGTTGATAAAGTACTAGTTGATGTGACTGAAGGTGGTAATGCAGTACCAATGGATGTGACTGCAGGTGGTGTTGGAGTATTAGTGGATGTGACTGTAGTTGTTGATAAAGTATGAGTGGATGTGACTTCAGGTGTTGAAAGAGTACTAGTGGATGTAACTGCAGGTGTTGATAGAGTACTAGTGGATATGACTGCAGGTGTTGATAGAGTACTAGTGGATGTGACTGCAGGTGCTGATAGAGTACTAGTGGATGTGACTGCAGGTGTTAATGGAATATGAGTGGAAGTGACTTCAGGTTTGAATCGAATACTAGTGGATCTAACCGCATGTGTTGTTGGAGTATTAGTGGATGTAACTGCAGGTGTTGTTGGAGTATTAGTGGATGTGACTTCCAGTGTTGAAAGAGTACTCGTGAATGTGACTGCTGGCGTGGATAAAATATGAATGGATGTGACTGCAGGTGTTGATAGAGCACTAGTGGATGTGACTGCAGGTGTTGTTGGAGTATTAGTAGATGTGACTTCCAGTGTTGAAAGAGTACTTGTGAATGGGACTGCGGGCATGGATAGAATATTACTGGATGTGACTGCAGGTGTTGATAGAGCACTAGTGGATGTGACTGCAGGTGTTGTTGGAGTATTAGTGGATGTGACTGCAGCTGTTGATAGAGTACTAGTGGATGTGACTACAGGTGTTGTTGGAGTATTAGTAGATGTGACGTCCAGTGTTGAAAGAGTACTTGTGAATGGGACTCCTGGCATGGATAGAGTACTAGTGGATGTGACTGCAGGTGTTGTTGGAGTATTAGTATATGTGACGTCCAGTGTTGAAAGAGTACTTGTGAATGGGACTGCTGGCGTGGATAGAATATTAATGGATGTGACTGCAGGTGTTGATAGAGTACTAGTAGATGTGACTGCAGGTGTTGATAGAGTACTAGTAGATGTGACTGCAGGTGTCGATAGAGTACTAGTGGATGTGACTGCAGGTGTTGTTGGAGTATTAGTGGATGTGACTGCAGGTGTTGATAGAGTATTAGTAGATGTGACGTCCAGTGTTGATAGAGTACTAGTAGATGTGCCTGCAGGTGTTGATAGAGTACTAGTGGATGTGACTGCAGGTGTTGTTGTAGTATTAGTAAATGTGACCTCCAGTGTTGAAAGAGTACTTGTGAATGTGACTGCAGGTGTTGATAGAGTACTAGTGGATGTGACTGCATGTGTTGCTAGAGTATTAGTAGATGTGACTGCAGGTGTTGATATAGTACTAGTGGATGTGACTGCAGGTGTTGATAGAGTACTAGTGGATGTGACTGCATGTGTTGATAGAGTACTAGTAAATGTGACTGCAGGTGTTGTTGGAGTATTAGTAGATGTGACGTCCAGTGTTGAAAGAGTACTTGTGAATGTGACTGCTGGCGTGGATAGAATATTAATGGATGTGACTGCAGGTGTTGATAGAGTATTAGTAGATGTGACGTCCAGTGTTGAAAGAGTACTTGTGAATGTGACTGCTGGGGTGGATAGAATAATAATGGATGTGACTGCAGGTGTTGATAGAGTACTAGTGGATGTGACTGCAGGTGTTGTTGGAGTATTAGTAGATGTGACGTCCAGTGTTGAAAGAGTACTTGTGAATGGGACTGCTGGCGTGGATAGAATATTAATGGATGTGACTGCAGGTGTTGTTAGAGTACTAGTAGATGTGACTGCAGGTGTCGATAGAGTACTAGTGGATGTGACTGCAGGTTTTGTTGGAGTATTAGTGGATGTGACTGCAGGTGTTGATAGAGTATTAGTAGATGTGACGTCCAGTGTTGAAAGAGTACTTGTGAATGGGACTGCTGGCGTGGATAGAATATTAATGGATGTGACTGCAGGTGTTGATAGAGTACTAGTAGATGTGACTGCAGGTGTCGATAGAGTACTATTGGATGTGACTGCAGGTTTTGTTGGAGTATTAGTGGATGTGACTGCAGGTGTTGATAGAGTACTAGTAGATGTGCCTGCAGGTGTTGATAGAGCACTAGTGGATGTGACTGCAGGTGTTGATAGAGTACTATTGGATGTGATTGCAGGTGTTGATAGAGTACTAGTGGATGTGACTGCAGGTGTTGTTGGAGTATTAGTAGATGTGACGTCCAGTGTTGAAAGAGTACTTGTGAATGTGACTGCTGGGGTGGATAGAATATTAATGGATGTGACTGCAGGTGTTGATAGAGCACTAGTGGATGTGACTGCAGGTGTTGAAAGAGTACTTGTGAATGTGACTGCTGGGGTGGATAGAATATTAATGGATGTGACTGCAGGTGTTGATAGAGTATTCTTAGATGTGACGTCCAGTGTTGAAAGAGTACTGGTGAATGGGACTGCTGGCGTGGATAGAATATTAATGGATGTGACTGCAGGTGTTGATAGAGCACTAGTAGATGTGACCTCCAGTGTTGAAAGAGTACTTGTGAATGTGACTCCTGGCGTGGATAGAATATTAATGGATGTGACTGCAGGTGTCGATAGAGTACTAGTAGATGTGCCAGCAGGTGTTGATAGAGTACTAGTGTATGTGACTGCAGGTGTTGATAGAGTACTAGTAGATGTGCCAGCAGGTGTTGATAGAGTACTAGTGGATGTGACTGCAGGTGTTGTTGGAGTCCTTAGTAGATGTGACTGCAGGTGTTGATAGAGTACTAGTAAATGTGACTGCAGGTGTTGATAGAGTACTAGTGGATGTGACTGCAGGTGTTGATAGAGTATTAGTAGATGTGACGTCCAGTGTTGAAAGAGTACTTGTGAATGGGACTGCTGGCGTGGATAGAATATTAATGGATGTGACTGCAGGTGTTGATAGAGTACTAATGGATGTGACTACAGGTGTTGTTGGAGTACTAGTAGATGTGCCAGCAGGCGTTGATAGAGTACTAGTGGATGTGACTGCAATGAAAAAACACTATTAAAAAAAGGTTTTTGGGCAGCCCCCGCCTCCCTGCACTCCCCACAGTCTAAGAAAGGTACACCCCACTCCCAAGTACTCCCAGGTTTTTCAGTTCACACATGCCCCTGTTACTCATTTGTGTATGATGATACATTGCCTGGCCAAAAAAAAAAAGTTGCACACTCAAATATTTAGTTGGACCACCTTCAACTTTGATTATGGCGCGCATTTGTCGTGGCATTGTTTCGACAACCCTATGCAACGTCACAACATTTATTTCCATCCAGAGTTGCATTAATGTTTGGCTGAGCCCTTTTATTGACTACGGGAGAGTCAAACCACTTTGT
The DNA here is from genome assembly GCA_029718625.1 of Synaphobranchus kaupii. NCBI lineage: Eukaryota > Metazoa > Chordata > Actinopteri > Anguilliformes > Synaphobranchidae > Synaphobranchus > Synaphobranchus kaupii. The sequence goes on from CM056377.1 coordinate 119,939,297, forward strand.
AAAGTCTTCTCCAGCACATCCCAAAGGCTTTCAATGGGGTTAAGGTCAGGACTCTGGTGGCCAAGTCATGTGTGAAAATGATTCCTCATGCTCCCTGAACCACTCTTTCACAATTTGAGCCCGATGAATCTTGGCATTGTTGTTCTGGAATATGCCCATTGATGGGATAAACTGGTCATTCAGTACATTCAGGTACTCAGCTGACTTCATTTTATTGCTGCACGACGTTTCTGAGCCTAGACCTGAATAATTGAAGCAACCCCAGATCATAACACTGCCTCCAGAGGCTTGTACAGTGGGCACTATGCATGATGGGTGCAACGGCGACTTTTTTTTTGGCCAGGCAGTGTATAAACATTATTAATAGATTTCCTTACCTGCACAGACACTGATATAATCAGGACAGCAGTCATTTATATTCTGACATGCCTCGTCACAAAAGCATGATCCTCTTACACAGGTATTGTTTTGTCCCAGGCAACAGAGTATAGATGGGTCAGCACAGCTTCCTAAAACGTACAGAGGGGTTAGATTTTACTCCAGAGCTTGCATAATTATTTGTTTTATTATTTTCTCTGCAGGAATGTGTGTGTGCTTTCGATTCATTTTGATGGTCATATATTACAGCCTATGATGTGTGAAGTGTGTCTGGATGATACACCTCCCTCTAGTTGCTCAGTGCTGGCCTCATGTCTTCCTGTTGGTGAAGATTATTCAACACCTAGGGATCCCCCAAACAGGCCGAAGGCTCCCATGGAATCTTCACTACCCCTTTTGAGAGTATTTATTTTATATTACCATTGGGAGTGGAAGATGCGTTTCCCCAGTGTGCGCTGGTTTGGTTGGAGACGGTGACCTTGGTGATGTCCACATAGGATTGTGCGGTGGTCGAAGAGGGACGGTCAGTAGAATTTGTGGGGCGAAACTGAGTGCGGATGCTTGTGGTATGTACTGCTGAGACTGGTCGGGTTATTTCTGTGGTCTTTACTACTTGGGGTGGGAAATTACTGGCGGATGCGACAGCTGATAAAGTACAAGTAGATGTGACTGAAGGTGGTAATTTCTTTCATATTTTATAAGTTACTTTTATTGTTTTAGCATAGACGTAAAATATATTCAACCGATTAAACATCTACAGGTAGTAGAGAACATCAGAAACCCCTCAAAGGGCCGTCGCACAAATTATTTCAACAGAAAAAGGAACGATTACAAAACGAGTTCAAAATATCACAATAACGGACATGAAAAAGGATAAAAACACAAAAATGGGTTTTTACAGACCAACAGACAGTGAGACATGACTGCCGACGGTTTTACACTCGAGATACCAAAGTCTCCACAAAGCAAAACCCCAGTCAATTTGCCTCCAATGGCTTCAGCAACAACCGTGATCGAGAATCCAAAAGAGAGTTGTACGTTGAGACACGAAATCCGGCGGTTTTGCACGAGGAAGCGTTGGAACCTCTGTAACCAACCTTCCCGAATTGAGAACGGCACAAGTTCTCCACATGAGAACAAAACAATTTCCCCACAAAACAAAACCGCGGTCAATTTGCCTCCAACGTTCTATGCCTAGGTCTCCGTGTTTACACATAACTACTTCCGGGTATCACATGAGCACATCAAAAAAAAAAAAAGGAGCTACTCCAGAAATACACATGTAGCTTTGACAAGGGAAAGACTACAACACAGCAAAGTAGCCATAAACAAACAAACAGCTTATTACCTGAAACAAACACAGCAACACGAACTTCAGCAAGCTGGCAATGTGCATGCAGTTAACAAAAGGGAAAATTAGTTAGTGAACGCTGCAAATACATATGCTCTCTCAAAATCCACAACAGGTGTCGTAATTTCCAATGAAGACTCAGGTGAGCCGAAGGAAACTCGTTAGCATACAACAGAATAAAAGGGCCACACTCAGTCACAGGGACGTAACAGTTGAGCTGTATTTCACTTATAAGTTGAAAAGTATATCACAGTGATACTCAAATTTTGCCCTTAAGATCAGCAGTACTGCTGGTTCTCTTTCATCATCCACCTATGGGGAATGGTATCCGGCCATGACTAAGTCTGGCTCTGACCGACAGTAGTGAACCCAATGCCAAAGGACACTACAGCACTAGTCTTCCTCAGCTGACAATCACTTCTCGCAAACTACCGAGTATTCTGCTCACAGTACTGAGTTGGGCTGACCAGTCCGACCGGGACTTGTGGGGGTTTCCTCTCTCCCTCTCCAGTCCCCCGATACTGGAGTCTGAGAATGACGGCATGGCCATTGCATCAAATGTTCATGACAGAAAATCCCCCCCAGGCCCCAGAAAACAGCTCTTCCCAGTTATCCCTGCCTGCGCCAAGCATGTGAAAAACCACTGGATCTTCTGGTGGCCTTGCATGCTCCTGTTACGTATGGACCTCGTCCGACCTCCTGTCTCAGACAAATGGGGAAATGCATCACCCAACTTCAAAGCATTACGGCATCCCTAATCAAAATGACTGTCTTCTGTATCACACGCAGTTCAGCCTTAAAGCAGATTGATCACGTCAAAACATGTTCCAGTGTCCATATTCATTCATCATTCAGGTTTGCACGATTTTCCTTACCTGTGACTGACTGTCCTTCCGTACTGTATATGAGAAACAGAAGCCCAAAGAGTGCAGTAGAGGAGTCCATCCTGTACTCTGTTAGCCAGTCCCAGTGTGGAGCAGACTCCTACTTATGCCCTGGGCTGCCCCGCCCTCACTGACAGGAACCACTGATTATTCAGTCCACCTATCACATTCACTGTTATGCATGACATGGTTTGTCATGACATCCTGAGAATTCTGATTAAAACCTTGATTGTTTTTTATTTTTCTTCTTCCTTCAAGTATTTTCCGCAAGATTCTGATTTTCTTACCGTGATTGAAAACATTGATTACACGGATTACTTTTTTTATCATACTTTTCTGCAACGCAAGCCAAGCAAGCAAGCAGCGAAGCAACACTGCTTACTGCATTTTATCCATTGGTCTGAAATGAAATGTCACCCATGATTTGGCCTGAGGCCTGGCCCCAGAATTTTCAGGATGTCCGTAAAGTGCCTTGAGACATTTCGTCCTTTGAGAAAAGTGTAATACAAATAACTGAATTGAATTAAACCGAGAGAACATACCAGTCCCAAGAATCCAGAATGAGGTTAGTCCAAAGTAAAAAAAAAAAGAGAAAATCTCTGAGTAATCTCATATCTAGTGGAGATTGTTACAGCAAATTCTTTGTGTTAGGGAGGGTCATTATGTGAGCTTCTAATGGGTTCAATTAATGCTAATGTTTTTGCAGGCAATACTATAATGCACATGATTTGGTGTAACACTTTGACACATAAAACATTTTAACATATATACTGTGAGGGTTTGTGCAGAATAACGATGAGCCAAACGCAATAACAGAAAAAAGGGATAGAAAGTCCCTGGCAGTGCCAAATAATATGTCGGGTAAGTGAGGACTAGGTAAAATGTGTATTTTCTGAATCCAGCGGTTCCAACAGTCAATGCCCTTGTTAAAACGTTCAGCACTCTGAATACTGAACACAAGCGATATTGCATGCTAGAACCCCTCACTTAACCTACATTCAAAATAAGTTTTACGTTATTTAATTTTATTATTATTATTAAAAATGACAATCATCAATTAAATCGCAGAATTCTCTGATAGGTAAGTCGAACAGTAACCTGGTGGATCAACCAACAAGCCAAAACAAGGTCTAAATCAGGTCTTGAGATTAAAGAAATTTTATTAAGCGAAAACAGTCAATTGGAATAATGAATTGAAATCATACATTCACTAAGGAATGTAGGCTGACTACTTATAATTCACAAAAGTGAAGGCATTAAACCAGACATTAATTAGGAAATACCAGTAAAGAGAGAGATAAGCCAAAAATTGCCAAATTATTTACCCTCCAGCTGAACAGGAACAAACGGAAATGCACGAGGAACCAAAAAGAATGACTTCTTCACCAACAAACTCCAAACTAACTAACTTCATTTTCTGCGGTACACTCATAAAATACCTCCACAGGAAGACCATCCCTGTCCTGATTGGGTTAAGGTATGGGGAGGGGGGGAGAGGAGTCATTTATGACAAAGACTGGCTTATCTTTGATGTTGGGGGGTGAGAGTGAGAGAGTGACAGAGATAGAGAGAAGGGGGGGAAATATTAGATATCCTACAAATAACACACCCCTTTAAAACGGGCTAGCCACGTAAACACGGGCAGAGAGCAAACTCAAAATAGCGAACGCTAAAGAGATAGCGAGAGAAGAACAAAAAAAACAAGACACCTTCGGAACGTGGCTATAACGCCCGATAAATGGTGAAATAAATTTAATAAAAATAAAACTCACACTCTCAGATATGAGAGAGTGGGAGCAAAAGAGAGGGAAGAGAAATAAGGGAAACGAAAAACGAATTCCCCTAGGCTTCTAGGCTGAAGAATGTCTCAACTGCGTAAACCAAATAAATATTCTGCTATAACAGCAGAGAGACCAAAACCACTAACCCTGACTTCGTGAAGGCACGAAATGACAAAGAAGTGCCAGGGAGCGGAAGTGACGGGTTTAAATACCTGAGAGGTAAAAGAACAGGTGAACCGAATAATAAGCGGGGAGAAGAAAAATTCCGAAACGGAACGCGGAAAAAAATCCGATACACTGAAAAAAAGGGGGAAATTAAATGAAAACATTCAGGAAGTCGCCTAAAAAATGTAAAGGTCCCGTAGACCCCTCTATGTAAATAAAATGATTCTATAATATTGCGAGGAACACTCTGCTGCATAACTTTACATTCCTATGATGTGTAAGACGCAGCTCCTGCACCAATCCCTTTGTCAGTAGAATACTGCGGTCAAACCAGCCGCCAGTGAGAAAAATGCAGTCAAGCCTCAGGTTGTTTTTATATTATAGTAAAATGTGTTCTTTTGCTGGAACTCGATTGCAGAGCGAGTAGTGGACAAAATCCTACGTTAATGTTGTGCAGCCTACTGCAGTACATACAATAGCAATTTGATCTTTTCATTTTCTATAACGCTCCGGTTTGTGAATAAGTTGGAGATTCTAAATGAAAGCTGTTTAAATACTGTATAGAATGAAACTTCACCCTAACAGACTTGAAATAAAAGGAAAACTTCACGGTTTCCAGAGACAAATTCCATCATATAGAAATAAGACCATCTCAAGCCACGCAAAAATCTCAGGAGATTTTGATGTGGAATTTGAAAATAAAAGCACTTTAATAAAAAAAAAATTGTATGGTGTCGCATCGGTGAGGTTCATTAGCAGTCATCACAGATTAAGCCAGTGTAGAGTAAAGATCATACTGAAATGCTGTAGTAGGCTACACTCTCCATACACAAGAGTCAAGGATTAAACAGTAATATAAAATTTTAAGATGTAAATGGAAACATAACAACGAGGCCTAGCAGGGCTGATTAACCAGTTAGACAAGGTGATTAACCATCCTATTATGTTAATAATATGAATATTAATAATAATAATAATAATAATCTTTATTTATACAGCACCTTTCATACAATGTTTTGCAGACCAAACTGCATACAGAGAAAGACAACTCATAAAACGCAATAATAAAGAGGTAATTTTGATGTAATAATAATAAACATAATTATAGATGATAAAATAATCATGCAACAATTAGATTTTGTTGACATTTTATGATACATTTTATGTTTGGGGTCAAATTGACCCCAACAATAGTTTAAGCCAACAGAAAATTATTGTAACAGAAAAGCTTTGACTAGCTAGCATTTTATTCCTAACTATTATAAATTTGTGATAAACTTCTCATTTTAGAGGCGGAGGCAAGTAAAAGTTTAAAACCCATATTGGAAAGTACCCAGAATCATCCACAAAAATCATAGATAAAAATAAAAATAAGTATTGTCTTATGTTTTGTACAGCTACAGAGCATGGGGTCAAAATGACCCCACCCAACATCTCTGTATACAAAGTTGGTACAGACCTTTTGAAAACAGCATTATGTTTATTGGATGTTTTTCTGTTTAATTCCACCAAATCATTAAAGTCATACAAGATGATAAAACAAAGTTAAGGCATCAAACACTGAATGGGGTGAAATTGACCCCAAAAATAAGAGAAGGGTTAACTGGAACATTTCAATTTTAAATGATTTCATAGTTTGCTAAAAATATCTTCTACAGACACCTTTTCCACCTCGTTTAGCGAATATATAATCAAAGTAAAATCAGTGCTTTCACATTCACATTGCGGTTCTCTTTCAGCAGGTCAAATTAAGGAAGATACAGGACAGTATAGCAGAGTTTCAGCCAGAGACATTCTTGCCAATATCACTGATTACTGTTGCCTAGAGCAAGGATCTCAAACTTTCAAAGTGTTCTATCCATACAGTGTGTGCATACATGTATATTTTCTGTGACTTGCAGCTTGACATTAGTGCAAATGAATTTCCTCATATACAGAATTCAGTTTTTATTTTCTGTGAAAATAGCTGTGTGCCCACATATTCGCTGTTTTAAAAATAATGATCCTGAATGGCTCATATTTTATGAGCAGTTTACCACGGAATAGGTGCCTACACTCTCACACTCACAAACCTGCCCTTTTTTAACCAATCGTCATCCCATACTTATTTTCTCCCAGTCATATTTGTAAGCCCCTTCCTATGGAAGCAACATCCTCTCTCAATTTGTAAGAGAATGCAGATAAACATATACGTCCCCTGTAGTGTCAGCTTCCAGCACTTGCTTCTCTCCACTCCGCAGTCCACCAGCTGAGTCACATACACTGCAAAAAAAGTCTTGTCTTAACAAGAGTTTTAGTCTTGTAATGAGACTTAATGAGAATTTAATGAGAATGTAATTAGAATTTCTTTCTCATCGCCGGTAGGAGATATTTGCTTGTTTTAAGTTACGTTTTGCTTGAAGAGTGAAATTGTCTTACCCCCATTGGCAAATCATGAAAAGGGTGAAATAGTCTCACCGTGTTGGCAATCATTTTGTCTTATTTAGCAAAAAAGTAATAGAAAATTCTAAATATAAGACCAAAATGGTGGTTAAGATTGACTTATTTTTTTAGTTTTTTGCAGTGTAATGCTTGCGTCAGAGGAGCGCACTTCATGCTTAGAAGCTCCGAGCCGAGGGCAGACGCATGCCCCAACAGAACGGTCCTTCTTACACTGACTGAAACCTGAAGCCACCAATCTGCACCACCATGACCTGGTCTCTACTCTGGACCATGGGGAATGCTACGCTTGAGTCATGATGCCTCAAACATAGGCCTTTTCATAACAGAGCTTCCTGTTCGTATCTGCTTTGCAATTAACCTGTGCTACTTGGTCCCATAATAATAATCCACCCATCCATTATCTAACCCGCTTATTCCTGGTCAGGGTCGCAGGGGGGCTGGAGCCTATCCCAGCATGCATTGGGCGAGAGGCAGGAATACACCCTCGACAGGTCATAATAACAATAATAATAATAATAATAATAATACATAAATAGAGGTATACATAAAATTGTATATTTAAATAAATATATATATATTTTTAAAACAATGTATACTCTACAGACAAAAACAAGGCTTCTCTTTATTACTCAACATTGAAATAAATTATTTGAGCTCCAGCTTATCCATATACATGCCATTGAAATATACCCTGAAATATACCACTCCTTAATGAGAAAGTATGCTTTTGATTTGCTATTTCTAGGCTAGGCACTCTGAGCCAGAACCATTATAGATGGTGCCCTGTATGAGCTTGCTGGATTACCATCAGAATATGTACGAAACATAGCGTGATTTTCCCACACTGGGAGCAGAGGATTAGTCGCCATCCTGCATGGACAGATTTGCTGATGTGCAGTCAGGAATGAGCAGTGGTACCTGTAGATGGTTAGTGCTTATAAACCTCACCTCTGAGGACCATGAATGACCAATCCGAACTGTAGGCATACACTGCTTATATGTCTTGGGTACAACATCCCAGCTCACCGGTTATAGCAGGGCGGTACACTCTGGGGTTGCAGTAGTCTGATTTCATGCTCGTCGGTAGATACAGAACTGGGTACATGGATCAAAGCACAGCGAAGCTGGTGATCGTAGCAGGGGTGGAGGGGGTTCACTGCCGATAGTTGGATTGGGGGCAGAGTGAGGCTGGGTCGTTGAAGTGTCGATAACTGCTATTCTGGTGTAGGATGCTTAGACAAACCCAGCAGAAGTAGTGCTGGCACTTGGTGCACTGCACTCTGTTACAGCCTCCGTCCTTCTGCAAGGCAAGAAAAGCACACTAGTCAGCTTTGGCAAGTTCATTAACAGTCAGCACAGATGGAGCCAGTGTAGCGAGAGGCTCTTATTCAGCTGGAAGACTATCCAGTTTCAGAGCAAACGTACGCACAATAAAAAAAATCATTGCACAAGGTGCTAGGTCACAGGAACATGGTAAGAATCTTTTAAACACCAGTCATGTGAATCTTTAACAAAATACCCTTAAGGTCTGGATCAGTATCAATAATGTGCTAATGTTTTCCATTCCATTGGAACATTGTTGATACTGATTCAAACCTTAAGGGTATTTTCATGATCTGCCAAGACTGCATCTTTTTATAAAAAAATTAAAATAAAAAAAATAAAATAAAAAAAACAATATAAAAGATATGTTGGTCAGGGCAGACATGCCCCCACAGAACACAGGAACCTTCCTGGTTAAAATACCAGAATGGAATTACAAGTGTTGTTCCTGCTATGGCAACCGGAAGGGACAGAACCACGGAGAGGTGATAGACGGAAGATATGTCAGGCTGATGTGGAGAGATGGCATGCCCATATTAAAAATTCCGGTGACGTCACCACCTCAACCAGGAAATACACGACACCTGAGGAAAACACCGGGCAAGTCAGCTGTAGCGAATCACCGGGCTAAGCGGTGCCCTAGAAAAAGGGCTGGTATTTTTGTCTGTTTTGTACCGTTCTGTTTAAAGCTTTATAACAACAGATATCAATTTAACAAAAACACCAATAATGGCTTAAATGAAAGAAGACCCTGGTACCACTTATAATCATGCCTTAAATTAAATTAATTTCATAATTCATATGTAAATTATGGGCAGTGAATGCACAACCCCACTCTAGTGAACTCTAGAGAGTCGAATATGTGAATAAGGTTAAACTTTACATTTTCTGGTTTACAAACCACCTGTCTGCATGTGTACAAAATATAAAAGTGATATGTATTACTGCTCAAATCCTATGAGGAAATTTGAAACGGTGTACCTTGGTGCCCAAATATTTACCCAAAATGGATAATGGATAATCACAGCAATTCAAGAAATAATCAAAATTTTTCAACAGATAAACCCTTTTGACTTGTTGGAACTATATTTGCATCTATATCATTAAATAATTTCCAACTTTTGCAAAGGATTAGGGGAATGGTTATAGGTGTCCAAAAACATACCCAAACCTTTCCAAACCCATGAAAACATATGCAAAGTATCCAAGCTATCCACACTATCCAAACATGAACACAGCTTTAGTGTCCATTTGAAGCACATTATTATGTCCTATGAGGAGGCAATTAATGAGGGGAATGACCCTTTGATAATCAATTCCCTTGTCTCAGTTTAGTTTCCAGTGCCAACATGTCCAACACAGCTCCGTTCTCGTAATTAAAGGTACTTTATTACCAACCAGTCAGACTAACAATGTATGAGAACATGCACACAATTTGCAGTGTCATTGAATTACTACTATTACTATTACAACAACTATAATTATCTCCTATATAAAAATGTACCAGCCCATGGATTACTGTACGGGACAACTAGCTGCTGTGTCATCCATTTACGTCCCTATATTAGCTATGCTGTTTCACCCAACGTAATGAATGGCTAGGCCACACATGAAAGCTTCTACTATAGTGTAGTATAAATTCCCAGTAAAGTTACTGTCTAGCCGTAATAGACTGACAGCTCACCACCATTGTCATTACTTATGGTATACAAATCCAAGTCACTTCAGGCAGGGACTTTTTTTCCACAGACTCCCCATACTTTATCATTGAGTCTTATACAGGCTTAATAGCCAATACCTAATAGGTTGCTAGCTAACTAGGTATAAAATAAATTAAACCAGAATAAGAGAGACTACAACTCTTTTAATTCTGAATTCAGCACCACTAATATAAAACTCTGCAAATCATAAACAACAATAACACAACCTAGCTAGCTATACTATTATGAATATAACACTATAAAACACACCTTGTACACAAGGAAACACTTAGCTAGATCACCCCATCCTCCTGTCGTCCCTGTCTGCAGCGGGGATCGGCAGCTCGGCCCTGGCCTGGATTGAGTCCTACCTCTCGGAGTGCTCCTCCCAGGTTGCCTGGGCTGGTAAAGTATCGGCACCCCGTCCACTTACCACAGGAGTCTCCCAGTGCTCAGTCCTTGGTCCCCTCCTTTTCTCCACCTACACCAAATCCCTTGGCCCTGTTATCACTGCTCATGGTCTTTCTTACCACTGCTACGCTGACGATACTCAACTCTTTCTCTCCTTCTCACCCTCTGACACTCAGGTGTCAGCCCGCATCTCCGCTTGCCTGAGAGACATCCAGACCTGGATGGACAACCACCATCTGAAGCTCAATCCAGATAAGACTGAGCTCATCTACATTCCTGCTCTAACCTCTCCCCCTCTCAATCTCTCCATTTCCCTAGGGGACATTCCACTGACCCCAACACCCTGTGCCAGGAACCTCGGAGTGGTGATGGACAACAGGCTGTCCCTCTCCGAGAACATCGCAGTGGTAACCCGGGCGTGCAGGTTCTTCCTGTACAACATCAGGAGAATCCGCCCTTTCCTCACCACCCACTCAACCGAGCTCCTGGTCCAAACGATGGTGCTGTCCCGCCTAGACTACTGCAACTCTCTCCTGGCTGGCCTGCCAGCATCGGCCATCAGACCCCTTCAGCTCATCCAGAACGCAGCAGCCCGCCTGGTCTTCAACCTCCCCCGACACTCCCATGTCACCCCCCTGCTCATTGACCTCCACTGGCTACCTGTGATGGCTCGCATCAAATTCAAAACATTGGTGCTCGCCTTCCAGGCAGTCCGAGGATCAGCCCCTCCATACCTCCAAAAGCTCATCAGACCCTACACACGTACCAGATCCCTGCGTTCCGCCTCCTCAGGACGACTGGTACCCCCCCCCACTTCATACTAGCACCCGGTCTCGACGTCTGTCTGTCCTGGCCCCACGGTGGTGGAATGAGCTCCCCGTGGAGGTCAGAACAACAGAAAGTCTGACCGCCTTCAAGCGCAGATTGAAGACTCACCTCTTTAAGCTGCACCTCTCTCCACCCCTCCCTACCTCCTTGTGACCTCCCTTGATTGTGTTTTATAAATCCTTGTTTAAGTGTTTCAAGCTTCTAGTTTAGTACTTGTAAGGTTACTTATTGGCTTACTGTTGTGCATGCCAATGATTGATATCGTGTGGTCCCCCCCCCCCCCAAAAAAATAAAATAAAAATAAAAATCATACTGACTGCGCCTGGTGTTTGAATTCGTATTTACCTTTTAGGGTCGTTTTAACGCACTTGTTTCAGGTTGGAAAATGCACTAATGTACGTCGCTCTGGATAAGAGCGTCTGCCAAATGTCTAAATGTAAATGTAGCTATGGAATCCATGCTGTCTGCTTCAGATGAAGAGTCATGGGTGTAAATCTCATATGAATCCAGAGGACGGCTAAATGTGTAAACAAAACTGGACAGGTAGGTCAAATGTTTCAACATGAATGGACTTTCTGCTTGCCAGACAACTGTAATTACCTATAATGAATAGTAGCAAGGTTGGTAATTGGTATTAATTGTTGATAACGTTACTTTATTCGGCGGCTACTTCTTGGAAGAAGGGCATGCTTGCTAACATTATATGTTGTACAGATCGCGTTAGCTCAAACTGGCTACGCGGCTATAAGTTACCAAAGCGTAGCTACCAGCTGTAGCCAGATAATGCCTGGTTCAGACTAACGCTACACAAACTCAGTGTTATGCAACAACTCTGCAACAACAGAAAAGATTTTGTTGTTTTACCTGGAATTTTATATGACATTTTTACTGTAAATTACCCATCTATAATCCTGAAATTGTATCTAGCAGACTTTCACATTCACAACGAGGTCTGTGGGGTGGGGGTGTGTCTCTTTCTCTGTGGGCAGGGCCAATGATGTTGTGACAACAGATGTGAGGAAAAACTGCATACTCCAGCTTTAACCCTGAGTAGACTTCATGAAAAGTTTGATATCAAACCATTTTTGTGACCAACTCACATATGTTCAAACATGCCATTAAAATGGTGTTTGCATAACTGCATGTACATTATAGCCAATGAAGTGCATGTAACTAGTGCAGCGTTCCGTTTGCCTGGTGTGTATGAATGAATATGGAGATTGTATAATGTACAGCAAGTTAGTGCTTCTAATCGTATCCTTGCAACTACCTTCACACAAAACTCACACTTTTGGATCCACTGCCCTGAAGAGCATCTCACCTGTATGATAGCGCTGCAGTGTGGGCATTTCTTAGTGTTGCTAGCCAACCAGCTCTTGCTGAGGCTTTTTTCCACACCCTTCAGGAGAACATTTTTCCCATAGCGCTTCTCCAGGACCGTTCTCCGTTTTTGACTTCCAGACTCATAGTCATCCCAAAGTACTCGAAGTCCATCTACAACACATAGATGGGAAAGAATAACTTGGCTACGATCAGGCAATAACCAGTGACCCTCTACGGCAGGTGTGCACAACAAGGGCCGATCCGTTTCAGGATTTTGTGCCAACTTCTGCTGTTAAATTAATTAGCTCAATCATATCCTGAGCAGACAGTTGGATCAGCACCAGCTACAGGCTACAGCCACAGTCTGCAAGTGTATCCTACAGATTTTACTGTGCTAAAGTACAGGAGTGAACCGGCATAGTTCATAGAACTGTCAGAAAACTAAAACTAAGGCAATTGGTTAGAACAAAAACCAGCACGCAGAGCAGCCCTCCAGGACTGGAGTACACCCCTGCTCTATGGGAACTTCATAGACCAGAGGTAGGCAACGAGGGCCGTATCAGTTTCTGGTTTTCGTGCCAATTTCTGGCCTTAATTACTTTATTAGCCTAACATTTTCACCATCTGACATTTTAGCTACATTTCTTGATACGCACGTGAATGACAGCCGAATGACCGTATATGAAACATTTTACCGTGAACTAATCAGTGAAGCAGTGTTTGTGTATACGGCCAATTAGCTAATTTTGCTAAGGTAATTGGTGGAAAAAAACCTGCATACACACTGGCCCTCCAGGAACAGGATTGCCCGCCCCTGTCATAGACTGTGGCACAGGTGTCAAACTCCAGTCCTGGAGGGCCGCAGGATCTGCTGGTCATTGATTGGCTAAAGAATCCACACACCTTGCTCACAAGGCCTTAACTGGCAGATGATTGAAAAGAAACCACAAAAACCCACAGACAACTACAGCCCCCTGGGAATTTAGTTTGACACCCCTGCCCTGGGGTGTCCTTTTTTCTGCAAACCCAGCCAGAAATTGTCTTAATTTGAGTTTCCCCTTATGGAAATGTAATAGGGGTGTGAATCTTTGGCTTCACAGCGATTCGATTAACGATTCAGTAGTTGGCGATTCGATTCAAGGACACTTTTTTTTTTTTGGAACGATTCGATTCGATTCGATTCTGTAAACCACGATTCGATTCAGTAACTTTTAACCAAAATTCTATATCCATGAAATAAACATGCAATAATGCGAGTGAGACTATCTGTATATTCTTCTGAAAGGTGAAAAAATAAACAGACAACAGAACAACAGAATTACTTATTGAACATATTTATTCTATAAAAAAAGTAGTCCTGCATAATATTTTATGCTGAATACAAAAATGTGATTAAACATGGCTCAGTTATTTTGAACATTTTTCAATAGGCTACATGCTGGCAGGGGAGAGAGTGGGTGGGTGAGTGAGTGAGTTAAGAGTCAGTGAGTGAGTGAGAGGGTGGGTGAGAGTGAGTGAGAGGGTGGGTGAGTGAGTGAGAGGGTGGGTGAGAGTGAGTGAGTGGGTGGGTGAGTGAGTGGGTGAAATGCACCAGTAGAGGGTGAGGGGGAAAAAAACTCTTGGCGGTACTTCCTTGCAGGCTGACTAGCTCAGTGTTTCCCCTACCATTATCTTGGCCTGGCGGGACAAGAGGGAAAATAAATAATTTCAATGAAAATTTTTAAAAAAAAATATTATTCTTTTAAAAAAAAAAAAAAAAATTTATTTTTTATTTTTTATGTAGCTGCAATATTTCCCTTACCGCAGAATGCGGGAATGATCAAAATAGCATCTGGAAAAACCCTTGCCAAAACAGCTTCCGTTTCCCGTTAGGCCTAATTAAAATTTTCAATGGCAGCACTGATATTATGAGGGTGTAATTATAGTTTCCGCCTCTACGCAAAATGGCGCACTTTCACCGCCCGGCCTGAAAAAAAATCTAGGGGAAACACTGTAGCTGATGACAGAGTTACGGATTACCGAGCTGCATTTCACAAAAAAATGTGTAAACTAAGTCTTAAAACAATAATCATAATTAAGAATCGCGATTCATTAGATTTAAAGCATTTATATCGATTACTGGTGAAGCCAAAGTGATTCATTCTATTTATTTATTTTAGCAGATCGATTTAGTTGAATCGGTAGGACTGACAATCGATTCATCGATGCATCGTATGAATCGTTACACTACTAAAATGTAATATAATGCAGTATATTTTAAATATATTGTGAAGACAATTTTGATATATTTACAATATACTGCAGTATATTCTTGTTCCATAAGGGCTGCGTGATGGACTGAACTACTACAGCTGGAAAGGGACTGTGATACCCCACCATGCTCTCAGAGACTGATTTCACAAAGTGGGTCAACACAGGGACTAATGGTCATGGAAATGTATCAGTTTGAATTATCAGATCCAAACAAAGCTGCGATTCTGAAAGAGAAATTGACAGATTATGGCTATAAAATGCAAAACTCTTTCAGGGAAACCTTATGAGCAAATCTCTTTTCTAAAAATGATAAACCATATGTAGTCAAATTATTACATGTAATATGGTATATATTCATGATTGAAATATGAATGATGAATAATGAAACAACCGTTGGCTTTGTATGGTACAGGTAACAATGGCATACCATGAACCAGTCTTCAAAATAAATGAATCTTTTGGACAATAAAATTGATTGACTGATTGAGCTACTGAATTTCCGAATGGAGAGAAAGATGCAAAATCCTCCTTACCTTCTTTTTTAGGAACTGAAGCGTAGGGCGCGTTTGGCTTGTCAGTGGCAGTCTCTCTCTCCAGGAGGAGCAGATGGCGCTGGAGTTGTCCGGCTCCACCAGGACAGCCGTGGCGCACATGTAGCGCGGGCAGTATGTGATGTCAGCCATGTTGTCCAGGCTGGACTGCAACAGGAGACGGTCGTAGCGGCTGAACAACTCCTCTCCAACCACCTGCTTGACCTGTCGGACACAAAGATCAGAGTCCTCAATGCCTATCTATACTATTGAGTATGCTAGCTAAGTACACTGTATGACAAAGTTGTTAAGTAGGCAAAATGTTCTCTAAGTGCAGTGTATTTAAAATTCCCGGCTGATGTGGGTTTTTGCTGATAATAAGACGGAGGATATAGGTAATCCATTTTTCCAGCTTGATATTTATTGACACCATTCAGGTTAAGTACCTTGCTCAAGGGTACAATGGTAGTGGCCTACCTGGGAATCTAAACTACAACCTTAAAATTGCATGTTGAGGTCCCCTCTCTTTGTAATTAATTTCTTGATAATTTAATTGGCTGCATGCGTGTTCCTGTGTCTCCGTGCAGCGGGGAGGGGGGAAGGGCTCACGATACCTGCGTGGGCGTGGCTTCAGAGCTGCACTGGGACTGGGGACACTTGAGGCCCTGGACGGCGCCCTCCCTGATCAGGAGCTTGAAGTACTCGCAGGTGCACACGACGCAGTACACGTGCTCGCACTCCCTGAAGCGGAAGCAGTCAGAGCCCAGCTTCTGTGAGAAGCAGATCCCGCAGTCGAACGGCTGGCTGGAGGATGGATACACACACACAGCACATACAAACAGCAGACACATTCATGCACGGATGCACATACAGACACACGCACAGTCGCACAAACACACACGCACACATACACATACGTTGTGTCAGAGGAGTACACTTAATGTAAGGTACACGTAATTACATTGTTTTAAACTTATGTTTTTTCCATTTCTTACAGTATGTGATTTTTAATTAAACTAAGCACATATCATGACACATCAACACTGTGGGATCCTAATCCCTGATGTTCCAAACTCACCTGGTCTTCTGAGAGCCATTTGCAGCTTAGTGTAAACAGAGGAGAAGATGTGGAAGGGTAATCCGGAGGAAGTTCAAAGTTCTGCACCAGTGGAGGTAGGAAAGACACCCCATAGTCTGTATACTTGCCCCCTGACCACAGATACCCATGCATCAACATGACAGGTGTCAAACAACAGAGGTAACATAGGTCTATAATCTAGGCCTATAAATTATGTTTCCCTAAGTGAGTCTTCTGCCCTCCTTGAATATTCTGGTTGTCATTCCAGCTGAATCTGCATTTTTTAAATTTATTTGTAAAGTGGAATATGCGCTGCCAAAGCAGCACTTCAGCAGCAATAATCTGAGATATATGGCATTTTGTGAGAAACATCTGACTGATAAGATACCATCATTTAATTCAGGACTTGGGCTACTTGGCACTTAATTAAACAAATTCTAACACAATCATTATTCAGTATTCTAAATTGAGTCCTAAAACTGAGAAATATTTGTCTGAGGACGCCACAAATTAACACTAACCCAGCAAACAGTGGGACGCCCCCTTTTAGTCCCCTCAAAGTTATGATGTGACGTTCCCTAGGGATGTCCTAAAAACATTAGTTGGACGTTATTAAATTCCTAGGAAGGTCACTGTTTGGTTACAATATGACAATATGATTTTTCGGGAATGTTCAAGCAAAGTCCCTATGCGGTTATGCTATGACGTTGTGCTCATAACATTCATGGGACATTCAGGGACGTTCCTGTGTCTGTTACTGGTTACAATATAACGTCGTGTAATGCATGTCTGGGGGGACACGTTACTAGAACGACGTTTAGAAAACCCTACAAAAAGACATCAAGGCGACGTCCTGATGACATTTCGAGACGTTCAGGGGACGTCCCGGAGACATAATTTCGTTAGCTGGGAATTTTAAGTCCCAGACAGTCCCAGTCCCACACCAACCTGCTTTGACATTGACTTTGAAATCCCGGGGCAAGTCTGGACAGATCCGAACCTCGCCTCCCCGCGCACTTCCATCCCTTTGAAACTCTCCCAGGTCGTAAATGCTGGCGAGAGCTAGGAGTTCGTCCTCCTGGACTTCCTGGTCTTCCGACATTTCCCAACGCTGATCCCTCAGTTGCAAACACAGACAAGACTTCGTCTAAAAAGAGAAGACTTCCAGTTCCACATAAATAGCAAGCCTGACTAAAGCACAAGATGACAACTTCAAAACTCACCACATATTGATTAACAATCATTATTAACACACTGCAAACAATGTTGGAACATTGGCTTACAAATAGCTACAAGGGTAGAGCGGTTCCCAAACGACAAAACAAACACACTTAAGTTGTTCAATAACACTGATAGCCTATACCAAAATACAAAGTCACTCTGGGCGTAGAACGTGTTAGCTCTACCCGTAGCCTATAATACTAAGTCATTTTCGTTCATTCCTGATGATGTAAAGTCCATGGTACATTATTTTGTCTTACCGACAGGAATGTCGACATAGGCTACCACGATTATTCAATCTTCAGCTCAGAACCTCAAATAGACTAGCTAAGTTGCATATTTGCCTATGAAACCCGCACGTACGTTATAAACGATTTTAATGAGAAGTTCAACGGGCAGGCTACTCAGTCCTTATGAACTCTCCAGTTTCTCTGGACAACATGATGCAATTACCTGCAATACGAGTCGATATGATGATGGGATCCGCGATTCGGCCTATGTAAAGGTCTAAAAACGTAATAGGGAAATGCTCCATTGGAAGTTTCTACAAATATTGTTGTCACGCACATGGAACAGATACGTGCCAGCAACATCGAATGCCCATATATTTATAAAATATGATATAGCCAGACTAAATATGAACCGATCAAACACAGACAACATAAAACATATCCTTTTTGTTCAGGGTAGGCGTGTCATAGCCTACCATTTGACGCATTTCGTTGAAATGCGTATTTAAAACGATTAAGTGTATAAAAAATATCTTGATCTATTTACAACGGTGACGAAAGTTTCTGTTTGGTGGTAATGGTGAGGCGGAAGTCTGGCAAGCCATATACTGTATGGCACGCCCAATAATGAATAGACTATTCGAGCCGAACGGCACATTACCAGCAATCTTTGTAAATTATCAGATAAAATTACATTTAAATCGAAAATTTGTATTTCAATTATGAACAAATATTTTACATATGATATTGTTTGGGAGTAAAATGTGTGCAAGTATGTTCCCGTTTCAATACCAAGTGAAGGAACAACTGCACTGTACTGCCACCTAGTGGTGGAAACACATTTCAGCAATATGTTCAGACATAGTCATGAGCATGCATATTTACATATTAAACAATACAAAAGCAGCTCAACATTTGAAAACCTAGAATTGTATTTTTCGCGAAAAAAACATACAGTTGCACAACGTTACAATGATAATATTGACTGCCATTTTTGTTTGGATAAACAAAATTTATTTCAAGAAAAATTGTGTTTGGAGAATTGTAATATATTATCATTGGGGGGTTGATGTTTAACTAAAAAACAATAAATATTTTGAATAAATTAATAATAATAATAATAATAATAATAATAATAATAATAATAATAGTGAAATAACTGAAGCTGCCTTTCCGAAACATAGTAAGTCATGCAATACACTACCAATACTAGTATCCGCAATTTTGACTGTTTACAAAGGGATGTGCACAAAATTGCTGGCAACCAAATAGCAAAGATCCAACTGAAAGATCCCACAGCAATGTAATACATTTAGGAGGCATGAATAATTTTAGTTAATTTCACTTGTCTTTCTTGAAAGTCCTTTGCAGCTCATTATTTCAGTCTTCATTGTACAAAATAAACAAAGTTCTTCTTCTGGTGTGCTATCCCCACTCATTGGCATGACGTTTGTCATGACTTAATGAAATCGTCAAGTTTCCCGTGTTATTTCCAAACAGTTGTTGTTCCATGACAACTGTTACGTAAATGTCATGGTACAGTATTAGAGACTATCACAAAACTGTTACATAGCTTCTAATTTCCTGGTGATTCTGATAATTCTTAGTGAGCTGACATCACTGTATTTTCTTCTTAAATAGTCCTGAAGAACAAGGGTGAGCTGTGGAGATAAAAATGGACATACAGAATGAATGCGTGAGTCAGTGAATAAATGCATTAACGAACAAATGAAACAAATAGTGATTACTATACCTGCTGTGGTTTTTATGATCTTTGACAGCAAACAAGTTTGATACTACTTTAATAAAAAAAAGCAAAATCATTTGGCCAAACCACTATAGCAGTGTTAGACATAGCTGCAGCTGCTATATTAATGCAACTATGACAATGGGTTTGGTGAACATACTTGACCTCACATAAATATGTCTTACATTGTGGAAAGCTTCTACCACAGTGAGGTTCTTTACATGAGCTGGAGCCAGAATGGACACCTTCAATTGACCAATCACTGTCTGGAGATCTGCAACCAAAAGACGCATTTATACATTTAATGCTTGGCTCATTGGGGGCTTATGTGTATAATGACTCACAAAATGTTTTTTTTTTTTTACTTGGACATTCTATTAGCCGTCTATCCAGATGGTACATTTGTACCATGGTACAAGTACGTTGTTGATTGGTGAAACTGCAGTAACCAAATGGGAATTAAAATGAATGACTAAAAGACCCAGAATTCACTACTATGATCTGCACAACAATTGTAACTTTGTAGCTAGATAATAGAGGAATGTGCACATTTCCTAAGAGAGGGTTGGTCAAATGTAATTTGGAAATATACATCATGGGTTTCAGCAGGATAAAGCTTTAACAACAACAGACCATTGGGAGTGGAAGATGCGGTTCCCCTGTCTGCGGTGGTTTGGTTGGAGACAGTGCCCTTGGTGATGTCCACATAGGGTTGTGTTGTGGTTGAAGAGGTATGGTCAGTAGACACTCTGGGGTTAAACTGAGTACTGCTGCCTGTGGTATGTACTGCTGGGGATGGTGGAATTATTTCTGTGGTCTTTAGTACTTGGGGTGGGGAATTGCTGGTGAATGTGAGTGCTGATGTTGATAAAGTACTAGTTGATGTGACTGAAGGTGGTAATGCAGTACCAGTGGATGTGACTGCAGGTGTTGTTGGAGTATTAGTGGATGTGACTGTAGGTGTTGTTGGAGTATTAGTGGATGTGACTGTAGTTGTTGATAAAGTATGAGTGGATGGGAATTCAGGTGTTGAAAGAGTACTAGTGGATGTAACTGCAGGTGTTAATGGAATATGAGTGGAAGTCACTTCAGGTGTGAATCGAATACTAGTGGATCTAACCGCATGTGTTGTTGGAGTATTAGTGGATGTTACTTCCAGTGTTGAAAGAGTACTCGTGAATGTGACTGCTGGCGTGGATAAAATATTAATGGATGTGACTGCAGGTGTTGAAAGAGCACTAGTGGATGTGACTGCAGGTGTTGATAGAGTCCTAGTGGATTTGACTGCAGGTGTTGATAGAGTACTAGTGGATGTGACTGCAGGTGTTAAAGGTTGTATCAGCGATTTTGGGTGGAAACATAAATGATCACATTCATCTGATTTTTCCTCACGATCCGCTAGCTGCCCGCCCCATAAGCAGGCCGTCAAAAAACCGCGTCTCTGTAGGCAGCCTATGCTCCGAGATCGTACACAAAAACAATGGTACTACCAACTACTCAAAACCAAAATAAACAGTATTCCAACCAATCACAATGATCTGCACAAACGTGACGTCACTTCTGAAGCGAAATCCCAAACAAACATACTTATGAATAATTATGTTATGTTTTAAAAAATAGTGTTCAAGCATCCAGAATTATAACCACGTTAATAACGTTTGTAAGAAACCAAACCGTTTGTAAATCCGTCAAGATTTCAGCGAGATAAGAGTATTAGCGTTTGTGCAGATCATTGTGATTGGTTGGAATACTGTTTATTTTGGTTTTGAGTGGTTGGCAGTACCATTTGTTTTTGTGTACGATCTCGGAGCATAGGCTGCCTACAGAGACGCGGTTTTTTGACGGCCTGCTTATGGGGCGGGCAGCTAGCGGATCGTGAGGAAAAAAAAAATAATTTATGTTTCCACCCAAAATCGCTGATACAACCTTTAATGGAATATGAGTGAAAGTGAATTCAGGTGTGAATCGAATACTAGTGGATCTAACCGCATGTGTTCTTGGAGTATTAGTGGATGTAACTGCAGGTGTTGTTGGAGTATTAGTGGATGTGACTTCCAGTGTTGAAAGAGTACTTGTGAATGTGACTGCTGGCGTGGATAAAATATTAATGGATGTGACTGCAGGTGTTGATAGAGCACTAGTGGATGTGACTGCAGGTGTTGTTGGAGTATTAGTGGATGTGACTGCAGGTGTTGATAGAGTACTAGTAAATGTGACTGCAGGTGTTGTTGGAGTATTAGTGGATGTGACTGCAGCTGTTGATAGAGTATTAGTGGATGTGACTGCAGGTGTTGATAGAGTACTAGTGGATGTGACTGCAGGTGTTGATAGAGTACTAGTGGATGTGACTGCAGGTGCTGTTGGAGTATTAGTGGATGTGACTGCAGGTGTTGATAGAGTACTAGTAAATGTGACTGCAGGTGTTGGAGTATTAGTGGATGTGACTGCAGGTGTTGTTGGAGTATTAGTGGATGTGACTCCAGATGTTGAAAGAGTACTCGTGAATGTGACTGCTGGCGTGGATAGAATATTAATGGATGTGACTGCAGGTGTTGATAGAGTACAGAGCACACTGTGGAATTATTAAATGCAAATTTAATAATAAAATTCTGGAAGTGAGATGCTGAAGGAACCCCAGGCATAGCAAATGTTGACGGGAGGAATCATTTTGACGTTACACCGCCTCTTCTGCCTGACATGCGTAGTTTTGAAAAGCCGAAAGAAACCGGAGAAAGGTGTTTACATGTCCAAAAAATCGAAAGTTTGGCCAAAAAACCATGGGTGTTAATCGGGTTTCGGAAACACGGATTATGACCTTACATTATCGGAAAAAGGTGTTTACATGACCATTTCAGTAACCAGAGTATTGCCATAACCGGGTTCAGATCGGAGTATTAGTCTGCATGTAAACGTACCCAAAAACGAATTTCTCTAACATCTCCCGCAGAACATCATTCACCAATGCCTGAAATACTGAGAGGGCGCTAGTGAGCCCGAAAGGCATGACGCAATATTCGTAGTGACCGCTATGGGTGTTAAAAGCGGTCTTCCATTCATCGCCCTCACGCATGGGCACCAGGTTGTATGCGTTGCGGAGGTCGAGTTTGGAAAAAATAGACGCCCCCTGCAGAAGTTCAAACCATAGACTGTATAAAAA
Organism: Synaphobranchus kaupii; assembly: GCA_029718625.1. Taxonomy (NCBI): domain Eukaryota; kingdom Metazoa; phylum Chordata; class Actinopteri; order Anguilliformes; family Synaphobranchidae; genus Synaphobranchus; species Synaphobranchus kaupii. The sequence goes on from CM056377.1 coordinate 119,962,099, forward strand.
TAGGTTCAAACGCAGAGTTCATAAGAGGAAGCGGGTACCTCTTTTTTATGGTTATGGCATTGAGGGATCGATAATCAATACAAGGCCTTAAGCCTCCATCCTTCTTTTTAACAAAAAAGAACCCTGCACCAGCGGGTGAAGTAGATAGTCTGATGAAACCATTAGCTAAGGCCTCCTCGATATACTCCTTCATGGCCAAACTCTCAGGAACCCACAAGGAATAGAGACTGCCTATGGTAGGGGTAGTACCAGGGTATAATTTGATCGCAAAGTCATATGAGCGATGCGGAGGAAGTGAGGTGGCCCTCTGCTTACTAAACACCTTTGCTAATTTAGAGTACTGAACCAGGACATTAGGAGGCAAAGGAAACTCCAGTGTCCCAGCTATACTGACACCAGTTACCTGAGAATGAGGGCTGGGAGGGGGGGACCATTGAATCTCAGAATCTGACAATTAGTTCGAAACTAACCCCTCTCCGACGGAGTCCCATTCCAAACTTTCACCACCAGTCCCGGACCAAAAGCTGGAATTCTCCTGACTACCGTGGGAGATGATTTCCTCAGAATCAGACTCGGAATCGGAATCAACCCCTCTAGCTATTACACTAGGAGTGCATGGAGGAGTGGAGTGACCCTGAATATTACACTGAGGGTCCCAATGCAATATGGTGCGACCCTCTCCTCCCCACTTAATGTGAGGGTTGCGCCGGACAAGACAGGTGCGGCCCAGCACTAGGGGGTAAGCAGGGGAATTTACCAAAAGGAACTGAATCTGCTCAGTATGGTTCTCAAAAGGAATGTGCATGGAGAGAAAATCGGTAGTCTCAAAGATAGTACCTGAACCTAAGGGGCGCTCATCAAGTGCAGTGACAGTTCGGGGCTGGGTGAGGCGGAGAACGGGAATGCGGTGCTTTTTAGTCCACTGGACCGCTCCAGAGTCAATGAAGGCATTGACCAGAAGAGGGCGATGTTGCCATACAAGAGTAACAGGCAATATTGTCCGAGATGTAGTAACACAGAGTCCCGCTAGAGATCCCGGATCCTCTAACGAGACCCTCCTTTTCCCTTAAGCTTGAGACACGTAGTTATGCTATGACCCATGCATCTGCAATAACGACACCACTCCGGAGTAGATGGAGTATCTTTGGAAGGTGAACAGGTAGCCCCGTCAATCTGCATGGGCTCCTCACTACTAGGAGGAGTGGGAACGGAGAGCGGAGGGGCGGACGCAGTGAAAGGAGCGAAGGAAGAGCTCATACGGCGGTCTCTCCTGCTATTTTTAACGCGGACCCGCTCCCTGACCCGATTATCAATGCGAATGGCTGTGGAAATTAATGCCTCCAGTGTCTCAGATGGCTCTAAAACTGCCAGCGCATCCTGAATAGAATCGTGGAGTGCCTCAGAGAATTGAGTCATTATCGGCGCTTCTGGCCAACCTGTCTCTCCTGCCAGAGCACGAAACCGAATAGAAAATTCGGCCACCGTTTCGTTGCCCTGGCAAAGACGAATAAGGCGTCTGGACGCCTCAAGGCCCGAAGCGTCGTGATCAAACACGGACTCCATCTCATACATTAGAGTGGTAGCAGAATTCAAAATGGGAGACTGGCTCCGAATTAAAGGAGTAGCCCAATCAAGCGCGGTTCCGGTGAGCAATGATAAGATAAACGCCACACGGGATTCTTGTGAACTAAACTGTGATGGCTGGACTTTAATAAAAATGAGACATTGGGCGAGGAAACCTCAGCATTTGCTGGCCTGACCGTCATAACGGAGGGGAAGCTGCATCTTGGGTTCCCTAGGTGGGTGAAGTGCTTGAACAGGGGGAGGAGTAGCCTGAACTAGGGGGTTGAGGTGCAACCGTGAGACGGCGCATGCCTTCCGCCAGCACCCGAAGCCAGCCCTCCTGTACCCGCAACTGGGACGTCAGCTGCCCTACTTGGCTGGCCAGTGCTGGTTGCTGTAACTGTAGGGCTCTAACGCCCTCAACCGCTGTAGCGTCTCCCGGTTGATCAGTCGCTGACTCATCCATTACACGGCTTCTTTGTACTGTGAGGGTTTGTGCAGAATAATGATGAGCCAAACGTGATAACAGAAAAAAGGGATAGAAAGTCCCTGGCAGTGCCAAATAATAACACACCCCTATAAAACGGGCTAGCCACGTAAACACGGGCAGAGAGCAAACTCAAAATAGCGAACGCTAAAGAGATAGCGAGAGAAGAACAAAAAAAACAAGACACCTTCGGAACGTGGCTATAACGCCCGATAAATGGTGAAATAAATTTAATAAAAATAAAACTCACACTCTCAGAAATGAGAGAGTGGGAGCAAAAGAGAGGGAAGAGAAATAAGGGAAACGAAAAACGAATTCCCCTAGGCTTCTAGGCTGAAGAATGTCTCAACTGCGTAAACCAAATAAATATTCTGCTATAACAGCAGAGAGACCAAAACCACTAACCCTGACTTCGTGAAGGCACGAAATGACAAAGAAGTGCCAGGGAGCGGAAGTGAGGGGTTTAAATACCTGAGAGGTAAAAGAACAGGTGAACCGAATAATTAGCGGGGAGAAGAAAAATTCCGAAACGGAACGCGGAAAAAAATCCGATACACTGAAAAAAGGGGGAAATTAAATGAAAAAATTCAGGAAGTCGCCTAAAAAATGTAAAGGTCCCGTAGACCCCTCTATGTAAATAAAATGATTCTATAATATTGCGAGGAACACTCTGCTGCGTGAACTTTACATTCCTATGATGTGTAAGACGCAGCTCCTGCACCAATCCCTTTGTCAGTAGAATACTGCGGTCAAACCAGCCGCCAGTGAGAAAAATGCAGTCAAGCCTCACGTTGTTTTTATATTATAGTAAAATGTGTTCTTTTGCTGGAACTCGATTGCAGAGCGAGTAGTGGACAAAATCCTACGTTAATGTTGTGCAGCCTACTGCAGTACATACAATAGCAATTTGATCTTTTCATTTTCTATAGGCTAACGCTCCGGTTTGTGAATAAGTTGGAGATTCTAAATGAAAGTTGTTTAATTACTGTATAGAATGAAACTTCACCCTAACAGACTTGAAATAAAAGGAAAACTTCACGGTTTCCAGAGACAAATTCCATCATATAGAAATAAGACCACCTCAAGCCACGCAAAAATCTCAGGAGATTTTGATGTGGAATTTGAAAATAAAAGCACTTTAATAAAAAAAAAATTGTATGGTGTCGCATCGGTGAGGTTCATTAGCAGTCATCACAGATTAAGCCAGTGTAGAGTAAGGATTATACTGAAATACTGTAGTAGGCTACACTCTCCATACACAAGAGTCGAGGATTAAACAGTAATATAAAATTTTAAGATGTAAATGGAAACATAACAACGAGGCCTAGCAGGGCTGATTAACCAGTTAGACAAGGTGATTAACCATCCTATTATGTTAATAATATGAATATTAATAATAATAATAATAATAATAATAATAATAATATTTATTTATACAGCACCTTTCATACAATGTTTTGCAGACCAAACTGCATACAGAGAAAGACAACTCATAAAACACAATAATAAAGAGGTAATTTTGATGTAATAATAATAAACATAATTATAGATGATAAAATAATCATGCAACAATTAGATTTTGTTGACATTTTATGATACATTTTATGTTTGGGGTCAAATTGACCCCAACAATAGTTTAAGCCAACAGAAAAGTATTGTAACAGAAAAGCTTTGACTAGCTAGCATTTTATTCCTAACTATTATAAATTTGTGATAAACTTCTCATTTTAGAGGCGGAGGCAAGTAAAAGTTTAAAACCCATATTGGAAAGTACCCAGAATCATCCACAAAAATCATAGATAAAAATAAAAATAAGTATTGTCTTATGTTTTGTACAGCTACAGAGCATGGGGTCAAAATGACCCCACCCAACATCTCTGTATACAAAGTTGGTACAGACCTTTTGAAAACAGCATTATGTTTATTGGATGTTTTTCTGTTTAATTCCACCAAATCATTAAAGTCATACAAGATGATAAAACAAAGTTAAGGCATCAAACACTGAATGGGGTGAAATAGACCCCAAAAATAAGAGAAGGGTTAACTGGAACATTTCAATTTTAAATGATTTCATAGTTTGCTAAAAATATCTTCTACAGACACCTTTTCCACCTCGTTTAGCGAATATATAATCAAAGTAAAATCAGTGCTTTCACATTCACATTGCGGTTCTCTTTCAGCAGGTCAAATTAAGGAAGATACAGGACAGTATAGCAGAGTTTCAGCCAGAGACATTCTTGCCAATATCACTGATTACTGTTGCCTAGAGCAGGGATCTCAAACTTTCAAAGTGTTCTATCCATACAGTGTGTGCATACATGTATATTTTCTGTGACTTGCAGCTTGACATTAGTGCAAATGAATTTCCTCATATACAGAATTCAGTTTTTATTTTCTGTGAAAATAGCTGTGTGCCCACATATTCGCTGTTTTAAAAATAATGATCCTGAATGGCTCATATTTTATGAGCACTGTTTACCACGGAATAGGTGCCTACACTCTCACACTCACAAACCTGCCCTTTTTTAACCAATCGTCATCCCATACTTATTTTCTCCCAGTCATATTTGTAAGCCCCTTCCTATGGAAGCAACATCCTCTCTCAATTTGTAAGAGAATGCAGATAAACATATACGTCCCCTGTAGTGTCAGCTTCCAGCACTTGCTTCTCTCCACTCCGCAGTCCACCAGCTGAGTCACATACACTGCAAAAAAAGTCTTGTCTTAACAAGAGTTTTAGTCTTGTAATGAGACTTAATGAGAATTTAATGAGAATGTAATTAGAATTTCTTTCTCATCGCCGGTAGGAGATATTTGCTTGTTTTAAGTTACGTTTTGCTTGAAGAGTGAAATTGTCTTACCCCCATTGGCAAATCATGAAAAGGGTGAAATAGTCTCACCGTGTTGGCAATCATTTTGTCTTATTTAGCAAAAAAGTAATAGAAAATTCTAAATATAAGACCAAAATGGTGGTTAAGATTGACTTATTTTTTTAGTTTTTTGCAGTGTAATGCATGCGTCAGAGGAGCGCACTTCATGCTTAGAAGCTCCGAGCCGAGGGCAGACGCATGCCCCAACAGAACGGTCCTTCTTACACTGACTGAAACCTGAAGCCACCAATCTGCACCACCATGACCTGGTCTCTACTCTGGACCATGGGGAATGCTACGCTTGAGTCATGATGCCTCAAACCTAGGCCTTTTCATAACAGAGCTTCCTGTTCGTATCTGCTTTGCAATTAACCTGTGCTACTTGGTCCCATAATAATAATCCACCCATCCATTATCTAACCCGCTTATTCCTGGTCAGGGTCGCAGGGGGGCTGGAGCCTATCCCAGCATGCATTGGGCGAGAGGCAGGAATACACCCTCGACAGGTCATAATAACAATAATAATAATAATAATAATAATAATACATAAATAGAGGTATACATAAAATTGTATATTTAAATAAATATATATATATTTTTAAAACAATGTATACTCTACAGACAAAAACAAGGCTTCTCTTTATTACTCAACATTGAAATAAATTATTTGAGCTCCAGCTTATCCATATACATGCCATTGAAATATACCCTGAAATATACCACTCCTTAATGAGAAAGTATGCTTTTGATTTGCTATTTCTAGTCTAGGCACTCCGAGCCAGAACCATTATAGATGGTGCCCTGTATGAGCTTGCTGGATTACCATCAGAATATGTACGAAACATAGCGTGATTTTCCCACACTGGGAGCAGAGGATTAGTCGCCATCCTGCATGGACAGATTTGCTGATGTGCAGTCAGGAATGAGCAGTGGTACCTGTAGATGGTTAGTGCTTATAAACCTCACCTCTGAGGACCATGAATGACCAATCCGAACTGTAGGCATACACTGCTTATATGTCTTGGGTACAACATCCCAGCTCACCGGTTATAGCAGGGCGGTACACTCTGGGGTTGCAGTAGTCTGATTTCATGCTCGTCGGTAGATACAGAACTGGGTACATGGATCAAAGCACAGCGAAGCTGGTGATCGTAGCAGGGGTGGAGGGGGTTCACTGCCGATAGTTGGATTGGGGGCAGAGTGAGGCTGGGTCGTTGAAGTGTCGATAACTGCTATTCTGGTGTAGGATGCTTAGACAAACCCAGCAGAAGTAGTGCTGGCACTTGGTGCACTGCACTCTGTTACAGCCTCCGTCCTTCTGCAAGGCAAGAAAAGCACACTAGTCAGCTTTGGCAAGTTCATTAACAGTCAGCACAGATGGAGCCAGTGTAGCGAGCGGCTCTTATTCAGCTGGAAGACTATCCAGTTTCAGAGCAAACGTACGCACAATAAAAAAAATCATTGCACAAGGTGCTAGGTCACAGGAACATGGTAAGAATCTTTTAAACACCAGTCATGTGAATCTTTAACAAAATACCCTTAAGGTCTGGATCAGTATCAATAATGTGCTAATGTTTTCCATTCCATTGGAACATTGTTGATACTGATTCAAACCTTAAGGGTATTTTCATGATCTGCCAAGACTGCATCTTTTTATAAAAAAATAAAATAAAATAAAATAAAATAAAAAAAACAATCTAAAAGATATGTTGGTCAGGGCAGACATGCCCCCACAGAACACAGGAACCTTCCTGGTTAAAATACCAGAATGGAATTACAAGTGTTGTTCCTGCTATGGCAACCGGAAGGGACAGAACCACGGAGAGGTGATAGACGGAAGATATGTCAGGCTGATGTGGAGAGATGGCATGCCCATATTAAAAATTCCGGTGACGTCACCACCTCAACCAGGAAATACACGACACCTGAGGAAAACACCGGGCAAGTCAGCTGTAGCGAATCACCGGGCTAAGCGGTGCCCTAGAAAAAGGGCTGGTATTTTTGTCTGTTTTGTACCGTTCTGTTTAAAGCTTTATAACAACAGATATCAATTTAACAAAAACACCAATAATGGCTTAAATGAAAGAAGACCCTGGTACCACTTATAATCATGCCTTAAATTAAATTAATTTCATAATTCATATGTAAATTATGGGCAGTGAATGCACAACCCCACTCTAGTGAACTCTAGAGAGTCGAATATGTGAATAAGGTTAAACTTTACATTTTCTGGTTTACAAACCACCTGTCTGCATGTGTACAAAATATAAAAGTGATATGTATTACTGCTCAAATCCTATGAGGAAATTTGAAACGGTGTACCTTGGTGCCCAAATATTTACCCAAAATGGATAATGGATAATCACAGCAATTCAAGAAATAATCAAAATTTTTCAACAGATAAACCCTTTTGACTTGTTGGAACTATATTTGCATCTATATCATTAAATAATTTCCAACTTTTGCAAAGGATTAGGGGAATGGATATAGGTGTCCAAAAACATACCCAAACCTTTCCAAACCCATGAAAACATATGCAAAGTATCCAAGCTATCCACACTATCCAAACATGAACACAGCTTTATTGTCCATTTGAAGCACATTATTATGTCCTATGAGGAGGCAATTAATGAGGGGAATGACCCTTAGATAATCAATTCCTTTGTCTCAGTTTAGTTTCCAGTGCCAACATGTCCAACACAGCTCCGTTCTCGTAATTAAAGGTAATTTATTACCAACCAGTCAGACTAACAATGTATGAGAACATGCACACAATTTGCAGTGTCATTGAATTACTACTATTACTATTACAACAACTATAATTATCTCCTATATAAAAATGTACCAGCCCATGGATTACTGTACGGGACAACTAGCTGCTGTGTCATCCATTTACGTCCCTATATTAGCTATGCTGTTTCACCCAACGTAATGAATGGCTAGGCCACACATGAAAGCTTCTACTATAGTGTAGTATAAATTCCCAGTAAAGTTACTGTCTAGCCGTAATAGACTGACAGCTCACCACCATTGTCATTACTTATGGTATACAAATCCAAGTCACTTCAGGCAGGGACTTTTTTTCCACAGACTCCCCATACTTTATCATTGAGTCTTATACAGGCTTAATAGCCAATACCTAATAGGTTGCTAGCTAACTAGGTATAAAATAAATTAAACCAGAATAAGAGAGACTACAACTCTTTTAATTCTGAATTCAGCACCACTAATATAAAACTCTGCAAATCATAAACAACAATAACACAACCTAGCTAGCTATACTATTATGAATATAACACTATAAAACACACCTTGTACACAAGGAAACACTTAGCTAGATCACCCCATCCTCCTGTCGTCCCTGTCTGCAGCGGGGATCGGCAGCTCGGCCCTGGCCTGGATTGAGTCCTACCTCTCGGAGTGCTCCTCCCAGGTTGCCTGGGCTGGTAAAGTATCGGCACCCCGTCCACTTACCACAGGAGTCCCCCAGGGCTCAGTCCTTGGTCCCCTCCTTTTCTCCACCTACACCAAATCCCTTGGCCCTGTTATCACTGCTCATGGTCTTTCTTACCACTGCTACGCTGACGATACTCAACTCTTTCTCTCCTTCTCACCCTCTGACACTCAGGTGTCAGCCCGCATCTCCGCTTGCCTGAGAGACATCCAGACCTGGATGGACAACCACCATCTGAAGCTCAATCCAGATAAGACTGAGCTCATCTACATTCCTGCTCTAACCTCTCCCCCTCTCAATCTCTCCATTTCCCTAGGGGACATTCCACTGACCCCAACACCCTGTGCCAGGAACCTCGGAGTGGTGATGGACAACAGGCTGTCCCTCTCCGAGAACATCGCAGTGGTAACCCGGGCGTGCAGGTTCTTCCTGTACAACATCAGGAGAATCCGCCCTTTCCTCACCACCCACTCAACCGAGCTCCTGGTCCAAACGATGGTGCTGTCCCGCCTAGACTACTGCAACTCTCTCCTGGCTGGCCTGCCAGCATCGGCCATCAGACCCCTTCAGCTCATCCAGAACGCAGCAGCCCGCCTGGTCTTCAACCTCCCCCGACACTCCCATGTCACCCCCCTGCTCATTGACCTCCACTGGCTACCTGTGATGGCTCGCATCAAATTCAAAACATTGGTGCTCGCCTTCCAGGCAGTCCGAGGATCAGCCCCTCCATACCTCCAAAAGCTCATCAGACCCTACACACGTACCAGATCCCTGCGTTCCGCCTCCTCAGGACGACTGGTACCCCCCCCCCACTTCATACTAGCACCCGGTCTCGACGTCTGTCTGTCCTGGCCCCACGGTGGTGGAATGAGCTCCCCGTGGAGGTCAGAACAACAGAAAGTCTGACCGCCTTCAAGCGCAGATTGAAGACTCACCTCTTTAAGCTGCACCTCTCTCCACCCCTCCCTACCTCCTTGTGACCTCCCTTGATTGTGTTTTATAAATCCTTGTTTAAGTGTTTCAAGCTTCTAGTTTAGTACTTGTAAGGTTACTTATTGGCTTACTGTTGTGCATGCCAATGATTGATATCGTGTGGTCCCCCCCCCCCAAAAAAATAAAATAAAAATAAAAATCATACTGACTGCGCCTGGTGTTTGAATTCGTATTTACCTTTTAGGGTCATTTTAACGCACTTGTTTCAGGTTGGAAAATGCACTAATGTACGTCGCTCTGGATAAGAGCGTCTGCCAAATGTCTAAATGTAAATGTAGCTATGGAATCCATGCTGTCTGCTTCAGATGAAGAGTCATGGGTGTAAATCTCATATGAATCCAGAGGACGGCTAAATGTGTAAACAAAACTGGACAGGTAGGTCAAAAGTTTCAACATGAATGGACTTTCTGCTTGCCAGACAACTGTAATTACCTATAATGAATAGTAGCAAGGTTGGTAATTGGTATTAATTGTTGATAACGTTACTTTATTCGGCGGCTACTTCTTGGAAGAAGGGCATGCTTGCTAACATTATATGTTGTACAGATCGCGTTAGCTCAAACTGGCTACGCGGCTATAAGTTACCAAAGCGTAGCTACCAGCTGTAGCCAGATAATGCCTGGTTCAGACTAACGCTACACAAACTCAGTGTTATGCAACAACTCTGCAACAACAGAAAATATTTTGTTGTTTTACCTGGAATTTTATATGACATTTTTACTGTAAATTACCCATCTATAATCCTGAAATTGTATCTAGCAGACTTTCACGTTCACAACGAGGTCTGTGGGGTGGGGGTGTGTCTCTTTCTCTGTGGGCAGGGCCAATGATGTTGTGACAACAGATGTGGGGAAAAACTGCATACTCCAGCTTTAACCCTGAGTAGACTTCATGAAAAGTTTGATATCAAACCATTTTTGTGACCAACTCACATATGTTCAAACATGCCATTAAAATGGTGTTTGCATAACTGCATGTACATTATAGCCAATGAAGTGCATGTAACTAGTGCAGCGTTCCGTTTGCCTGGTGTGTATGAATGAATATGGAGATTGTATAATGTACAGCAAGTTAGTGCTTCTAATCGTATCCTTGCAACTACCTTCACACAAAACTCACACTTTTGGATCCACTGCCCTGAAGAGCATCTCACCTGTATGATAGCGCTGCAGTGTGGGCATTTCTTAGTGTTGCTAGCCAACCAGCTCTTGCTGAGGCTTTTTTCCACACCCTTCAGGAGAACATTTTTCCCATAGCGCTTCTCCAGGACCGTTCTCCGTTTTTGACTTCCAGACTCATAGTCATCCCAAAGTACTCAAAGTCCATCTACAACTTGGGAAAGATAATAACCAATGACCCTCTACGGCAGGTGTGCACAACAAGGGCCGATCCGTTTCAGGATTTTGTGCCAACTTCTGCTGTTAAATTAATTAGCTCAATCATATCCTGAGCAGACAGTTGGATCAGCACCAGCTACAGGCTACAGCCACAGTCTGCAAGTGTATCCTACAGATTTTACTGTGCTAAAGTACAGGAGTGAACCGGCATAGTTCACAGAACTGTCAGAAAACTAAAACTAAGGCAATTGGTTAGAACAAAAACCAGCACGCAGAGCAGCCCTCCAGGACTGGAGTTGTGCACCCCTGCTCTATGGGAACTTCATAGACCAGAGGTAGGCAACGAGGGCCGTATCAGTTTCTGGTTTTCGTGCCAATTTCTGGCCTTAATTACTTTATTAGCCTAACATTTTCACCATCTGACATTTTAGCTACATTTCTTGATACGCACGTGAATGACAGCCGAATGACCGTATATGAAACATTTTACCGTGAACTAATCAGTGAAGCAGTGTTTGTGTATACGGCCAATTAGCTAATTTTGCTAAGGTAATTGGTGGAAAAAAAAACCTGCATACACACTGGCCCTCCAGGAACAGGATTGCCCGCCCCTGTCATAGACTGTGGCACAGGTGTCAAACTCCAGTCCTGGAGGGCCGCAGGATCTGCTGGTCATTGATTGGCTAAAGAATCCACACACCTTGCTCACAAGGCCTTAACTGGCAGATGATTGAAAAGAAACCACAAAAACCCACAGACACTACAGCCCCCTGGGAATTTAGTTTGACACCCCTGCCCTGGGGTGTCCTTTTTTCTGCAAACCCAGCCAGAAATTGTCTTAATTTGAGTTTCCCCTTATGGAAATGTAATAGGGGTGTGAATCTTTGGCTTCACAGCGATTCGATTAACGATTCAGTAGTTGGCGATTCGATTCAAGGACACTTTTTTTTTTTTGGAACGATTCGATTCGATTCGATTCTGTAAACCACGATTCGATTCAGTAACTTTTAACCAAAATTCTATATCCATGAAATAAACATGCAATAATGCGAGTGAGACTATCTGTATATTCTTCTGAAAGGTGAAAAAATAAACAGACAACAGAACAACAGAATTACGTATTAAACATATTTATTCTATAAAAAAAGTAGTCCTGCATAATATTTTATGCTGAATACAAAAATGTAATTAAACATGGCTCAGTTATTTTGAACATTTTTCAATAGGCTACATGCTGGCAGGGGAGAGAGTGGGTGGGTGAGTGAGTGAGTTAAGAGTCAGTGAGTGAGTGAGAGGGTGGGTGAGAGTGAGTGAGAGGGTGGGTGAGTGAGTGAGAGGGTGGGTGAGAGTGAGTGAGTGGGTGGGTGAGTGAGTGGGTGAAATGCACCAGTAGAGGGTGAGGGGGAAAAAAACTCTTGGCGGTACTTCCTTGCAGGCTGACTAGCTCAGTGTTTCCCCTACCATTATCTTGGCCTGGCGGGACAAGAGGGAAAATAAATAATTTTAATGAAATTTTTAAAAAAAATATATTATTCTTTTTAAAAAAAAATTTTATTTTTATTTTTTATGTAGCTGCAATATTTCCCTTACCGCAGAATGCGGGAATGATCAAAATAGCATCTGGAAAAACCCTTGCCAAAACAGCTTCCGTTTCCCGTTAGGCCTAATTAAAATTTTCAATGGCAGCACTGATATTATGAGGGTGTAATTATAGTTTCCGCCTCTACGCAAAATGGCGCACTTTCACCGCCCGGCCTGAAAAAAAATCTAGGGGAAACACTGTAGCTGATGACAGAGTTACGGATTACCGAGCTGCATTTCACAAAAAAATGTGTAAACTAAGTCTTAAAACAATAATCATAATTAAGAATCGCGATTCATTAGATTTAAAGCATTTATATCGATTACTGGTGAAGCCAAAGTGATTCATTCTATTTATTTATTTTAGCAGATCGATTTAGTTGAATCGGTAGGACTGACAATCGATTCATCGATGCATCGTATGAATCGTTACACTACTAAAATGTAATATAATGCAGTATATTTTAAATATATTGTGAAGACAATTTTTATATATTTACAATATACTGCAGTATAGTCTTGTTCCATAAGGGCTGCGTGATGGACTGAACTACTACAGCTGGAAAGGGACTGTGATACCCCACCATGCTCTCAGAGACTGATTTCACAAAGTGGGTCAACACAGGGACTAATGGTCATGGAAATGTATCAGTTTGAATTATCAGATCCAAACGATAATTATGCGATTCTGAAAGAGAAATTGACAGATTATGGCTATAAAATGCAAAACTCTTTCAGGGAAACCTTATGAGCAAATCTCTTTTCTAAAAATTATAAACCATATGTAGTCAAATTATTACATGTAATATGGTATATATTCATGATTGAAATATGAATGATGAATAATGAAACAACCGTTGGCTTTGTATGGTACAGGTAACAATGGCATACCATGAACCAGTCTTCAAAATAAATGAATCTTTTGGACAATAAAATTGATTGACTGATTGAGCTACTGAATTTCCGAATGGAGAGAAAGATGCAAAATCCTCCTTACCTTCTTTTTTAGGAACTGAAGCGTAGGGCGCGTTTGGCTTGTCAGTGGCAGTCTCTCTCTCCAGGAGGAGCAGATGGCGCTGGAGTTGTCCGGCTCCACCAGGACAGCCGTGGCGCACATGTAGCGCGGGCAGTATGTGATGTCAGCCATGTTGTCCAGGCTGGACTGCAACAGGAGACGGTCGTAGCGGCTGAACAACTCCTCCCCAACCACCTGCTTGACCTGTCGGACACAAAGATCAGAGTCCTCAATGCCTATCTATACTATTGAGTATGCTAGCTAAGTACACTGTATGACAAAGTTGTTAAGTAGGCAAAATGTTCTCTAAGTGCAGTGTATTTAAAATTCCCGGCTGATGTGGGTTTTTGCTGATAATAAGACGGAGGATATAGGTAATCCATTTTTCCAGCTTGATATTTATTGACACCATTCAGGTTAAGTACCTTGCTCAAGGGTACAATGGTAGTGGCCTACCTGGGAATCTAAACTACAACCTTAAAATTGCATGTTGAGGTCCCCTCTCTTTGTAATTAATTTCTTGATAATTTAATTGGCTGCATGCGTGTTCCTGTGTCTCCGTGCAGCGGGGAGGGGGGAAGGGCTCACGATACCTGCGTGGGCGTGGCTTCAGAGCTGCACTGGGACTGGGGACACTTGAGGCCCTGAACGGCGCCCTCCCTGATCAGGAGCTTGAAGTACTCGCAGGTGCACACGACGCAGTACACGTGCTCGCACTCCCTGAAGCGGAAGCAGTCAGAGCCCAGCTTCTGTGAGAAGCAGATCCCGCAGTCGAACGGCTGGCTGGAGGATGGATACACACACACAGCACATACACACAGCACACACAAACAGCACACACACACACACACACAGCACATACAAACAGCAGACACATTCATGCACGGATGCACATACAGACACACGCACAGTCGCACAAACACACACGCACACATACACATACGTTGTGTCAGAGGAGTACACTTAATGTAAGGTACACGTAATTACATTGTTTTAAACTTATGTTTTTTCCATTTCTTACAGTATGTGATTTTTAATTAAACTAAGCACATATCATGACACATCAACACTGTGGGATCCTAATCCCTGATGTTCCAAACTCACCTGGTCTTCTGAGAGCCATTTGCAGTTTAGTGTAAACAGAGGAGAAGATGTGGAAGGGTAATCCGGAGGAAGTTCAAAGTTCTGCACTAGTGGAGGTAGGAAAGACACCCCATAGTCTGTATACTTGCCCCCTGACCACAGATACCCATGCATCAACATGACAGGTGTCAAACAACAGAGGTAACATAGGTCTATAATCTAGGCCTATAAATTATGTTTCCCTAAGTGAGTCTTCTGCCCTCCTTGAATATTCTGGTTGTCATTCCAGCTGAATCTGCATTTTTTTTATTTATTTGTAAAGTGGAATATGCGCTGCCAAAGCAGCACTTCAGCAGCAATAATCTGAGATATATGGCATTTTGTGAGAAACATCTGACTGATAAGATACCATCATTTAATTCAGGACTTGGGCTACTTGGCACTTAATTAAACAAATTCTAACACAATCATTATTCAGTATTCTAAATTGAGTCCTAAAACTGAGAAATATTTGTCTGAGGACGCCACAAATTAACACTAACCCAGCAAACAGTGGGACGCCCCCTTTTAGTCCCCTCAAAGTTATGATGTGACGTTCCCTAGGGATGTCCTAAAAACATTACTTGGACGTTATTAAATTCCTAGGAAGGTCACTGTTTGGTTACAATATGACAATATGATTTTTCGGGAATGTTCAAGCAAAGTCCCTATGCGGTTATGCTATGACGTTGTGCTCATAACATTCATGGGACATTCAGGGACGTTCCTGTGTCTGTTACTGGTTACAATATAACGTCGTGTAATGCATGTCTGGGGGGACACGTTACTAGAACGACGTTTAGAAAACCCTACAAAAAGACATCAAGGCGACGTCCTGATGACATTTCGAGACGTTCAGGGGACGTCCCGGAGACATAATTTCGTTAGCTGGGAATTTTAAGTCCCAGACAGTCCCAGTCCCACACCAACCTGCTTTGACATTGACTTTGAAATCCCGGGGCAAGTCTGGACAGATCCGAACCTCGCCTCCCCGCGCACTTCCATCCCTTTGAAACTCTCCCAGGTCGTAAATGCTGGCGAGAGCTAGGAGTTCGTCCTCCTGGACTTCCTGGTCTTCCGACATTTCCCCAACGCTGATCCCTCAGTTGCAAACACAGACAAGACTTCGTCTAAAAAGAGAAGACTTCCAGTTCCACATAAATAGCAAGCCTGACTAAAGCACAAGATGACAACTTCAAAACTCACCACATATTGATTAACAATCATTATTAACACACTGCAAACAATGTTGGAACATTGGCTTACAAATAGCTACAAGGGTAGAGCGGTTCCCAAACGACAAAACAAACACACTTAAGTTGTTCAATAACACTGATAGCCTATACCAAAATACAAAGTCACTCTGGGCGTAGAACGTGTTAGCTCTACCCGTAGCCTATAATACTAAGTCATTTTCGTTCATTCCTGATGATGTAAAGTCCATGGTACATTATTTTGTCTTACCGACAGGAATGTCGACATAGGCTACCACGATTATTCAATCTTCAGCTCAGAACCTCAAATAGACTAGCTAAGTTGCATATTTGCCTATGAAACCCGCACGTACGTTATAAACGATTTTAATGAGAAGTTCAACGGGCAGGCTACTCAGTCCTTATGAACTCTCCAGTTTCTCTGGACAACATGATGCAATTACCTGCAATACGAGTCGATATGATGATGGGATCCGCGATTCGGCCTATGTAAAGGTCTAAAAACGTAATAGGGAAATGCTCCATTGGAAGTTTCTACAAATATTGTTGTCACGCACATGGAACAGATACGTGCCAGCAACATCGAATGCCCATATATTTATAAAATATGATATAGCCAGACTAAATATGAACCGATCAAACACAGACAACATAAAACATATCCTTTTTGTTCAGGGTAGGCGTGTCATAGCCTACCATTTGACGCATTTCGTTGAAATGCGTATTTAAAACGATTAAGTGTATAAAAAATATCTTGATCTATTTACAACGGTGACGAAAGTTTCTGTTTGGTGGTAATGGTGAGGCGGAAGTCTGGCAAGCCATATACTGTATGGCACGCCCAATAATGAATAGACTATTCGAGCCGAACGGCACATTACCAGCAATCTTTGTAAATTATCAGATAAAATTACATTTAAATCGAAAATTTGTATTTCAATTATGAACAAATATTTTACATATGATATTGTTTGGGAGTAAAATGTGTGCAAGTATGTTCCCGTTTCAATACCAAGTGAAGGAACAACTGCACTGTACTGCCACCTAGTGGTGGAAACACATTTCAGCAATATGTTCAGACATAGTCATGAGCATGCATATTTACATATTAAACAATACAAAAGCAGCTCAACATTTGAAAACCTAGAATTGTATTTTTCGCGAAAAAAACATACAGTTGCACAACGTTACAATGATAATATTGACTGCCATTTTTGTTTGGATAAACAAAATTTATTTCAAGAAAAATTGTGTTTGGAGAATTGTAATATATTATCATTGGGGGGTTGATGTTTAACTAAAAAACAATAAATATTTTGAATAAATTAATAATAATAATAATAATAATAATAATAATAATAATAATAATAATAGTGAAATAACTGAAGCTGCCTTTCCGAAACATAGTAAGTCATGCAATACACTACCAATACTAGTATCCGCAATTTTGACTGTTTACAAAGGGATGTGCACAAAATTGCTGGCAACCAAATAGCAAAGATCCAACTGAAAGATCCCACAGCAATGTAATACATTTAGGAGGCATGAATAATTTTAGTTAATTTCACTTGTCTTTCTTGAAAGTCCTTTGCAGCTCATTATTTCAGTCTTCATTGTACAAAATAAACAAAGTTCTTCTTCTGGTGTGCTATCCCCACTCATTGGCATGACGTTTGTCATGACTTAATGAAATCGTCAAGTTTCCCGTGTTATTTCCAAACAGTTGTTGTTCCATGACAACTGTTACGTAAATGTCATGGTACAGTATTAGAGACTATCACAAAACTGTTACATAGCTTCTAATTTCCTGGTGATTCTGATAATTCTTAGTGAGCTGACATCACTGTATTTTCTTCTTAAATAGTCCTGAAGAACAAGGGTGAGCTGTGGAGATAAAAATGGACATACAGAATGAATGCGTGAGTCAGTGAATAAATGCATTAACGAACAAATGAAACAAATAGTGATTACTATACCTGCTGTGGTTTTTATGATCTTTGACAGCAAACAAGTTTGATACTACTTTAATAAAAAAAAGCAAAATCATTTGGCCAAACCACTATAGCAGTGTTAGACATAGCTGCAGCTGCTATATTAATGCAACTATGACAATGGGTTTGGTGAACATACTTGACCTCACATAAATATGTCTTACATTGTGGAAAGCTTCTACCACAGTGAGGTTCTTTACATGAGCTGGAGCCAGAATGGACACCTTCAATTGACCAATCACTGTCTGGAGATCTGCAACCAAAAGACGCATTTATACATTTAATGCTTGGCTCATTGGGGGCTTATGTGTATAATGACTCACAAAATGTTTTGTTTTTTTTACTTGGACATTCTATTAGCCGTCTATCCAGATGGTACATTTGTACCATGGTACAAGTACGTTGTTGATTGGTGAAACTGCAGTAACCAAATGGGAATTAAAATGAATGACTAAAAGACCCAGAATTCACTACTATGATCTGCACAACAATTGTAACTTTGTAGCTAGATAATAGAGGAATGTGCACATTTCCTAAGAGAGGGTTGGTCAAATGTAATTTGGAAATATACATCATGGGTTTCAGCAGGATAAAGCTTTAACAACAACAGACCATTGGGAGTGGAAGATGCGGTTCCCCTGTCTGCGGTGGTTTGGTTGGAGACAGTGCCCTTGGTGATGTCCACATAGGGTTGTGTTGTGGTTGAAGAGGTATGGTCAGTAGACACTCTGGGGTTAAACTGAGTACTGCTGCCTGTGGTATGTACTGCTGGGGATGGTGGAATTATTTCTGTGGTCTTTAGTACTTGGGGGTGGGGAATTGCTGGTGAATGTGAGTGCTGATGTTGATAAAGTACTAGTTGATGTGACTGAAGGTGGTAATGCAGTACCAGTGGATGTGACTGCAGGTGTTGTTGGAGTATTAGTGGATGTGACTGTAGGTGTTGTTGGAGTATTAGTGGATGTGACTGTAGTTGTTGATAAAGTATGAGTGGATGGGAATTCAGGTGTTGAAAGAGTACTAGTGGATGTAACTGCAGGTGTTAATGGAATATGAGTGGAAGTCACTTCAGGTGTGAATCGAATACTAGTGGATCTAACCGCATGTGTTGTTGGAGTATTAGTGGATGTTACTTCCAGTGTTGAAAGAGTACTCGTGAATGTGACTGCTGGCGTGGATAAAATATTAATGGATGTGACTGCAGGTGTTGAAAGAGCACTAGTGGATGTGACTGCAGGTGTTGATAGAGTCCTAGTGGATTTGACTGCAGGTGTTGATAGAGTACTAGTGGATGTGACTGCAGGTGTTAAAGGTTGTATCAGCGATTTTGGGTGGAAACATAAATGATCACATTCATCTGATTTTTCCTCACGATCCGCTAGCTGCCCGCCCCATAAGCAGGCCGTCAAAAAACCGCGTCTCTGTAGGCAGCCTATGCTCCGAGATCGTACACAAAAACAATGGTACTACCAACTACTCAAAACCAAAATAAACAGTATTCCAACCAATCACAATGATCTGCACAAACGTGACGTCACTTCTGAAGCGAAATCCCAAACAAACATACTTATGAATAATTATGTTATGTTTTAAAAAATAGTGTTCAAGCATCCAGAATTATAACCACGTTAATAACGTTTGTAAGAAACCAAACCGTTTGTAAATCCGTCAAGATTTCAGCGAGATAAGAGTATTAGCGTTTGTGCAGATCATTGTGATTGGTTGGAATACTGTTTATTTTGGTTTTGAGTGGTTGGCAGTACCATTTGTTTTTGTGTACGATCTCGGAGCATAGGCTGCCTACAGAGACGCGGTTTTTTTGACGGCCTGCTTATGGGGCGGGGCAGCTAGCGGATCGTGAGGAAAAAAAAAATAATTTATGTTTCCACCCAAAATCGCTGATACAACCTTTAATGGAATATGAGTGAAAGTGAATTCAGGTGTGAATCGAATACTAGTGGATCTAACCGCATGTGTTCTTGGAGTATTAGTGGATGTAACTGCAGGTGTTGTTGGAGTATTAGTGGATGTGACTTCCAGTGTTGAAAGAGTACTTGTGAATGTGACTGCTGGCGTGGATAAAATATTAATGGATGTGACTGCAGGTGTTGATAGAGCACTAGTGGATGTGACTGCAGGTGTTGTTGGAGTATTAGTGGATGTGACTGCAGGTGTTGATAGAGTACTAGTAAATGTGACTGCAGGTGTTGTTGGAGTATTAGTGGATGTGACTGCAGCTGTTGATAGAGTATTAGTGGATGTGACTGCAGGTGTTGATAGAGTACTAGTGGATGTGACTGCAGGTGTTGATAGAGTACTAGTGGATGTGACTGCAGGTGCTGTTGGAGTATTAGTGGATGTGACTGCAGGTGTTGATAGAGTACTAGTAAATGTGACTGCAGGTGTTGGAGTATTAGTGGATGTGACTGCAGGTGTTGTTGGAGTATTAGTGGATGTGACTCCAGATGTTGAAAGAGTACTCGTGAATGTGACTGCTGGCGTGGATAGAATATTAATGGATGTGACTGCAGGTGTTGATAGAGTACAGAGCACACTGTGGAATTATTAAATGCAAATTTAATAATAAAATTCTGGAAGTGAGATGCTGAAGGAACCCCAGGCATAGCAAATGTTGACGGGAGGAATCATTTTGACGTTACACCGCCTCTTCTGCCTGACATGCGTAGTTTTGAAAAGCCGAAAGAAACCGGAGAAAGGTGTTTACATGTCCAAAAAATCGAAAGTTTGGCCAAAAAACCATGGGTGTTAATCGGGTTTCGGAAACACGGATTATGACCTTACATTATCGGAAAAAGGTGTTTACATGACCATTTCAGTAACCAGAGTATTGCCATAACCGGGTTCAGATCGGAGTATTAGTCTGCATGTAAACGTACCCAAAAACGAATTTCTCTAACATCTCCCGCAGAACATCATTCACCAATGCCTGAAATACTGAGAGGGCGCTAGTGAGCCCGAAAGGCATGACGCAATATTCGTAGTGACCGCTATGGGTGTTAAAAGCGGTCTTCCATTCATCGCCCTCACGCATGGGCACCAGGTTGTATGCGTTGCGGAGGTCGAGTTTGGAAAAAATAGACGCCCCCTGCAGAAGTTCAAACCATAGACTGTATAAAAATAGGTTCAAACGCAGAGTTCATAAGAGGAAGCGGGTACCTCTTTTTTATGGTTATGGCATTGAGGGATCGATAATCAATACAAGGCCTTAAGCCTCCATCCTTCTTTTTAACAAAAAAGAACCCTGCACCAGCGGGTGAAGTAGATAGTCTGATGAAACCATTAGCTAAGGCCTCCTCGATATACTCCTTCATGGCCAAACTCTCAGGAACCCACAAGGAATAGAGACTGCCTATGGTAGGGGTAGTACCAGGGTATAATTTGATCGCAAAGTCATATGAGCGATGCGGAGGAAGTGAGGTGGCCCTCTGCTTACTAAACACCTTTGCTAATTTAGAGTACTGAACCAGGACATTAGGAGGCAAAGGAAACTCCAGTGTCCCAGCTATACTGACACCAGTTACCTGAGAATGAGGGCTGGGAGGGGGGGACCATTGAATCTCAGAATCTGACAATTAGTTCGAAACTAACCCCTCTCCGACGGAGTCCCATTCCAAACTTTCACCACCAGTCCCGGACCAAAAGCTGGAATTCTCCTGACTACCGTGGGAGATGATTTCCTCAGAATCAGACTCGGAATCGGAATCAACCCCTCTAGCTATTACACTAGGAGTGCATGGAGGAGTGGAGTGACCCTGAATATTACACTGAGGGTCCCAATGCAATATGGTGCGACCCTCTCCTCCCCACTTAATGTGAGGGTTGCGCCGGACAAGACAGGTGCGGCCCAGCACTAGGGGGTAAGCAGGGGAATTTACCAAAAGGAACTGAATCTGCTCAGTATGGTTCTCAAAAGGAATGTGCATGGAGAGAAAATCGGTAGTCTCAAAGATAGTACCTGAACCTAAGGGGCGCTCATCAAGTGCAGTGACAGTTCGGGGCTGGGTGAGGCGGAGAACGGGAATGCGGTGCTTTTTAGTCCACTGGACCGCTCCAGAGTCAATGAAGGCATTGACCAGAAGAGGGCGATGTTGCCATACAAGAGTAACAGGCAATATTGTCCGAGATGTAGTAACACAGAGTCCCGCTAGAGATCCCGGATCCTCTAACGAGACCCTCCTTTTCCCTTAAGCTTGAGACACGTAGTTATGCTATGACCCATGCATCTGCAATAACGACACCACTCCGGAGTAGATGGAGTATCTTTGGAAGGTGAACAGGTAGCCCCGTCAATCTGCATGGGCTCCTCACTACTAGGAGGAGTGGGAACGGAGAGCGGAGGGGCGGACGCAGTGAAAGGAGCGAAGGAAGAGCTCATACGGCGGTCTCTCCTGCTATTTTTAACGCGGACCCGCTCCCTGACCCGATTATCAATGCGAATGGCTGTGGAAATTAATGCCTCCAGTGTCTCAGATGGCTCTAAAACTGCCAGCGCATCCTGAATAGAATCGTGGAGTGCCTCAGAGAATTGAGTCATTATCGGCGCTTCTGGCCAACCTGTCTCTCCTGCCAGAGCACGAAACCGAATAGAAAATTCGGCCACCGTTTCGTTGCCCTGGCAAAGACGAATAAGGCGTCTGGACGCCTCAAGGCCCGAAGCGTCGTGATCAAACACGGACTCCATCTCATACATTAGAGTGGTAGCAGAATTCAAAATGGGAGACTGGCTCCGAATTAAAGGAGTAGCCCAATCAAGCGCGGTTCCGGTGAGCAATGATAAGATAAACGCCACACGGGATTCTTGTGAACTAAACTGTGATGGCTGGACTTTAATAAAAATGAGACATTGGGCGAGGAAACCTCAGCATTTGCTGGCCTGACCGTCATAACGGAGGGGAAGCTGCATCTTGGGTTCCCTAGGTGGGTGAAGTGCTTGAACAGGGGGAGGAGTAGCCTGAACTAGGGGGTTGAGGTGCAACCGTGAGACGGCGCATGCCTTCCGCCAGCACCCGAAGCCAGCCCTCCTGTACCCGCAACTGGGACGTCAGCTGCCCTACTTGGCTGGCCAGTGCTGGTTGCTGTAACTGTAGGGCTCTAACGCCCTCAACCGCTGTAGCGTCTCCCGGTTGATCAGTCGCTGACTCATCCATTACACGGCTTCTTTGTACTGTGAGGGTTTGTGCAGAATAATGATGAGCCAAACGTGATAACAGAAAAAAGGGATAGAAAGTCCCTGGCAGTGCCAAATAATAACACACCCCTATAAAACGGGCTAGCCACGTAAACACGGGCAGAGAGCAAACTCAAAATAGCGAACGCTAAAGAGATAGCGAGAGAAGAACAAAAAAAACAAGACACCTTCGGAACGTGGCTATAACGCCCGATAAATGGTGAAATAAATTTAATAAAAATAAAACTCACACTCTCAGAAATGAGAGAGTGGGAGCAAAAGAGAGGGAAGAGAAATAAGGGAAACGAAAAACGAATTCCCCTAGGCTTCTAGGCTGAAGAATGTCTCAACTGCGTAAACCAAATAAATATTCTGCTATAACAGCAGAGAGACCAAAACCACTAACCCTGACTTCGTGAAGGCACGAAATGACAAAGAAGTGCCAGGGAGCGGAAGTGAGGGGTTTAAATACCTGAGAGGTAAAAGAACAGGTGAACCGAATAATTAGCGGGGAGAAGAAAAATTCCGAAACGGAACGCGGAAAAAAATCCGATACACTGAAAAAAGGGGGAAATTAAATGAAAAAATTCAGGAAGTCGCCTAAAAAATGTAAAGGTCCCGTAGACCCCTCTATGTAAATAAAATGATTCTATAATATTGCGAGGAACACTCTGCTGCATAACTTTACATTCCTATGATGTGTAAGACGCAGCTCCTGCACCAATCCCTTTGTCAGTAGAATACTGCGGTCAAACCAGCCGCCAGTGAGAAAAATGCAGTCTAGCCTCACGTTGTTTTTATATTATAGTAAAATGTGTTCTTTTGCTGGAACTCGATTGCAGAGCGAGTAGTGGACAAAATCCTACGTTAATGTTGTGCAGCCTACTGCAGTACATACAATAGCAATTTGATCTTTTCATTTTCTATAGGCTAACGCTCCGGTTTGTGAATAAGTTGGAGATTCTAAATGAAAGCTGTTTAAATACTGTATAGAATGAAACTTCACCCTAACAGACTTGAAATAAAAGGAAAACTTCACGGTTTCCAGAGACAAATTCCATCATATAGAAATAAGACCATCTCAAGCCACGCAAAAAATCTCAGGAGATTTTGATGTGGAATTTGAAAATAAAAGCACTTTAATATTGTATGGTGTCGCATCGGTGAGGTTCATTAGCAGTCATCACAGATTAAGCCAGTGTAGAGTAAAGATCATACTGAAATGCTGTAGTAGGCTACACTCTCCATACACAAGAGTCAAGGATTAAACAGTAATATAAAATTTTAAGATGTAAATGGAAACATAGCAACGAGGCCTAGCAGGGCTGATTAACCAGTTAGACAAGGTGATTAACCCTCCTATTATGTTAATAATATGAATATTATTATTAATAATAATAATAATAATAATAATAATAATAATAATAATCTTTATTTATACAGCACCTTTCATACAATGTTTTGCAGCCCAAACTGCATACAGAGAAAGACAACTCATAAAACACAATAATAAAAAGGTAATTTTGATGTAATAATAATAAACATAATTATAGATGATAAAATAATCATGCAACAATTACATTTTGTTGACATTTTATGATACATTTTATGTTTGGGGTCAAATTGACCCCAACAATAGTTTAAGCCAACAGAAAATTATTGTAACAGAAAAGCTTTGACTAGCTAGCATTTTATTCCTAACTATTATAAATTTGTGATAAACTTCTCATTTTAGAGGCGGAGGCAAGTAAACGTTTAAAACCCGTATTGGAAAGTACCCAGAATCATCCACAAAAATCATAGATAAAAATATATACATGTATACAAAGTTGGTACAGACCTTTTGAAAACAGCATTATGTTTATTGAATGTTTTTCTGTTTAATTCCACCAAAACATTAAAGTCATACAAGATGATAAAACAAAGTTAAGGCACCAAACACTGAATGGGGTCAAATTGACCCCAAAAATAAGAGGAGGGTTAACTGGAACATTTCAATTTTAAATGATTTCATAGTTTGCTAAAAATATCTTCTACAGTCAGACACCTTTTCCCCCTCGTTTAGCGAATATATAACGAAAGTAAAATCAGTGCTTTCACATTCACATTGCGGTTCTCTTTCAGCAGGTCAAATTAAGGAAGATACAGGACAGTATAGCAGAGTTTCAGCCAGAGACATTCTTGCCAATATCACTGATTACTGTTGCCTAGAGCAGGGATCTCAAATTTCAAAGTGTTCTATCCATACAGTGTGTGCATACATGTATATTTTCTGTGACTTGCAGCTTGACATTAGTGTCCTCATATACAGAATTCAGTTTTTATTTTCTGTGAAAATAGCTGTGTGCCCACATATTCGCTGTTTTAAAAATAATGATCCTGAATGGCTCATATTTTATGAGCACTGTTTACCACGGAATAGGTGCCTACTCTCTCACACTCACAAACCTGCCCTTTTCTAACCAATCGTCATCCCATACTTATTTTCTCCCAGTCATATTTGTAAGCCCCTTCCTATGGAAGCAACATCCTCTCTCAATTTGTAAGAGAATGCAGATAAACATATACGTCCACTGTAGTGTCAGCTTCCAGCACTTGCTTCTCTCCACTCCGCAGTCCACCAGCTGAGTCACATACACTGCAAAAAAAGTCTTGTCTTAACAAGAGTTTTAGTCTTGTAATGAGACTTAATGAGAATTTAATGAGAATGTAATGAGAATTTCTTTCTCATCGCCGGTAGGAGATATTTGCTTGTTTTAAGTTACGTTTTGCTTGAAGAGTGAAATTGTCTTACCCCCATTGGCAAATCATGAAAAGGGTCAAATAGCCTCACCGTGTTGGCAATCATTTTGTCTTATTTAGCAAAGAAGTAATAGAAAAGTCTAAATATAAGACCAAAACGGTGGTTAAGATTGACTTATTTTTTTAGTTTTTTGCAGAGTAATGCATGCGTCAGAGGAGCGCACTTCATGCGTAGAAGCTCCGAGCTGAGGGCAGACGCATGCCCCAACAGAACGGTCCTTCTTACACTGACTGAAACCTGAAGCCACCAATCTGCAGCACCATGACCTGGACTCTACTCTGGACCATGGGGAATGCTATGCTTGAGTCATGATGCCTCAAACCTAGGCCTTTTCATAACAGAGCTTCCTGTTCGTATCTGCTTTGCAATTAACCTGTGCTACTTGGTCCCATAATAATAATCCACCCATCCATTATCTAACCCGCTTATTCCTGGTCAGGGTCGCAGGAGGGCTGGAGTCTATCCCAGCATGCATTGGGCGAGCAGCAGGAATACCCCCTCGACAGGTCATAATAACAATAATAATAATAATAATACATAAATAGAGGTATACATAAAATGTAATATTTAAATTTAAAATAAAAAAAAATATTTAAAAAACAATGTATACTCTACAGACAAAACAAGGCTCTTTATTACTCAACATTAAAATTAATTATTTTAAATTATTTGAGCTCCATATACTTTCCATTGAAATATACCCTGAAATATACCACTGCTTAATGAGAAAGCATGCTTTTGATTTGCAATTTCATAGAGAAAATGTACCTCCTAGTTGTGAATATTGGGGCAAGGCACTCCCAGCCAGAACACCATTATAGATGGTGCCCTGTGTGAGCTTGCTGGAGCACCATCAGAATATGTACTGTAGGAATACACTGCTTAGTGTCTTGGGTACAACATCCCAGCTCACCGGTTATAGCAGGGCGGTACACTCTGGGGTTGCAGAAGTGCGATTTGATGCTCGTCGCTAGATACAGAACTGGGTACATGGAAGCACAGCGAAGCTGGTGATCGTACCAGAGGTAGAGGGGGTAGAGTGTGTAGTCGGATTGGGGTCGTTAAAGTGTCCATAACTGCTATTCTGGTGTAGGCAAGACCCAGACGAAGTTGCGGTGGCACTTGGTGCACTGCATATGGTTACAGCCTCCATCCTTCTGCAGGGCAAGAAAGGCAAGGATGAGAGAGTTTCACTTGGCAAGTTCATTAACAGTCAGCACAGATGGAGCCAGTGTAGAGAGAGGCTCTTATCCAGCTGGAAGACTATCCTGTTTCACAGCACAAAGAAATCCTTGCGCAAGGTGCTCGGTCACAGGAACATGCTAAGAATCTTTTAAAAAAAACAATCTCAGCAGATCTCCACAATCTCACACTGTTGATACTGATCCACACCATAAGAGTATTTTCAAGATCTGCTGAGATTGTTTTGTTAACCCTCTTGTTTGTGTTCGTGCCATGTTTCTATTGTTTGTGTTCACGTTCCTAAATTGGGCGGTCCACTTTAATTGTTTATAAAGCAATGGCAAAGCATAAGTTATCACCTAATGTTGTGTTACACCTTTTAACCAACTTCATTCCCAGTCATTGCAAGTTTTACACTTTTTTTTTGGAATTTATTGTCTAGAGACCTAATTTACCTAAAATTATACTACTCGTTTTTGAGCAAAATAAGCATAATTTATGTTTTATTTTGACTTTAGTAAAGACCAGTGGAAAACACACAGGGCCTCATTCATGAAACGTGAGCAGAACGAATTTGCACGTAAATCGTTTGTATTAGCAATTTTGTCCATATTTTGGCATTCATCAACGTTTTCGTATCTGAGATTTGTTTGGACTTACAAACAAACTTTAAGGGTTTCTTCTCCTGACCTTTTTCCCCATAGAGTCCTCTAGGAAAATGAGTCAAGAAAAATAACCGTTGCAGTGATCCATCCACATCTACTCCATATCTGGCCACAGAGTGATCCATCCACATCTACTCCATATCTGGCCGCAGAGTGATGGTTTAAGGCTCGTTTGATACCTTAGACCCTGGATGACTTACAGCCATTTAGCCAGTCATGTGTTCCATACTGTACCAGTGTAATTTACAGCTGAATCTAGTCTCACCCCCCAATTCCCATAGAGATCCATTTAAATGCAGAGAGGTTATAGTATCGCTTGTAACAGTACCTGAAAATAAGATAGGGCAACATAAAAATTACTCCCAGTCAGATATGACCTAAACCAGTTTAGAACCCGGGGGTAGATATTGGGGTAGATATTTTGCTTTTCCACAGGGAGAGTTTTCATGTCTATTCTTTACACACTTTAACCTTGAGTAGACTTAGTAAACATTTTGATATCAAACCATTTTTGTGAATTTATTAATTTGATTGTAGTATGGTATAGAAAACTTTTTTTTCCATGATCTACTCACATATGTTCAAAATGTTCAAACATGCAATTAAAATGGTGTTTGCATAACTGCATGTACATCATGGGCAGTGAAGTGCATGTAACTATTGCAGCGTTCCGTTTGCCTGGTGTGTATGAATGAATATGGAGATTGTATAATGTACAGCAAGTTATTGCTTCCAATCGTATCCTTGCAACTACCTCAACACAAAAACTCACACTTATGGATCCACTGCCCTGGAGAGCATCTCACCTGTATGTTAGCGCTGCAGTGTGGGCATTTCTGAGTGTTGCCGGCCAACCAGCTCTGGCTGAGGTTATTTTCCACACCGTTCTGGAGAACATGTCTCCCATAGCGCTTCTCCAGGACCTTTCTCCGTTCTTGACTTCCCGTCTCGTAGTCATCCCAAAGTCCTCGAATTCCACCTGCAAGACGTAGACAGGAAAGAAGAACTGGCTACGGTCAGGCAAAAACCCAGTGACCCGCTACGGCAAGGTGTGCACAACAAGGGCCGATCCGTTTCAGGATTTCGTGCCAACTTCTGCTGTTAAATTAATTAGCTCAATCATGTCCTGAGGACACTGTTGCATCAGCACCAGCTACAGCCACAGACTGCAAGTCTATCCTACTGATTTTGCTGTGCTCAGGTACAGGAGTGAACCAGCGTAGATTATAGAGCTGTCAGAAAACTCAAACTAAAACTGGGTTGGAACAAAAACCAGCACACAGACCAGCCCTCCACCCCTGCTCTATGGGAACTTCATAGCTTGGGGCGCAGGTGTCAAACGCCAGTCCTGGAGGGCCGCAGTATCTGCTGATTTTTCTGGGTGTTCTCAGTACCAATGGCTCATTTAAGTCATTGATTTGCTAAAGAATCCACACACCTTGTTCTCAAGGCCTTAACTGGCAGCTGATTGAAAGGAAACCACAAAAACCCGCAGACACTACAGCCCCCTGGGGATTTAGTTTGACACCCCTGGTCTGGGGTGTCCTTTGTTCTGCAAACCCAGCCAAAAAGTGTCTTAATTTGAGTTTCCTCATGATGGACTGAACTACTATAGCCAGAAAGTGACTGTGATACCCCACCATGCTGTGAAATTTACTTCACAAATTGGTCCAACACAGGTACTAATGGTCATAGAAATACAGTGCCCTCCACTATTATTGGCACCCCTGGTAAAGATGAGTAAAAAGGGTTATAAAAAACTCACCGTTTGGTGAATTAGCTTAATGTCACACTGAAAAAAATTGAAAAGTCCAACCTTTAATTGAAGTAAATGTATTATGAGAAAAACAAATCCCTCGTGAAGAAATAATTATTTTTAACAAAATCACGTGTCCCACAATTATTGGCACCCCTGCATTTATATATAGAATAAAGTAATCATTTTTAATATTTTGTCGCATATCCTTTGCATGCCATGACTTCCGGATGATTATTTTCTGGTACTCTTACAAGCGATACTATAACGTCTCTGCATTTCAATGGCTCTCTATGGGAATTGGGCGGTGGGACTAGATTTAGCTGTAAATTATGCTGGAACAGTATGGAATACATGGTTGGTAAAATGGCTGTAAGTCATCAAGGGTCTGAGATATCAAACAAGCCTCAGACCATCACTCTGCTGCCAGAAATGCAGTAGATATGGATGGATCACTTTAAGGGCAGATATGCAGTAGATATGGATGGATCACTTTAAGGGCAGATATGCAGTAGATATGGATGGATCACTTTAAGGGCAGATATGCAGTAGATATGGATGGATCACTTTAAGGGCAGATATGCAGTAGATATGGATGGATCACTTTAAGGCCAGATATGCAGTAGATATGGATGGATCACTTTAAGGGCAGATATGCAGTAGATATGGATGGATCACTTTAAGGGCAGATATGCAGTAGATATGGATGGATCACTTTAAGGGCAGATATGCAGTAGATATGGATGGATCACTTTAAGGGCAGATATGCAGTAGATATGGATGGATCACTTTAAGGCCAGATATGCAGTAGATATGGATGGATCACTTTAAGGGCAGATATGCAGTAGATATGGATGGATCACTTTAAGGGCAGATATGCAGTAGATATGGATGGATCACTTTAAGGGCAGATATGCAGTAGATATGGATGGATCACTTTAAGGCCAGATATGCAGTAGATATGGATGGATCACTGTAATGGTTGTTTCTCCTGACTTATTTTTCGATAGCGTTCAATAGGAAAATGAGTCAGGAGAAACAACCCTTAAAGTTATCCATCCATATCTACTGCATATAAAGTAAAAATGTATGGGAGTCTCTGACAGATGGGGCATTTTAAAAGGAGGTATGGGGGGAAATTGTGAGGAAATTGTATGGGATTCAGTTGAAGATGGGGGGTTTTCAGGATATTTTTTGGGGGGGGATTAATTCACGCATCAACACTGGGCAGCGTGTGACAGCCATAGAACTGTGTATGGTGACAGCTGCCTAGTGAACATAAGTTTAACAGTAACCCTTTGTTCTCATGCCCGTTTAGAACAATAAAATTGTTTGATTGAGCTACTGAATTTCCAAATAGAGAGAAAGATGCAAAATCCTCCTTACCTTCTTTTTTAGGAACTGAAGCGTAGGGCGCGTTTGGCTCGTCAGTGGCAGTCTCTCGCTCCTCTGTCCCCATGCAGGGGGACGGGCAGTGGTAGCCCTGTCTGCAGAGGGTACAGAAGGTGTAGCGGCAGGAGGAGCAGATGGCGCTGGAGTTGTCCGGCTCCACCAGGACAGCCGTGGCGCACATGTAGCGTGGGCAGTATGTGATGTCGGCCATGTTGTCCAGGCTGGACTGCAGCAGGAGACGGTCGTAGCGGCTGAACAACTCCTCCCCAACCAGCTGCTTTACCTGTCGGACACAAAGCTCAGAGTCCCAGGGTGTGTCCGAATCAAAGCCCTTCTATATTATTGAGTATGCTAGCTGAGTACACTGCATGACAGTTGTTAAGTAGGCAAATGTTATCTAAATGTAGTGTACTTAAAATGCTTTTTTTTAGGATGTTTTTTTTGCATACTGCATGTCACTAAACAGTATGCAGTAAGCAGTATACAGTATGCTAGTACACAGGATGCAGTAGATAGGGCTCTAATTCGGACACGGCCCCAGTCTCAATGCTTTTTTTTCTCCCAAAGCCAAATAAAATATAAAATCTATTTAACTAATAATTACAATTTAAAAATAACACCAAGGGTAGCCCATTTGTAGGCTGACCAGGCAGCCATCCTCTTTTTCCTGGATATTCCTTCTTTTTGGGACCCAAAATATCCTAAAATGTCCAGTTATGTTTTGCTCATTTCATAGACCGTATAAACAAACAAATAGCATAGTATTATGTTCATAACACCCGCCTACCCCTATCCTCTTTTTAAAAAAAATCAAATATATGGTCGTCCTACTTGTTTGAAGAAAAATAAGCACAATGAAATAAAAGAATCAAAGAAAAAGAAATTCTGCATTTACTAATCTACAATTAAGGAAAAATGTACATTTATAACAGGTTCCCTAAAAATCCTGAATCCCTGGTTTCCGATATCTCATGTCTCAAATTATACTGTTTGGAATGGGTTATGTGCTCCTCCCTAGATGTACGGTATGCTAAACTGCATAGGCCTTTGCAAATAGTTTTTTTAAAATTTTTTACATCAATCATATTATTCTATGGAACATTACATTTTTGTTGGGGCTGTGTCTTGCTTTCTATTCAGATGGGGTCAGGGTAATGAAGAACATTAAAATTTTACATTTAGGCATTTAGCACGATACTCTTATCCAGAGGAACCTACATTTTTTTATAGGTAATCCATTTTTACAGCTCGATATTTATTGATGCCATTCAGGTTAAAGGGTAACAAAGCACTAAAACCATTTATTTTAGATGAGAACTGGTACATTTGGTTTTTTCTAAGTGTTACTGATTGATTCTGGTCCAGATCTTGACATTTTACTGTAGTCAGCGCAAAACAGCATAAACCAAAAGGATGTGGCTCTCTAGTGGTACTGGACGTCCATTTGTCATTGGCTAGAAACTTCCTCCAGCTGACATATGCCTCCCGGTGACAAAATTGAAATCTGTACAGCTACGCCCTGAAATTTTGGGCGAGGGCGGACTACGCCCCAGCTATAAAAGCGTAAAGCGAATCTCAGAGGTTGATCTGCATGCCGTGGACGGGGAGAGGAGATAGGAAAGAGAGAGCGAGCGGTATACACTGCCTGGCCAAAAAAAAAGTCGCTGTTGCACCCGTCATGCATAGTGCCCACTGTACAAGCCTCTGGAGGCAGTGTTATGATCTGGGGTTGCTTCAATTGGTCAGGTCTAGGCTCAGTAATGTTATGCAGCAATAAAATGAAGTCAGCTGAGTACCTGAATGTACTGAATGACCAGGTTATCCCATCAATGGGCATATTCCAGGACGACAATGCCAATATTCATCGGGCTCAAATTGTGAAAGAGTGGTTCAGGGAGCATGAGGAATCATTTTCACACATGAATTGGCCACCAGAGTCCTGACCTTAACCCCATTGAAAGTCTTTGGGTTGTGCTGGAGAAGACTTTACGGAGTGGTTCGACTCTCCCGTCGTCAATACAAGATCTCGGCCAAAAATGAATGCAACTCTGGACGGAAATAAATGTAGTGACGTTGCATAAGGTTGTCGAAACAATGCCACGACGAATGCGCGCCGTAATCAAAGCTAAAGGCGGCCCAACTAAATATTAGAGTGTGCAACTTTTTTTTTTGGCCTGGCAGTGTATATAGCTAGCTTACAGTTTAGCTTTTTTAAATATTCTGGTAAGTTATAGTAACCTATTTTTGGTATATTTTTTATAGTTAGCTTGATAGTCCCTTGTTTTTTGATAGTTTGTTTTTCAGTCTAGCTTAGCAAGTAGCTAGCTAGTTTATTTAAAAAAAATAAATATATAGTTTATTAAAAATAAATATATAGTATAAAGCATAGTTGAGCCAGGAGTTGTATTATATGCATGCTACATGTTTACATTTGCAACGCCCCTACAACAGACATTCTCTCTTGGAGAGAGTTCAGTGCAGTGACCACATGTGCACATGTTGAAATGGACCCCAATATTGTTGATGGGTCATTCCGTGTCAAATCAACCAGTGGTCCCTGCATGACCCTCTCAGATTTTGATGAAACTCCATCATAATAATCCATTGTATGAAAAATGAACACACACAAAAAATTAGCCTCATACAACATGTCGTTTCCGAGATATGGCCTCCTGAAATTTGCTCAAAACCTCCGTCTTTCGCGCGCGCGAGTCGTGAAAACGCGAAAATTTTAGTTCTTTGCTCTTCTCATGAACTTAACAAAGACATCATTTTGCTCCTCTGATCGCTCCACGATAGTGCCAATGTACCATTGTACGAACATTGTCATGTTCCAGTTCTGTTCATGTTCCAACTCTGACTGACCCGACCGAGTACCAACCAGGGAGGTACATTGCATGCATCGATGACAATGAATGGTACATTGGCACTATCGTGGAGCGATCAGAGGAGCAACATGATGTCTTTGTAAAGTTCATGAGAAGAGCAAAGAACTCAAATGCACTCTCCTGGCCCCAAGATGTCCATAATGAGTGTTGGGTACCATTCCAGGACGTAGTTTGTGTCATCAGTGCTTCAGAGCTGCAGGGACGTGGAGGCCATCACTACAGACTAACTGTTAACGACTTCAATAACATTCAAGGCAAACTGCCAGCATTTATCAAGTAAACGACAAACTGTACACATCTATATGGCAGAATATGTGGTAATTTAACATTTATAGTGTATGGTTTAAAGTGCATGTACTATTCTGTTTGATGTCTGATACATAATTTGACTTTTAAGTAGTAACGTAACTCTTAAGACTTATGTGAACTCCCGATATGTTAAAATATGTGTACTTTTCAAAATGCTATCTAACCATGAAGGAGTTGAGTACCAAAGCTGAAATTTGGTTGATGAGTAGATCTAATCTGTCTAACTGGTGTAAATTTCAGAAAAAGTTTTAACTGTCCACATGGTGATCCATTGACAAGACGGACGGTTGTGTTTCTGACTTTTTTTCACCCGGACCCAACTTTGGATGGATGTCATTCCTTTACAAATGAATTGATTAGCCTGTACTTGCTTGTGACCATAGGCCTATAGATAATTAATCTGTGATATGGGATGTATATGTCCACTCGTATGGGCACAGGGTGACCTCGAAAATCACCAAAAGCATGTGCGACTGAACAAAGTGGCTACTGTGGGTGCATATAACTTGAAAAGGTAAGGGGGTACAAGTAATCTGATGTCATATTCTTGCAATTTGGAAGAAAGTAAGTTAGAATACCAGCCCTATAGCTGTTACCAGTCCCAAGTTATAAGCTTCCAAAGTTGGAAGAAACCACATTTGCGCATTTTCACGACGCGAAAGACGGTTTTGAGCAACCGTTTCATCAAAATCTGAGAGGGTCATACAGGTTGATTTGACACGGAATGACCCTGATATCTTGCAGGTAGTGTGACTGCCTACAGCCTGTGTAAAACGAGTAGCCTACATGGCATGGGTAACTATTTGAACAGCGTGTGATTTGTTGTTTACTGGCCGCATCATTATAAGCCCAAACGAGGCTATGCGTGCCGCATTCTCCACCATTGCTTCTGCCTCGGCAGCGGCTAGCTACTTGGGGCTCGGCAGTAGCTGGAGCTAGCGTGTTTGTTTGTGTGTGAGTGAGAGAGGTAGGGAGAGAGAGAGAGAGAGAGAGAGAGAGAGAGAGAGAGTGGAACAAAGCAGCCGCCGCGAGTGCTGTCCAGAGCAGAATGGGATTTTGGCTACTTGTGAAAAAAAAATCGCTGGGGCGTGGTTTGATACCTGGAGCTCAACCCCTATATTATTACCTCATCACGCCCAGATTTCTGCATTTTTTTTATTTCAAAAGGCGGCAGGGTCTAGCGTGCTTTGTTACCCTTTAAGCACCTTGCTCAAGAGTACAATGGTAGTGGCCTACCTGGGAATCTAAACTACAACCTTAAAATTGCATGTTGTGGTCCCCTCTCTTTGTAATTAATTTCTTGATAATTTCATTGGCTGCATGCGTGTTCCTGTGTCTCCGTGCAGCGGGGAGGGGGGAAGGGCTCACGATACCTGCGTGGGCGTGGCTTCAGAGCTGCACTGGGACTGGGGACACTTGAGGCCCTGGACGGCGCCCTCCCTGATCAGGAGCTTGAAGTACTCGCAGGTGCACACGACGCAGTACACGTGCTCGCACACCCTGAAGCGGAAGCAGTCCGAGCCCAGCTTCTGTGAGAAGCAGATCCCGCAGTCGAACGGCTGGCTGTCGAACGCCTTGCGCCGCCGGACTCCGTCAAAGTCGAGAACCTGGAGGAGGAGTTGGGCGTCAGAGTCGGCCCGTAGCGTGGTGCCGGATCCCGGCTTCTCTTGGCCATCTGGCCCCGCCCACGCGCCAGGACCTGCTCCTGCCTCGCAGGCTCCGACGCTGCTGCCGTCCCGTGGAGAGGGGAGCTCCAGGGACGATGAAATTTGGAGGAAGCTGAGGACGTCTTCCCTGAGGAACTGGATCCAGGAGAAGAGCACCACGCTTCCAGGGCTCTCCTGCCATAGTTTATCCAGGTGCCTGCACACTGCTGCTAGCTGGAGGATGGATACACACACACAGCACATACAAACAGCAGACACATTCATGCACGGATGCACATACAGACACACAAGCACACCACAAACACACGCACAGTCGCACAAACACACACGCACACATACACATACGTTGTGTCAGAGGAGTACACTTAATGTAAGGTACACGTAATTACATTGTTTTAAACTTATGTTTTTTCAATTTCTTACAGTATGTGGTTTTTAATTAAACTAAGCACATATCATGACACATGAACACTGTGGGATCCTAATCCCTGATGTTCCAAACTCACCTGGTCTTCTGAGAGCCATTTGCAGCTTAGTGTAAACAGAGGAGAAGATGTGGAAGGGTAATCCGGAGGAAGTTCAAAGTTCAGCACCAGTGGAGGTAGGAAAGACACCCCATAGTCTGTATCCTTGCCCCCTGACCACAGATACCCATGCATCAACATGACAGGTGTCAAACAACAGAGGTAACATAGGTCTATAATCTAGGCCTATTATGTTTCCCTAAGTGAGTCTTCTGCCCTCCTTGAATATTCTGGTTGTCATTCCAGCTGAATCTGCATTTTTTTTTCTTTGTAAAGTGGAATATGCGCTGCCAAAGCAGCACTTCAGAAACAATAATCTGAGATATATGGCATTTTGTGAGAAACATCTGACTGATAAAATACCTTCATATGATTCAGGACTTGGGCTATTTGGCAAATCCTAATACTGAGAAATATTTGTCTGAGGACGCCAAAAATTAACACTAATTTTAAGTCCCACACCAACCTGCTTTGACATTGACTTTGAAATCCCGGGGCAAGTCTGGACAGATCCGGACCTCGCCTCCCCGCGCACTTCCATCCCTTTGAAACTCTTCCAGATTGTAAATGCTGGCGAGAGCTAGGAGTTCGTCCTCCTGGGCTTCCTGGTCTTCCGACATTTCCCCAACGCTGATCCCTCAGTTGCAAACACAGACTTCGTCTAAAAAGATAGACTTCCAGTTCCACATAAATAGCAAGCCTGACTAAAGCACAAGATGACAACTTCAAAACTCAGCACATATTGATTTACAATCATTAACACATTGCAAACATCTTGGAATATAGGCTTACAAATAGCTACAAGGCTAGAGCGGTTGCCAAACGACAAAACAAACACACTGAAGTTGTTCAATAACACTGATAGCCTATACCGAAATACAAAGTCTCTCCGGGCGTAGAACGTGTTAGCTCTACCCGTAGCCTATAATACTGTCATTTTCGTTCATTACTTATGATGTAAAGTCCATGGTACATTATTTTGTTTTACCGACAGGAATGTCGATTCAGCTCTTCAGCTCAGAACCGTAGAAGTTGCAGCTTTGCCTATGAAACCCGCACGTAAGTTATAAACGATTGTAATGAGAAGTTCAACGGGCAGTAGGGTACTCAGTCCTTATGAACTGTCCCGTTTCTCTAGACAACATGATGCAATTATCTGCAATATGAGTCGATGTGATAATGGGATCCGCGATTCGGCCTATGTAAAGGTCTAAAAACGTAATAGGGGAATGCTCAATTGGCAGTTTCTACAAGGATTGTTGACACGCACAGGGAACAGATACGTGCCAGCAACATCGAATGCCCATTTTTTTTATTTTTTAAAAATATGATACAGGCTAAATATGAACCGGTCAAACACAGACAACATAAAATGTATCCTTTTTGTAGGCGTGTCATAGCCTACCA
Organism: Synaphobranchus kaupii; assembly: GCA_029718625.1. Classification (NCBI taxonomy): domain Eukaryota; kingdom Metazoa; phylum Chordata; class Actinopteri; order Anguilliformes; family Synaphobranchidae; genus Synaphobranchus; species Synaphobranchus kaupii. Next base: position 119,999,507 of record CM056377.1, read on the forward strand.
TTTGACGCGTTTCGTTGAAATGAGTATTTAAAACGATAAGTGTATAAAAATATCTTGATCTATTCACAGCGTTGATGAAGGTTTCTGTCTTTGGTGAGGCGGAAGTCTGGCAAGAGATATAGCCTACTGTAGGCTATGTGTATGGCACGCCCAATAATGAATAGACTATTCGAGCCGAACGGCACATTACCAGCAATCTTTGTAAATTATGAGATAAAATGAAATTGACGAAATTGTATTTCAATTATGAACAAATATTGTACATATTATGATATTGTTTAAGAGTAAAATGTGTGGAAATATGTTCCCGTTTCAATACCAAGAGAAGGAACAACCGAACAACTGTGCTGTACTGCCACCTCGTGGTGGAAACACATTTCAGCAATACGTTCATACATAGTCATGAGCATGCATATTTACAGTAGGCTACAACAAAATACAAAAGCAGCTCAACATTTGAAAACGTAAAATTGTATTTTTCTTTTAAAAAAAAAAAAAAACATACAGTTGAACAACGTTACAATGATGATATTGACGGCCATTTTTGTTTGGATAAAGAAAATTTATGACAAGAATTGTGTTTGGTAAAATTGTAATATATTATCATTGGGCAGGGAGGGGGTTGATGTTTAACTAATAAACAATAAATATTTTGAATAAATAATAGCAATAATAATAATAATAATAATAATAATGATAGTGAAATAACTGAAGCTGCCTTTCTGAAACATAGTAACAAGTCATGCAATACACTACCAATACTAGTATCCACAATTTTGACTGTTTACAAAGGGATCTGCACAAAATAGCTGGCAACCAAATAGCAAGGATCCAACTCCCACAGAAATGTAATACATTTATGAGCCATGAATAATTTTAGTTAATTTCACTTGTCTTTCTTGAAAGTCCTCTACAGCTCATTATGCCAGTCTTCATGTACACAATAAACAAATCTTTCACATCACAAGTTCTTCTTCTGGTGGGCTTTTCTCACTCAGCGGCATAACTTTTGTCATGACTTATTGGAATCCTCAAGTGTCCCGTGTTATTTCCAAATAGTTGTTGTTCCATGACAACTGTTACATAAATGTCATGGTACAGTATTAGAGATTATCACAAAACTGTTACATAGCTTCTCATTTCCTGGTGATTCTGATAATTCTTAGGGAGCTGACATCACTGTATTTTCTTCTTAAATAGTCCTGAAGAACAAGGGTGAGCTGTGGAGATAAAATGGACATACAGAATGAATGTGTGAGTCAGGGAATAAATGCATTAATTAACAAATGAAACAAATAGTGATTACTATACCTGCTGTTTTTTATGATCTTTGACAGCACTTTGGTAAACAAGTTTAATACTACTTTAATAAAAAAAATATTTTGGCTAAACCGCTTTAGCAGTGTTAGACATAGCTGCAGCTGTTATATTAATGCAACCATGACAATAGGTTTGGGGAACATACTTGACCCCACGTAATGCTGTAATTTGTAAAATCTGTCTTACATTGTGGAAAGCTTTTACGACGGTGATGTTCTTTACATGAGCTGGAGCCAGAATGGACACCTTCATCTGACCAATGACTGTCTGGAGATCTGCAGCCAAAAGAAGACGCATTTATACATTTAATGCTTGGCTCATTGGGGCTTATGTGCATAGTGACTCACAAAACCGTTTTTTTCACTTGGACATTCTATTAGCCATCCATCCAGTACAAGTTGGTACAAGTGCATCGTTAGATTGGTAAAACAGCAGTGACCAAATGGGAATTAGAATGAATGACTAAAAGCCCCAGAATTATGATGTGCACAAACATTTTAGCTTTAGCTAGACAATAGAACAAGGCAAGGTTGCTTGAATCGATTTCGGAAATATACATCATGAGTTTCAGCAGGATAAAGTCTTAACAACAACAGACCATTGGGAGTGGAAGATGCGGTTCCCCCGTCTGTGGTGATTTGGTTGGAGACAGTGCCCTTGGTGATGTCCACATAGGGTTGTGTTGTGGTCGAAGAGGTATGGTCAGTAGAAACTCTGGGGTTAAACTGAGTACTGCTTCCTGTGGTATGTACTGCTGGGGATGGTGGAGTAATTTCTGTGGTGTTTAGTACTTGGGGTGGGAAATTACTGGTGGATGTGACTGCAGGTGTTGATAGAGTACTAGTGGATGTGTCTGCAGAGGCTGATAGAATACTTGTGGATGTGACTGTAGGTGTTGATGGAGTATGAGTGTATATGACCTCAGGTGTGACTAGAATATTAGTGGTTGTGACGGTAGGTATTGATAAAGTACTTGTCGATGTTACTGCAGAGGCTGATAGAATACTGTTGGATGTGACGGTAGGTATTGATAAAGTACTTGTCGATGTTACTGCAGAGGCTGATAGAATACTATTGGATGTGACTGCGGTTGTTGATGCAGTATGAGAGGTTTTGAATTCAGGCGTTGATAGTGTACTAGTGGATGTGAAAGAAGGTGTTGAACGAGTACTAGTGGATGTGACTCCAGGTTTGGATTGAATACTAGTGGATGTGACTGCAGGTGTTGTTGGAGTATTAGTGGATGTGACTGCAGGTGTGTATAAAGTACTAGTGGATGTGACTGCAGGTGTTGATAGAGAACTTACGGTTGTGACTGTAGGCGTTGATGGAGTATGAGTGTATATGACCTCAGGTGTGACTAGAATATTAGTGGTTGTGATGGTAGGTATTGATAAAGTACTTGTCGATGTTACTGCAGAGGCTGATAGAATACTGTTGGATGTGACGGTAGGTATTGATAAAGTACTTGTGGATGTCACTGCAGTTGTTGATTGATTACTACTAGATGTGACTACAGGTGTTGATAGAGTATGAGAGGATGTGACTGCTGGTGTTGGAGTATTAGCGTATGTGACAGCAGGTGCTGATACAGTACTACTAGATGTGACTGCAGATGTTGATAGAGAATTCATGGATGTGACTGCAGGTGTTGATGGAGTATGAGTGTATGTGACTTCAGGTGTGACTAAAATATTAGTGGATGTGACAGTGGATGTGACGGTAGGTGTTGATAAAGTACTTGTGGATGTGTCTGCAGAGGCTGATAGAATAATTGTGGATGTGACTGTAGGTGTTGATGGAGTATGAGTGTATATGACCTCAGGTGTGACTAGAATATTAGTGGTTGTGACGGTAGGTATTGATAAAGTACTTGTCGATGTTACTGCAGAGGCTGATAGAATACTATTGGATGTGACTGTAGGTATTGATAAAGTACCTGTTGTTGTTACTGCAGAGGCTGATAGAATAGTATTGGATGTGACTGTGGTTGTTGATGCAGTATGAGAGGTGTTGACTTCAGGCGTTGATAGTGTACTAGTGGATGTGAAAGCAGGTGTTGTTTGGGTATTAGTGGATGTGACTGCAGGTTTGGATTGAATACTAGTGGATGTGACTGCAGGTGTTGTTGGAGTATTAGTGGATGTGACTGCAGGTGTGGATAAAGTACTACTAGATGTCACTGCAGGTGTTGATAAAGTACTAGTGGATGTGACTGCAGGTGTTGATAGAGAACTTGTGGATGTGACTGCAGGTGTTGATGGAGTATGAGTGTATGTGACTTCAGGTGTGACTAGAATATTAATGGATTTGACAGTGGATGTAACGGTAGGTGTTGATAAAGTACTTGTGGATGTGTCTGCAGAGGCTGATAGAATACTTGTGGATGTGACTGTAGGTGTTGATGGAGTATGAGTGTATATGACCTCAGGTGTGACTAGAATATTAGTGGTTGTGACGGTAGGTATTGATAAAGTACTTGTCGATGTTACTGCAGAGGCTGATAGAATACTGTTGGATGTGACGGTAGGTATTGATGAAGTACTTGTCGATGTTACTGCAGAGGCTGATAGAATACTATTGGATGTGACTGCGGTTGTTGATGCAGTATGAGAGGTTTTGAATTCAGGCATTGATAGTGTACTAGTGGATGTGAAAGAAGGTATTGAACGAGTACTAGTGGATGTGACTCCAGGTTTGGATTGAATACTAGTGGATGTGACTGCAGGTGTTGTTGGAGTATTAGTGGATGTGACTGCAGGTGTGGACAAAGTACTAGTGGTTATGACTCCAGGTGTTGATGGAGTATGAGTGTATGTGATGGTAGGTGTTGATAAAGTACTTGTGGATGTCACTGCAGTTGTTGATTGATTACTACTAGATGTGACTACAGGTGTTGATAGAGTATGAGATGATGTGACTGCTGGTGTTGGAGTATTAGCGTATGTGACAGCAGGTGCTGATACAGTACTACTAGATGTGACTGCAGATGTTGATAGAGAATTCATGGATGTGACTGCAGGTGTTGATGGAGTATGAGTGTATGTGACTTCAGGTGTGACTAGAATATTAGTGGATGTGACAGTGGATGTAACGGTAGGTATTGATAAAGTACTTGTCGATGTTACTGCAGAGGCTGATAGAATACTGTTGGATGTGACGGTAGGTATTGATAAAGTACTTGTCGATGTTACTGCAGAGGCTGATAGAATACTATTGGATGTGACTGCGGTTGTTGATGCAGTATGAGAGGTTTTGAATTCAGGCATTGATAGTGTACTAGTGGATGTGAAAGAAGGCGTTGAACGAGTACTAGTGGATGTGACTCCAGGTTTGGATTGAATACTAGTGGATGTGACTGCAGTTGTTGTTGGAGTATTAGTGGATGTGACTGCAGGTGTTGATAGAGAACTTGCGGTTGTGATTGCAGGTGTTGATGGAGTATGAGTGTATGTGATGGTAGGTGTTGATAAAGTACTTGTGGATGTCACTGCAGTTGTTGATTGATTACTACTAGATGTGACTACAGGTGTTGATAGAGTATGAGAGGATGTGACTGTTGGTGTTGGAGTATTAGCGTATGTGACAGCAGGTGCTGATACAGTACTACTAGATGTGACTGCAGATGTTGATAGAGAATTCATGGATGTGACTGCAGGTGTTGATGGAGTATGAGTGTATGTGACTTCAGGTGTGACTAGAATATTAGTGGATGTGACAGTGGATGTGACGGTAGCTGTTGATAAAGTACTTGTGGATGTGTCTGCAGAGGCTGATAGAATACTTGTGGATGTGACTGTAGGTGTTGATGGAGTGTGAGTGTATATGACCTCAGGTGTGACTAGAATATTAGTGGTTGTGACGGTAGGTATGGATAAAGTACTTGTCGATGTTACTGCAGAGGCTGATAGAATACTATTGGATGTGACTGTAGGTATTGATAAACTACCTGTCGATGTTACTGCAGAGGCTGATAGGATACTATTGGATGTGACTGTGGTTGTTGATGCAGTATGAGAGGTGTTGACTTCAGGCGTTAGTAGTGTACTAGTGGATGTGAAAGCAGGTGTTGTTTGGGTATTAGTGGATGTGACTGCAGGTGTTGATAGAGTATGAGTGGATGTGACTTCAGGTGTTGTTGGAGTATTAGTGGATGTGACTGCAGGTGTTAATGGAGTATGAGTGGAAGTGACTTCAGGTATTGACGGAGTATGAGTGTATGTGACTTCAGGTGTTGAACGTGTATTAGTTGATGTGACTCCAGGTTTGGATTGAATACTAGTGGATGTGACTGCAGGTGTTGTTGGAGTATTAGTGGATGTGACTGCAGGTGTGGATAAAGTACTACTAGATGTCACTGCAGGTGTTGATAAAGTACTAGTGGATGTGACTGCAGGTGTTGATAGAGAACTTGTGGATGTGACTGCAGGTGTTGATGGAGTATGAGTGTATGTGACTTCAGGTGTGACTAGAATATTAATGGATTTGACAGTGGATGTAACGGTAGGTGTTGATAAAGTACTTGTGGATGTGTCTGCAGAGGCTGATAGAATACTTGTGGATGTGACTGTAGGTGTTGATGGAGTATGAGTGTATATGACCTCAGGTGTGACTAGAATATTAGTGGTTGTGACGGTAGGTATTGATAAAGTACTTGTCGATGTTACTGCAGAGGCTGATAGAATACTGTTGGATGTGACGGTAGGTATTGATAAAGTACTTGTCGATGTTACTGCAGAGGCTGATAGAATACTGTTGGATGTGACGGTAGGTATTGATAAAGTACTTGTCGATGTTACTACAGAGGCTGATAGAATACTATTGGATGTGACTGCGGTTGTTGATTCAGTATGAGATGTTTTGAATTCAGGCATTGATAGTGTACTAGTGGATGTGAAAGAAGGTGTTGAACGAGTATCAGTGGATGTGACTCCAGGTTTGGATTGAATACTAGTGGATGTGACTGCAGGTGTTGTTGGAGTATTAGTGGATGTGACTGCAGGTGTGGATAAAGTACTAGTGGATGTGACTCCAGGTTTGGATTGAATACTAGTGGATGTGACTGCAGGTGGTGTTGGAGTATTAGTGGATGTTACTGCAGAGGCTGATAGAATACTATTGGATGTGACTGCGGTTGTTGATTCAGTATGAGAGGTTTTGAATTCAGGCATTGATAGTGTACTAGTGGATGTGAAAGAAGGTGTTGAACGAGTATCAGTGGATGTGACTCCAGGTTTGGATTGAATACTAGTGGATGTGACTGCAGGTGTTGTTGGAGTATTAGTGGATGTGACTGCAGGTGTGGATAAAGTACTAGTGGATGTGACTCCAGGTTTGGATTGAATACTTGTGGATGTGACTGCAGGTGTTGTTGGAGTATTAGTGGATGTGACTGCAGGTGTGGATAAAGTACTAGTGGATGTGACTCCAGGTTTGGATTGAATACTCGTGGATGTGACTGCAGGTGTTGTTGGAGTATTAGTGGATGTGACTGCAGGTGTGGATAAAGTACTAGTGGATGTGACTGCAGGTGTTGTTGGAGTATTAGTGGATGTGACTGCAGGTGTGGATAAAGTACTAGTGGATGTGACTCCAGGTTTGGATTGAATACTAGTGGATGTGACTGCAGGTGTTGTTGGAGTATTAGTGGATGTGACTGCAGGTGTGGATAAAGTATTAGTGGATGTGTCTGCAGGTGTTGTTGGAGTATTAGTGGATGTGACTGCAGGTGTGGATAAAGTACTAGTGGTTATGACTCCAGGTGTTGATGGAGTATGAGTGTATGTGATGGTAGGTGTTGATAAAGTACTTGTGGATGTCACTGCAGTTGTTGATTGATTACTACTAGATGTGACTACAGGTGTTGATAGAGTATGAGAGGATGTGACTGCTGGTGTTGGAGTATTAGCGTATGTGACAGCAGGTGCTGATACAGTACTACTAGATGTGACTGCAGGTGTTGATAGAGAATTCATGGATGTGACTGCAGGTGTTGATGGAGTATGAGTGTATGTGACTTCAGGTGTGACTAGAATATTAGTGGATGTGACAGTGGATGTGACGGTAGGTGTTGATAAAGTACTTGTGGATGTATCTGCAGAGGCTGATAGAATAATTGTGGATTTGACTGTCGGTGTTGATGGAGTATGAGTGTATATGACCTCAGGTGTGACTAGAATATTAGTGGTTGTGACGGTATGTATTGATAAAGTACTTGTCGATGTTACTGCAGAGGCTGATAGAATACTATTGGATGTGGCTGTAGGTATTGATAAAGTACTTGTCGATGTTACTGCAGAGGCTGATAGAATACTATTGGATGTGACTGTGGTTGTTGATGCAGTATGAGAGGTGTTGACTTCAGGCGTTGATAGTGTACTAGTGGATGTGAAAGCAGGTGTTGTTTGGGTATTAGTGGATGTGACTGCAGGTGTTGATAGAGTACTAGTGGATGTGACTTCAGGTGTTGTTGGAGTATCAGTGTCTGTTACTTCAGATGTCATTAGAATACTAGAAGATGTTACTGCATGTTTTGATGCAGTATGAGTGGATGTGACTGCTTGTGCTGATAGAGTACTGCTAGATGTGACTGCAGGTGTTGATAGAGAATTTGTGGATATGACTGCAGGTGTTGATGCAGTATGAGTGGCTGTGACTGCAGGTGTTGATGCACTATGAGTGCTTGTGACTTCAGGTGTTGATAGAGTACTAGTGGATGTGACTGCAGGTGTTGATAGAGTACTACTAGATGTGACTGCAGGTGTTGATGTAGTATGAGTGGTTGTGACTGCAGCTGTTGATGCAGTATGAGTGGTTGTTACTTCAGGTGTTAATACGGTACTAGTGGATGTGACTGCAGGTGTTGATAGAGTACTAGTGGATGTGACTGCAGGTGTTGTTGGAGTATTATTGGATTTGCCTGCAGGTGTTGATAGAGAATGAGTGGATGTGCCTGCAGATGTAGATAAACTATTATTGGATGTGACTGCAGAGACTGACAGAATACTATTGGATGTGGTTGCAGGTCTTGTTAGCCTATTAGTGGATGTGACTACAGGTGTTGATAGAGTACTACTAGATGTGACTGCAGGTGTTGATGCAGTATGAGTGGTTGTTACTTCAGGTGTTGATACGGTACTAGTGGATGTGAATGCAGGTGTTGATAGAGTACTAGTAGATGTGACTGCAGGTGTTGAAAGAGTACTAGTGGATGTGACTGCAGGTGTTGTTGGAGTATTATTGGATTTGCCTGCAGGTGTTGATAGAGAATGAGTGGATGTGCCTGCAGATGTAGATAAACTATTATTGGATGTGACTGCAGAGACTGACAGAATACTATTGGATGTGGTTGCAGGTCTTGTTAGCCTATTAGTGGATGTGACTACAGGTGTTGATAGAGTACTACTAGATGTGACTGCAGGTGTTGATGCAGTATGAGTGGTTGTTACTTCAGGTGTTGATACGGTACTAGTGGATGTGAATGCAGGTGTTGATAGAGTACTAGTAGATGTGACTGCAGGTGTTGAAAGAGTACTAGTGGATGTGACTGCAGGTGTTGTTGGAGTATTACTGGATTTGCATGCAGGTGTTGATAGAGAATGAGTGGATGTGCCTGCAGATGTAGATAAACTATTATTGGATGTGACTGCAGAGACTGACAGAATACTATTGGATGTGGTTGCAGGTCTTGTTAGCCTATTAGTGTATGTGACTGCAGGTTTTGATATAGTACTAGTGGATGTGACTGCAGGTGTTGATATAGTACTAGTGGATGTGACTGCAGGTCTTGTAAGCCTATTAGTGTATGTGACTACAGGTGTTGATAGAGTACTAATGGATGTGACTGCAGGTGTTGATAGAGTACTAGTGGATGTGACTGCAAGTGTTAATAGAGTACTAGTGGATGTGACTGCAGGTCTTGTAAGCCTATTAGTGTATGTGACTGCAGGTGTTGATAGAGTACTAGTGGATGTGACTGCAGCTGTTAATAGAGTACTCGTGGATGTGACTCTGGGTGTTGATAAAGTCCTACTCGATGTGCCTGAAGGTTTTGTTGCCGTATTAGTGGATGTGACTTCAGGTGTTGATAGAGTACTGCTAGATGAGAATTCAGTTATCCAAAGAGTACTAGTCGATGTGACTGCAGTTGTTGATAAAGTATTCCTGGATGTGACTGCAGGTCTTGATGGAATACTAGTGAATGTGACTGCAGGTGTTGTCGGTGTATTAGTGGATGTAACTGCAGGTGTTGAGAAAGTACTTGTGGATGAGACTGAAGGTGTTGGTAGTGTACTTGTGGATGAGACTGATGGTGTTGTTAGTGTACTTGTGGATGAGACTGAATGTGTTGGTAGTGTACTTGTGGATGAGACTGAAGGTGTTGGTAGTGTACTATTGTGTCTGACTGTAGGTGTTGATGGAGTACTCATAGATGTGACAACATGTGTTGATGGCGTACTAGTTGATGTGCCTGTGGATATTGATGGAGTACTAGCAGATCTGACTTCAGAAGCTAATAAAGTGCTAGTGGATGTGACTTTGGGTGTGGATAGACTATTGGTGGACATGATACCTGGTGCAGATGGAGTTCTCGTGGATGTAACTGTAGTTGTTGAAGTATTAGTCGATGTGACTGCAGGTGTTGATAATGTACGAGTGGATGTGCCTGCAGGTGTTGATAATGTACGAGTGGATGTGACTGCAGGTGTTGATGGAGTCCTGTTGGATCTTTCTCCAGCTGTGGAAAGAGCACTGGTATCTCTGACTACTTTTGTTTGTGAAGTAGGCCTACTAGTATCTGTAACGTCTGGGACTGGTGCAGAACTTGTTTCCTTTGGAACTACCAATGGGGTTGATGAGGTATTGGAATCCCCAGTAGTCACTACTGGTGCAGATGACATTTGGGAGTCTGTTGCATTATCAAGACTTGCTCTAGTTGGGTTGGCTGTGGCACGCGTAGCATTCCCTGTATAGAAAAAAAGAAACGGTGGTGTATGTATATATATATATATATATATATATATATATATATATACTGTATATATATATACAGTTGAAGTTGGAAGTTTACATACACTTAGGTTGAAGTCATTAAAACTCATTTTTAACCACTCCACAGATTTCATGTTAGCAAACTATAGCGTTGGAAAGTCAGTTAGGACATCTACTTTGTAAGTACCTTTTGCAACACTTGTTTACAGACAGATTATTTCACTTTTAATTCACTATATCACAATTCCAGTGGGTCAGAAGTTTACATATACTAAGTTGACTGAGCCTTTAATTTTTTTATATTTGGTCGCATATCCTTTGGCTTTGCATGCCATGACTTCCTGATGTCTGTGACCCAGCAATATCAAAAGACTCTTGATATCTTATTTTCTGGTACTCTTACAAGCGATACTATAACGTCTCTGCATTTGAATGGATCTCTATGGGAATTGGGGGGTGGGACTAGATTTAGCTGTAAATTACACTGGAACAGTATGGAAACACATGGTTGGCTAAATGGCTCTAAGTCATCAAGGGTCTGACGTATCAAACAAACCTTAAATCATCACTCTGCTGCCAGAAATACAGTAGATATGGATGGATAACTTGAACGGTTTCTTCTCCTGAATTATTTTTCCATAGAGTTCAATAGGAAAAGAAACAACCCTTAAAATGATCCATCCATATCTACTGCATATCTGGCAGCAAAGTGATGTTTTGAGGCTTATTTGATACCTCAGACCCTTGATGACTTACAGCCATTTTACCAGTCATGTATTCCATACTGTTCCAACATAATTTACAGCTAAATCTAGTCCCACCCCCAATTCCCATAGAGATCCATTCAAATGCAGAGACATTATAGTATCTCTTGTAAGAGTACCAGAAAATAAGATATCAAGAGTCTTTTGATGTTGTTGGGTCACAGACATCAGGAAGTCATGGCATGCAAAGGATATGCGACCAAATATTAAAAATTAAAATGCACAATCAACTTAGTGTATGTAAACTTCTGACCCACTGGAATTGTGATATAGTGAATTAAAAGTGAAATAATCTGTCTGTAAACAATTGTTGCAAAATTATGTGTTTCATGCAATCTGTGGAGTGGTTAAAAATGAGTTTTAATGACTTCAACCTAAGTGTATGTAAACTTCCGACTTCAACTGTATATATATATATATATATATATATATATATATATATATATATATATATATATATATATTGTTTTTTTAATGAAAAACAACACTGTACTTAAAAAAAAGGTTTTTGGGAAGTCCTCGCCTCCCTGCACTCCCCACAGTCTAAGAAAGGTACAACCCACTCCAAAGTACTCCCAGGTTTTTCCAGTTCACACATGCCCCTGTTACTCATTTGTGTATGATGATATAAACATTATTGATAGATTTGCTTACCTGCACAGACACTGATATAATCAGGACAGCAGTCATTCATCATCTGACATGCCCCATCACAGTAGCATGATCCTCTTTTACAGGTATTGTTTTGTCCCAGGCAACAGAGTATAGATGGGTCAGCACAGCTTCCTAAAACATACAGAGGGGTTAGCTTATACTCCAGAGCTTGCATAATTATTATTTTTTAAAATAATTTTCTCTGCCGGAATGTGTGCGTGCTTTTGATTCATTTTGATGGTCATATATTACAGCCTATGATGTGTGAAGTGTGTCTGGATGATACACCTCCCTCTAGTTGCTCAGTACTGGCCTCATGTCTTCCTGTTGGTGAAGATTATTCAACACCTAGGGATCCCCCAAACAGGCCGAAGGCTCCCATGGAATCTTCACTACCCCTTTTGAGAGTATTCTTTTCATATTTTAATATTAAATAAAAAACTTTTATTATTTTAGCATAGATGTAAAATAAATTTAACTGATTAAACATCTACAGGTAGTAGAGAACATCAGAACGTTGAGCTGTCTTTCACTAAGTTGAAAGGTATATTAGAGGAATACTGAAATCTGGGCCTTAAGGTAAGAAGTACTGCTGGTGCTCATTCAACATCTCCTGTTCAAGATCCACCTATGAGGAATGGCATCCGGCAATGACTAAGTCTATCTCTGACAGACATTAGTGCACCCAATGCCAAAGGAGGATCCCACCCTCCTTGAAAGAGCATATAGGACACTGCAGCACTAGTCTTCCTCAGTTGACATTCACTTCTTGCGAACTAATGAGAACTCCGCTCACAGTACTGAGTTGGGCTGACCAGTCCGACCCAGACTTGTTGGGGTTTCCTCTCTCCCTCTCTGGTACCCCTATACTGGAGGGAGAAGCACCTGAGTCAGAGAACAATGACATGATTCGCGTGAGGAGGACTCCAGTCTTGTCCAAGTAGCACCTGCCATGAGGACGGCTAACCTCCCAACCCCATGCTGTGATTCTGGAGTTGTGCGTCTCAACATGGCCAGCCCTCCAGAAACCCGCCGACAAGGACAGGGATGTCCATGATAGAAAATCTCCCCCAGGCCCCAGAAAACAGCTCGTCCCAGTTCTCCCTGCCTGCGCCAAGCATTATGAAAAACCAATGGATTTTCGGGTGGCTTTGCATGCTCCTGTTACATATGGAGTCTCAGACGAATGGGGAAATGCATCACCCAAGCCCAGAGCAAGTAGCTCTTTGGGCTTGGCCTGTGAGAGGCATAACCTCAACACATTACGGCTTGCCCCTCATGTGGTTGCAACCATCCAGAGCGTGAGAGTGTCCTCTACCAAGTCACTTTATGACTGTAAGTGGCAGGTATTTTAAAAGTGGTGTGCCTCCCACCAGTCAGTGCCTTATCAGTGCTCTGTTTCTGACGCGCCATGCTTTTTACAGAACCTGACGGATGAAAGGAAATCCTTTTTTACCAATAAGGGTCTACCTGGCAGCTGTCACTGCCTGTCACATTGGTGTTAAGGACTATGAAGTGGGGCAGCACCCCCTCCTGTGTAGGTTCATGAAGGGGGCTCGTTGTTCTCTGCCTGTTGCTAAAAAACTCATTCCCTCATGGGATTTATCACTGGTGCTGGAGGCTCTGTCTCAACGACCGTTTGAGCCTATGAATGGGATATATTTAAAGTTGCTGTCTCTCAAGACAGCATTGCTGCTTGCACTAGCCTCAGCTAAGCGGGTCCATACGCTCTTAGTGCATCCCGACTGTACTGAGAGCGCACAAACTTCTCACCTCGTTTGCTATGGGCTTTAGGACTTGGCATTTATCCCAGCCCCTGGCTATCATACCGGGCAGTGGACTGTGTTTTGTACTTCCGTACACACCCTCCACTTGAGGAGAAGGCATCTATTGCTGGCTTGACGGCGTCTGAGCTGTGAGCAAAAGGGCGATCTGGGAGTTGTCTATTATCTCCCCAATGATGCATCTCGGACACATGATGAAAGCGAATTTTAGATTAAAGTGTCGTAACCCCGGTTCTCTGAAACATCAAGTGGAGAGATCCACCTATGGGGAATGAAGTATCCAATTGCACCAAGTCTGGCTCTGATCCAGTGCCAAAGGAGATTACCGCCCTCTTTGAAAGTGCTATAGGTGACCACAAAGCATTCCAGTGTTTGGAGCTCGTGGAGTTATACATTCATGTAGATCCATAGGTTGAACAGCTATGCTTGCTGACAAGCTAACACTTATGTGATTTAGTGATTAACCTGTTGTAATGGGGCGTGACATGTGACGTGGGAGGAGCCAAACGCAGCAAGGGGATTCATTAAGCCCTTAGGCCACTAAGGTGGGATACCCCGCAGACAAGGGAGGAGAATACAACGAACACACACACCACAGCTACAGACCGGCTCACTGTTACATACCAAAGAGTATTAACACAGACGCCTGGTTTCCTAACCAGAAAACCCAACAAGGCGAAAGGGAACAAAGAACTGCTACCCCATACTTCTACAAGCTAAGTAACCAACAAGCAAGCCGGAAATAACAAACGCCCTGTCTCGATAATGAGACGCATAATAACAGGCGAGTAGCACAATGGCACAAACAAAACACACAGCAAATAAACACAGAAAACTAATACCTATTGGTATAGGAGGAGGCGAAGGAACAGAGATAACGTTCCATGGCTACTTCCATAAGCTAGAACTAACAGTCATATGCAGAACCTAAAGGGGGTAAACGCCCGATCTCCCAGGGGGGAGAAACATTTTACAGGCGAGCCGACGGAGAACCGCAGTCCCATAGCCTTACCAGCAAAATGACTAAGCTTAAAATAGAGCCACGCCCTAACCTCTCAGACAGGAGAAAAGTAATGAGGCGAAGGAACAGACAATTAATGTTCCAAGGCTTAGAGGCTCGCAGTCACACGCAAACATGTCCACAACATCGCCCGGTCTCCCTAAGAGACGAATTGCACCGAAGGGCGAACAGAACTAAAGTTCCAAACAGAATCGCCCAAATCTCCATACACGGAGAAAGAGCACAAAAGACGAAAGGACAGCTGCACCGAAACCATCGGCTAACTGACTAACACAAGCACAAGCCCTGCCTCTCAGTAAGGAAAAAGTAACGAGGCGAACAGGAACAGAGATTTAACGTTCCATGGCTAGTTAAATGAGTTCGCAGTCTAATGCAGCAAACAAACCTGGGTAAACACCCGATCTCCCAGGAGAGAGAAACATTTTACAGGTGAGCCGACGGAGCACCGTCGTCCCATAACTTTACTATCCAAAAGACTACAGCAAACTTAATTAAACACACGCCCTAGCCTCTCAGTAAAGGAATAAGTAACAAAAAACCCCGACTCACAACAAAGGGGAACGTAGTCCATGAGAAGGAGACAAACAGGGAACAAACGTACCGAAGCTACTAACTGGCTCACCGTAACCCGGAAATGAGTAGAAGCTAACATGCCAGGTCTCTCAGTAAGAAAACCAATCAAAAGGCGACAAAGGAACAAATAACTGCTACTATACTTCTACGAGCTAATAACTAAGTAGAAGCGAAACGCCTGATCTCCCTATGGGAAGACATGTGCCGAAGGGCGAACAGAACTACTGTTCCAAACAGAATCGCCCAAATCTCCATACACGGAGAAAAAGCACAACAAGGCGAAATAGAGCAGAGATTTACGGTCCCAAACTTCTACGAGATAAGGAACTACCAAGCCAGTAAGAAATAAGCCCTGCCTCAACAAAGAGACGTTAAAAATAGGCGAGTAGCCAAAATGGTACGAGAACTCACAGCCAACAATACACCACAGTACAAAACAATAAACAAACAATGAACAATTAATGTCGAAGCCCCGAACGAAGGAAACGGTAGGCTTATATCTCTCTCCGGTGACTACGCACAGGTGTAAACGCTTAACAGAAGCTCCGCCAACTCAGCAGGGCGGAGCAGGCATCTACCAAAAGGGCAGCGCCCTCGCGTGGCCACCGAGGAAAACGACCGCATAGGAAACAGGGTTCAAAACCATGACACCTGTGTGCTAACACGCCGGTCTGTGCAAGCATATCTGGTTTAATTATCCTGCCACGTGGAAAATTATACTCAACAATGTATTTTAGGAGCTTAAAACAGTCTTGAGATGATTGTTTACAATTCACGGTGTACTTCTCATGTTCGTGTGACATCAGATGATGCCGCTCAGTAAAGTCGGAGTTGATTTCTGCTCGAGTTTCCTAGTTGGATCTCCAACATCAAGTGGTGTTCCATTGCAATTTTCCTAGTAGGAGGTTGGCAATTCCAACTTTCCGAGTTGTCTGGAATGCAGCATTATCCTGCTGGTAACTACTGTTGCCACTGGCAATGTTTCTTAGTGTATGCTGCAGCTCACACATACAGTAGCTTAGGCATTTTAGAAGGCACACGCATAACTCAATATCAGCCATTACCAGACAATGCCTCTCTCTCTCTCTCTCTCTTTCTCTCTCTCTCTCTCTCTCTCCCCCTCTCTCTCTTTCTCTCTCTCACACACACACACACACACACACACACACACACACACACACACACACACACACACACACACACACACACACACACACACACACACACACACACACACACACACACACACACACAGTATATGTCACAATCATTGTCATTCTTCAAAGATGATTTGAAACCCAAACTCAGCCCCAGTTTTAAAGTTTTGGTTTTAACCTCTAAAAAAGCTGTTTATTTTAACATAAAATATATTAGTGTACTTTGCTGCTACCACAGAACTGACAAGGCTGAAATTCACATGAACAAGGCATCCCTAATCAAAATGACTGTCTTCTGTATCACACACAGTTCAGGCTTAAAACAGATTGATCATGTCAAAACATGTTCCAGTGTCCATATTCATTTTTTTTCAGAGGTTTGCTTGATTTTCCTTACCTGTGACTGACTGTCCCTCCGTACTGTATATGAGAAACAGAAGCCCAAAAAGTGCAGTAGAGAAGTCCATCCTGTGCTCTGTTAGCCAGCCCCTGTGTGGAGCAGACTCCTACTTATCGCCTGGGCTGCCCCACCCTCGATGACAGGCACCACTGTTTATTCAGTTCACCTGTCACATTCATTTTCTTCAAAGTTTGTCATGGTGGCTGAGTTCTTGTTAAATCTTTGTGAAATGAAAAGATACTTTTGTCATCTGTCAGGCATTCCTGAGAACTTCTGAGAATCTTGATTAAAACCTTGATTGTTTTTATTTTGCCTCTTCCTTCAGGTATTTTTCGCAAGATTCAGATTTTCTTACCATGCGTGAAAAATGGATTACTCAGGCTAGACTCTTTTTTTTATCATACTTTTCTGCAACGCAAGCCAAGCAAGCAAGTAAGCAGCGAAGCAACACTGCATACTGCATTTTATCCATTGGTCTGAGATGAAATGTCTCCCATGACTTGGCCTGAGGCCTGGCCCCAGAATTTTCAGGATGTCCATAAAGTGCTTTGAGACATTTCGTCCTTTGAGAAAAGTGTAATACAAATAACTGAATTGCATTAAACTGAGAGCCATACTAGTCCCAAGAATCCAGAATGAGGTTAGTCCAAAGTATTGTGTTAGGGAGGGTCATTATGTGAGCTTCCAATGGGCTCAATTAATGCTAATGTTTTTGCAGGCAATACTATAATGCACAAGATTTGGTGTATCACTTTGACATTGATGTTGATGTTTGATGTTGAGTTGTCTTCAAAGGCCCACAACTTTTTAAATAATTCTCTGATATAGCAAGGGACACTCTGCTGCATGAAGTTTGCATTACATTTGGCAGACACTGTTATCCAGAGTGACTTACACAGCCTTTTGCATTTATTAAAATATAATATCAACTGGAGTAATGCAAGTTAAGTACCTTTCTCAAGGGTACAACAGCAGTGACATACATAAAGCTATACAAATAAAAATAAAGCTTATTATACCTGGGAATTGAAGGCCAGCTCCTTAACCATTATACTACACTGCTGTATGAGATGACGGTTTTTGGAGGAGGCATTATACAAGGTCACTGTGGTCTTTAAAAAAATAATGTAATTACAGTTTACCTGCTCATTATCTGTTTGTATAAGCAAAACTTAATTAATTGGTAGCAATATGGTTATCAACTGTTTTCAAATACTGTGACCTCAAAATGTCCTGTATAATTAGTTCACCTCAGTCCAATTTGTTGTTAATACTGCAGTATGCTGTGAAGTTATAGCTAAATGAGCAATTTCAGAAATATTACGCTGTGAATGTGAGGTTTTTGCTTGTTAAGTCTTTGAGTTTGGAACTGATTCTAATTATTTTGACATGGTCTGTGAAAGGGCTAAAATGTGTTTTATCAGGTTATTTATTGTCATTCCTTTTTGCGATTCTGGCAACAGACGAATCGACTATGCTGCGATACTGAAAGCTTTCCTCATTCTGGCATCAATCACAATGGTAGGAGGAATAACTGACATATGCATCCAGACAGTAACAATTTGCCTGCCTCAAAATAGTTGTAGTCATTCATTGGCTCAACTTTGTTCTATTTGATTATATATTATATTAACTTGAGTTAGTGTGTATCTTATATTAAAGTGATTACATTTCTGAGAATTTAAAATAAGTTTGTCATTCACTTTTTGCTCCCAGACAATTATTTTGTGGAAAAAACATTAAACAGAGAGTGGGAAAAAACTGTATTTAGACAGACCGGTAATTCTAGCTCGGAGCATATTGGGTTTCACGGGGCCATGATTTTGAACGTAGGCAGACAATAAAGGCATGCATTAAACCCAGACCTCCACCGTCAAAACACTTCAGTCGTTTGTTAACGGAAGTAGCAAAACAGGTTCAACCCCCCCAATCTCGCAGACAGTGATGGACAGCCTGGCTGGCAGAACACAAATACTCAAAGGTCAGAAAGAAAAGCCAAGACAACGGTGATAATTTAACCTGCCTGATTGCGCGGCGTAATCGTAGCAGCTGGAGACACGCTCGTGATTGTGACTGGAGGAAAATATTACTTGTGGCACAACACTTAATGGTTATAAAGAAAATGGTATTGTGAAGGCTCGCTGTTATGTACGTTGGTGTTGGGAGCGTGTGTGCCTATTCGCTTCATACAGGCGAAGAAGGAGTCAGTATGAATCCCCCCATCAACTTTCAAGTTTGTGGACAGATAAAAACTGTACAGAAGGATATAGTATTCTACATCAAATAAAACAAAGAAAATAACAAAATGTTCCCAGTTTCTCTAAAAATGAATTCCAGCTTCATTCATTTTAAGTAGGCTATATAATGCGTATTTTGATTCAGGAGCAGTAATCAGTTTAATAGCCTGTATATTTATATTTATATATTATTCATTTATATTTTACATTATTCATGTTCACAATTTACATTGCCTTTCATGTAGACAATCCCTGACAAAAAGAAAAAAAAACAACTTGCTTTTGACTTGCTGTGTGTCAAATGTTTTGTTATTGTCAAGAACTTGCAAGGCCTTGATTCTATTTGACTAAATTTGGGAACATGTAAAGATTTTCAAAGGAACCCTGAGTCGTCGTACCTGTAGCTCTGTAGTCAAACCCACCTGAGCATTAACAAAAGAATACCTTCTGGGATGAGCCAATAAGAAATGGGTGGGACCCAGTGTTTCTTTTTTTAACCCGCTGAATGCATGCTCACTCATCGCTTCCTTCTTCTCACAGACGCTATTGTCACCGACGGGACGAAACAAGGTGGGGGAGCAGATGAGAAAACCACTAAGTATGAGGTGGGCGTTAATGTTTGATCTTCAATATATTCGCAATCCTTTTGGGGCCAAATTGAAAATAATTCAAACTGAATCCGAGTCAACACAGACTCGTGGTGCACGCACCCTGTATGTGCTTGTCACAAATGCATTATATGAACATTAAGAGGGAACGGGTAATGGGGAACCTTTCTACAGAGTCTTTAAGTGACATTCCCGTTTGCCCGAACTTGTTCATGGAGAACGACAACCTGTTTCTCACAAGTTGTTATCTGATTTCACCATGGCCTAATGACGTAGGGTAGATTCTTTCCACAAGAGAGATCACTGCCTTCACTCCCAACATGCAGGCGGACGGACGTCTCATGCAGCAATATCTGTCACAATTTCACAGTCTGGGGGGTTTGGAGACCTATGATTAACTTAACCACGACATGCCATGGAAATGATAAAGGAGGAAGATCATATGTACAGCCCCCACTCCCTGTAGCCCTAAACCACTTTGTTCCACACAGTATATGCTGCCAGCATGCTAGATTGCGGTTGGCAAAATGGTTAGATGGCATGAGAATTACGGTCACATCCATGACGGAGCACCTCCGTTATAGCACTGAGCAAGAATGTGTAGGTCAGTTGGTCCAATGTATGTAAGTCGATGTGCAGATTGTTGACCTCTCTTTAATATTAACAAGGCAGATGTCCCATTTATTCCAGTAGAAACAGGTGCTGCTGTGCCTGAAAACACTGAGAAACTTGTCAATCTGCAATTTCTCAGGGACAGCATGATTTTGACAACTTCAGTAAGGGAGAACACCCCCTACTGAGTAACATAGCAAAGGCCTGTATGGTTTTCAGAACAAAGGTAAACAACAAGCAAATGTGCTTCATGGTTTTAACTTTGGAAACATAGATTGGTATTAATGTTAACCACTATGAAATTAAATCAGAAAAGAAAATATTGGACTGAATATGAAGCTGATTATCACAGGTGTTAACACTAATGTATGACATTCCCCTTATAGAGAAGATATGCTATGTTTGCTTTGTCCACCTGAGTCTTTCTATGCTCTGACAAAGATCTTTGACTGAAAGCTCAGCTCTGTCAATAAACATGAAATTTGCAAAGGAGAAAATGTGTGTGGAAATTGTTCTTTTTTAACTTTGGGAACAAAAAAAAAATGTTTTCATATTTCCCTAGCAATTTGCACTGGTGTTACACTTGTCAATCTGGATTAAAAAGTAGGATGTGACATAATGTTCACATAAGATCACGTTTGGAAGATCATGTTTAATTCAATCGCTGTATTGAATATAGTCAATCACTTGCTGTCTTCATTAAGTTTGTATGCTCAAATATACAGTATACACACACACACACACACATACATCCATAGAGAGAGTATATTTGCAAATAACTTGATTGTTATTATTTATAATAATAATAATAATAATAATAATAATCATCATCCTAAAATTCAAAAGGTAACCAAATAATACATGGTTACCTCCAGCAGAGGGCTCAGTGGCTCTTCCTTAGCATAGCACTGTGGTTCAGCAATTACACTTTACAATGTTAATATTTCAGCAGACACTTTTAGTCAAAGTGTCACTGTCAAGGTGCTTGCCTCAAAACCTGTGAGACAAAGGGAGAGGAATGTTCATTATTATTTTTTTTATGCTTAGAAATTTTTATACGTTGAGTTTAATAGATACTTTGAAGTGTAATTTGAAAAAGTGAGTTCATAGATGTTTTGCAGGAAACAGTCACATTTCACTTTGGAAACAAAAATATCAAAATGGTTATCATCTCTAATCCCAGTTTTGGGACTTTGTGGTACGGAATCACAATCCCTGCAATTTGTCCACAGAATCACTATGTTAGACACATAAACAGCTGTATTGATTCCTATACCTCCAGCTTTCAAGAAACTAACAAAAATATATTAATAGATCACTGGCTTCAGGAATGAGACTGGCAATCCTTAACCATTTTTACATGTTTATAGAAATCGATCTTTGAGGAACTTCAAGTGATTCTTTTAGAGGCTGTATCTCACTGGATATGGCCATAGGTGGGCGGTAACAGAGGGAACTTAAAGCACACCTAGATCTGTCATGACAATGTAGTCTGCAGCCGCGCGCACATTGATGTGCTGTGGTTCCTGATGCGAATGGACATTTCTTTGAGCAGCACGGAAACTGAAGAGCGAATTTACAAAGAAGGACCCGGAATGGAGAAACATGGAGAAATCATGTCTTATTGCAATCATAGCACAGGTTTACGCGACTTGTTTATATGGAAGACAGACAAACTTGTTTATATGGAAGACAGACAAACTTTTGTTTACCGAACACACAATCCCCTGCGTTTACGGGCCTGTGGGACATCATCTCTGTCTGTCGTTCTCCAGGGCCAATGCGCGTCAAATAAGATTTCTTTAGTGGAATTTACCTCATCCCCACAGATGTTGACTTGGCATCGTGAACAGACATCAAAAGAGGCCCATCACAACAGGAACTTGCCCTATGAATCTCATTTCTTCCTCATTCCTTTCCTTATGAATACTGGCTCTGAGAAAATACCTTTTCATTACCTTCCAAAGGAAGCAATATAAATGGGAGGTTTCATTTATTTATTTTACTAATTAGCAGGAAAGGCAAAAATACTTATGGCACAGTCTCATCTATAGTTCTGCAGCAGTGTTAGCAAAACTATTTAGCTGCTTTTTTAAACCATAGGCCTCTAGATGTTAGAAAAATCATTCTGTTGACCCCATATGCTTTCCAATGAAGTATAACACTAGCATATAAGACAGAACTAAAGAACAAAAAATGCTGAATTTGTCTGCAGTTTCATGAAGTGAAATCATGTTGGTCAAGTTTTCTGCTCAATTGTCCCACTGTCTATGAATGAACAATTCAACATTATTATTGAATGAAAATATTTTCTACTGTCCTGCCTCTTGGTTTTAAAATTAGACTGGTGTCAGATATTAAACTATATTGTGGGTGCTAGAAAACCAAGACTAACATTAAGTCAAGACTACTCCTGGTTAGCCAAGAACTTTAACTTTTCACAACTTCCCAAATATTCAAGATGAAGAAGATTTCTGCAAACACGAGTCATCTAAACTCAGCCCAAGGGCGAAACTGGGTAGCTTTTGGAAAGAAGTGAGGTGTTTAAAAACATGCCACACTTCCGAAAATGTCAAAAAACTAAAACAAACCAAAAAACACAAAAAAACAACAACAACAAACTGTTGCAAAGCATTAAGTATGGATTCACACTTTAAGTGTGTAGTCTAGTGCAATTCTCAGTCTTTCTCCATGGCACAGAATCGATAAACAGATTGAGGTTATGCCTTTGTGAGGGGCTGTTGTTTTGTTTGACAGGTCATACTTTCACTGATGCTTCTTCTTGCCACAGGCATTGCAGTGACATCTGACCCCAACATCTACTAACTAGTCAAAACATTGCTTTCTGAAAGGGCCAGCTGTGGTGGCAGGTGGTTTTGGGAAAGAGAGTATTTTGTGTTGATGGAACCAGGAAATAAATGGCACAATTGTCTACGTGTTTCTTATTTGTCAAGAGGGATTGATCGTTTTTGGTGACTCCTGATTGGCCCTTTATCCCCTCACAGTTTTATTCTCTTTTTCTTATTACAATTAAGCAAATGCTGCAGAATTCATTGCGGCCGTTGAATTTGATTCAGGAACTCGGCAACTCCGCGTCATGCCATGTTTGCTAGAGCTCTCAACATTCCCGCAACATTGAGGCAACTTTGTGAGAATTAAGCTTTCGCTTTCTTCGAAACCCCATTACAGAGTGATTAAAACGGGCTCTCAGAAGTCCCTATCTCGCCCTGCCAGGCGAGTTCTTCAAAGGCGCCTGCCCTTTTCTCTACTTAAAAGAGATTACAATTACACGTGCAAAGTCGCTTTCTGCAGGGGGAAACGGACGCCAGAAGCAGAGGGGAAGAAAAATATGCTGGGGATGTCACAGCACAGAGTGAGCTGTCAGACTAAACAGTTTTCTGTCTAAATATCAGGTTTACCTCTGCAGCTAATTAAACGCGGTTTGTGTCCATTTATGAATCCTTTGCTTTTTGCTGTTGCACAGGGGTGTCCTTAGATGGATCTACACTCTCTGCTCTCCCAGGTTTCTTCCGCCATGATATGCTTCCCTTTTATTCCAACCTCAGACGTCATGTTCCAGTGTAGCTTTCATGCTTGAGGGAATGTTCGTTTCACTCCCCACCACTGGGGGCAGTGTAGCGTAACAGCTAAGGAACTGTGTTTGTGACAAAAGGCCATTGGGTTGGATTCTCACCTGGGGCTTTGCTGTTGTGACTATGAGAAAAGTATCTAACGTTAATTGCTTCAGTAAAATGTGTAGCTGTATGGAAGGATTTTATGAATAAATAAATAACAAATATGTACTCCGTGTAAGTCACTCTCGCTGAAATGTAATATCTTTTTAATGAAAACAATAAGGCAGTGGAGGGGGAGGTGGGGTGACAGTAATGAGTTCAAAGGAAGCAAACATGGGAATAGTGCAAAGAACCAGATACAAGATGCCTCACACAGTAAATATGACCTGCCTTACACTCAATAATCATATAAGAGTCAGCATATTGATACATATACAGGCTTCTGTAGGATGTCAGGACCTTATCACCTACCATATGGCTCAGTTACTGATTAAAATTTAAATGTGCCTTTCATTTACTTGGGGTGGGGGTGGTGATCTTGTTTTGTGCGTGGAGCAGCATTTAAAAATGTATGGCAATTAAATCTATTTTGGACCGATGGTTTAATACACATTGGATTTGTGAATTTGTTTCTGGCTTCTTCGAATTTGCAATTTCACAGTCCTGGTGATTAGTGTCGCACGTGATATTCATAACATGTTGATTTGTTTCCCAAATATTTGATTAACGGAGGGCACCCTAATTAATGAGTATTGGATGCTCTACGCAAGCCGTGATATTTCTCCTCTCTCACCGTCTGTGCCGTGTATACTCTGTGAAATTCATATTTGTTGTCACAAAGGCAAATACACGGGTAATGTATATGCATTAGCTGGCTGAGATTAAATATTTCATAGTTAGCAGAGTAGATTGCCCTTTTCTATAAATAGCTTTAGTGCTCCTGTGCTCAGTCCAAGTAAATCCAGCTCCAGGTTCCTCTTTCCTGGGCGATATCTTCATCTTTGATCTTATATGAGGGAGCTGCATGGACAGATGCACAGCTTCGATGCATTTGTGTGTACACAGAGACACATACACAGGAACAAACACACACACACAAACACATGCAGATACAGATGCACATAGAGACACGTGTGTGCACACACACACACACACACACACACACACACACACACACACACACACACACACACACACGCACACATGGTCGCTGTCAGGGGGGGACAACCGGGAATGTTGTCTCGGCCCCTGGAGGAGGAGGGGAATATGATTTTGGGAATTTCACCTGGCAGCCCTGCACACACACACACACACACACACACACACACACACACACACACACACACACACACACACACACACACACACACCATATCCAAAACTTCACAGGCAGTGACACAGAAACAGACAGAGACACATACACTCACACACAGACAAAAATATGAAGAAAACACAAGATCTAACGTCTAATATCACAATACAGTGAAAATCCGGACGATGGGCAAAGAAAACAGAAAACATTTCCTATCATAAGCATTTTAAATGGGTTCTTATACTGAGTTCATAGGAAAGGTCACCTCAGCTGAAAAAAAGGTATCAGTAATTTATGAGGAGGGTTAACACCTGCATACAGGAAGTGAAAGGAGCTCCATATAGCTGAACCTCCTGTTGTATGTGACTATATGTGACCATTGTATAAACATGAGGCATTTAGATTCCTTATAGATGTATGTGCAAAACATTATGCTACACGTGTACTGTATAAATAAAGCGTTTTCAATTGTGTTCATGTTGCATATCTTCTTCGGTCAACATGATTTTACTGGAACTGTAGGGCTGTCTTCTTGTGGTTCTCGCAGATCAAACTGGTTTCTGTTTACCTGTGCGAAAGGATCTGTTTCAACTTTCAGGAGTTTATTCCAAGCAGCCGTTTCTAAAGTTGCGTTGGAGGGGGTGAAATGGCCTTGTCCACCGTCAGCGCCGATTAACCAGAAAACAGTGATTGTTATGGGACAGCGGCAGGCCATGAGGGTGTCACAATCTCCCTGTCTCACAAAAAACAAAGAGTTTACATCAGCTAAACTACGCTCCAAAACACAACGAATCTGCATCTCTGCAGCCGGTGTGCCAAAGTCAGTTAAGATTACTGTCGATCGATTACAGTGCTGGGGAGCTAATCAGGTGAAATGGATGACCAAACCCCATTTCCCTCTCCGGTCAGAGGAGCAGGCATGATCTACAATCTGAATTTATTTCAGTCTCATGAGTAAAGCCATGCCCAGATTTAATCAAAAAGTGTGTATGGGTAAAACAATTATTGTGGCATTAGCAGCAGCTGTGGCAAAATTAGCAGTAAAAATTCAAAAATCAATAAAACTGCTGTAATATATTAAATTAATATGATATTGTTAATTGCCTTTATTTTTGTCACAGAATCATTTGGTCTTTATTGTCAGTCTTATTTATTTATTTTTTTACTACTGAAGTAGGCTGTGCGGGTCATTTGCAGGGTTTGTGCTCGTAGCACACTTCATAATCATTACTGACGTAAGCAAAACACGATTTCCTTCTTCACTGCACTGAGTGTCACCATGCCGGCTGAGTTGAAATTATTATTTTTTTCTTTTTTCTGTAGTAATTCAGGCATTAATTTCCACACAGTGAATGCATAAATGGAGATGGGTGATGCAGGTAGAATTGCAGTTAGAAACGGCCATCTCAGTTTCATGCACAGGGATATATTGCTGCAGGACGGCTCTGCTTTGATGTGCAGATTCTCCACGGGAAATGTATTCCCGACGCCTTCCTCATTCATCCTCTTACCGCAGTACAGATTTGTATTTTGTTGTTTGGGGGGTGGGGTGGGGATCTGGACCTGGAGATCACTCGTTTGCTCTTTTGAGGGTGTAGTATTACATATCACCTGCAGATGGCGATGTATTTCTTTCAGGCGACCTGAAATGGCGTGAGGGGAAAAAGCTCTCATTTGATGGCTCCCATTGAGATGCATGATATTTGAAAGCGCTAAATAAAAAAATGTAATAAAAACTAACAAACAAACCCATACCCGTACACATACGGTACTTGTATTATATTGCGGAATATAAGTATGTTAATGACATAAGTAATTGCTATGACATAGCATTTGGCGCTGATAGTAACACGTTAAAACAATTTACAAATTAACGTTATCAGTGGGTGGCTATAACAAGCATGGTCAACTATCAAACTACAACTACAAATAACTTTCCACTGGACAAATAGCCTATATTTGAACTCAGCGCTTAGTTCAATGTGGTCTAGCCTATACTATTGTTGCCTCAGTTGTGCATTTGCAACCAATGTGCCCAGACAGACTGTTAGGGGAGATTAGGCATTTCATAGATCCTAAGTGCACTATATAGTAGTCAGTGGCGGCTCCTGAGCTGAAAATTGGGGGGGGCGGAAAACTTCCCTTTAAACTGATTATTGGTCTTAATCATTTTTCAATCAGTTTCCTTGATTAACAATAGGCTACATCAACGTTTAATTCACCAATTACTCAATGCCATCAAATGTAGCCGTCCTCAATTAGGCTATTAGGCAAGTAGGCCTAATACAATTATTTTAACATCGCAAAATTGTGCAACATTATTATAATTATTATTATTGTCAACATTATAATTGTGGATACATGTGCTCTTCGTTCTCCGCACTCTTAATTCCGAAAATATTCATGGAAATTAAACGATCTTAAAGCTCAGCTTTTGTTAGATTATTTGTTTTATTTAGCACAACCTGCAATAAAAAAATTATCTAACAAAAGCTGAGCTTTAAGATCGTTTAATTTCCATGAATATTTTCGTAATTAAGAGTGAGGAGAACGAAGAGCACATGTATCCACAATTATAATGTTGATTAAAATGTGCACAATTTTGCGACGCAAGTTAAAATAATTTTATTACTTGCCTAATAGCCTAATTGAGGAAAACCGGCTACATTTGATGGCATTGAGTAATTGGTGAATTAAACGCTGATGTAGCCTATTGTTAATCAAGGAAACTGATTGAAAAATGATTAAGACCAATAATCAGTTTAAAGGGAAGTTTTCCGCCCCCCAATTTTCAGCTCAGGAGCCGCCACTGATAGTAGTCCACAACTGGCAGAGTTAGTTAAGTAACCTTCATATTCAGTAGGACTATTAAAATAGCAATTTCCACCATTATAATCCATTCAAATGATTATGAAAATAGGTAGGCTACATGTGCAATACAAGCTCAATATTGACTCAGTACAAAATACATACAGTGAGCACCATAATTCATTGGACAGTGACACATTTTTTGTTATTTTGGTTCTGTACTCTAGCACTTTGCGTTTGAAAGAATACAATGACAATGAGGTTGAAGTGCAGACTACCAGCTTTAATTTTATATTCATCCATATCGGATGAACTGTTGAGAAATTATAGAACCTTTTGTACATAGTCCCCCCCATTTTCGGGCATTAAAACATCTTGGACAGTTTAACATAATGTAGAATGAAGTAATCATTTTAAATATTTGGTCATATATCCTTTGCATGCCATGACTTCCTGATGTTTGTGATCCAACAATATCAAAATACTCTTGATATCTTATTTTCTGGTACTCCTACTTCTGGTACTCCATTTGAATGGATCTATATGGGAATTGGGGGGTGGAGCTAGATTTAGCTGTAAATTACACTGGAACAGTATGGAACACATGGTTGGCTAAATGGCTCTAAGTCATCAAGTGTCTGACGTATCAAACAAGCCTTAAAGCATCACTCTGCTGCCAGATATGCAGTAGATATTGATGGATAACTTGAAGGGGAAAATTTGTCAGGAGAAACAACCCTCTTTTGATATCAAGAGTCTTTTGATATTGTTGGGTCACAGACATCAGGAAGTCATGGCATGCAAAGGGTATGCAACCAAATATAAAAAAATTATTACTTTATTCTACATTATGTTAAACTGTCCAATATTTTTTGATGCCCGAAAATGGGGGGGACTATGTACTAAAGGTTCTATAATTTCGAAACGGTTCATCCGATATGGATGAAAATACCCTCAAATTAAAGCTCATTGTCATTGTATCCTTTCAAACTCAAAGTGCTAGAGTACAGAACCAAAATAACAAAAATGTGTCACTGTCCAATGAATTATGGTGCTCACTCTAGGTCCAAACAATAACCCTAAATATAGAACACTGTACAGGTAACAGATGCATTGCTGAGGGGGAAGTTAAAGGTTTTTTGCCATTTTAAATTAGTAGCCTACTGTAGGCTGTGGTCATGAATTGTATAACTGTGTAAGAGAACAGACAATAGTTTATAGACCCCTTTGAAGTGTTCAAATTAAATAAATGGGTTTTGTGATGTTAACGATATGGTAAACTGCTCTCTAAGCTTATACTCCCCCTCTTTGTAATGCACTGAGATGTAGATGTGTCTCTTAATTACAATGCTAATGTAATAAAAAAAAATAAAAAAAACTTTTCTTACAGATTTGCTATAGAGTTGTGCAAGAATTTGTTTAGGTTTGGCTGAATTTCTCTCCAGCTCATTTCCTTGTCACTTGAAAACTCTGCTGTTATTTAAAATGTTTCTTTCAATCCTGCCGAGAGACAGAAATGGGGAGAGAGAGAGAGAGAGAGAGAGAGAGAGAGAGATCAAAATCTGGATGGATAAAACAAGGTGACAGATATTATATGTTGACTCCATTATAACAGGGAAAGCTGCAATACTGTGTGTTCAGAAATACTGTCTGTACTGTAGTATGTCTGTTGAACTCGTACTTGCTTATTTAACATTTCTACTCTGCACATTTAATGCAGTTTCTACTGTACAACTTCTATCATCATGCAGGTCACCCTGCATAAGAGCATTTAAATAAATAAATAAATAAATGTTGATTCAAAAGCAGTGCGCTGAATCGCAAGTTGCCAGATGGTGGGTAGAAAGTGGCTCGAGCCTTGAGTATTCTTTTAAAATGTCACCATAATCTATTCTGAACGCTGTTGCCCTAGCACTGTGGGTAACTCCACGGGGAAGGGCAGAGATAGCTGAGGGACTCAAGTGCAGATAGAACACTTCAGCTGGCTGCCGATATACAAAAAGGGTCTTTGGGGGTGTGGGGTTACGCATTATTCCCCGTGAATAGAAGACAGGTTCAGTTAGCTTGTGGTGTGCACATTTAGAAACTTTTACCACAGCAGCGCCTCTCCCCTGGGTTATAGAGTATTCCCTTTGATTATCGCTGCAGAAGAAATGGCATTTCCAATTTCCTCACTCGCGAAGGACAGCCGCGCATCTTACGGAGCGCGTCAGCAGCAGCAAGCCGCACCGCGCGGGTCCGATGCCATTTAATTGACAATCAACAAACCTCCCGAATCAATTATTAAATACAGGAGCCAGAGTGTACCCTGGGGTGCTACAGCAGGCTTCAACTTTTCTAAAGCTTTACAGTAACTGTACAGAATGGGGGAGGAAGGGAGGGAGGGGGGAGCCTGAGCAGGATTTGATTCCAGGCCACAGGATGCATCACAAAGGGTGAAAGACTTAACTGAACATACCACCTCACAGCCCAAAACATCAGCGTAGAAAGATTGCATTCCTTTACTCTGCACTGTAGCACACTAAAGCAGGGAATTAGACTGAAGGGCCTGCTTAGGAGTGAGACAGCCTGTGTTATATGGTGTAAATATGGTGACCAAGGGCTTCATGTACGTAGACGCCAAACATTTCTGAATAGTTCAGGCCCACTATGGCAGCTTATAACCCCTACATTAGGCTACTGCTGGTTTCCTCTTCTGGCTGATAGTCCGTAGTGCAATAATGTCACTGATTTTATACTCGCTTGGTACATCAGTTTTAAATCAGTCTCTGATTAGAGGGGAGGAATGGAAAACAGCAGTACTAATGGTCCTGAGGGCCAGTTTTGAGTATCCCTGCACTACATTATGGTTGTATGGTATTTCAATGCTAATGATGTGGTTATTTAGTGGTGTACAGAAATGCAGGCATGGCAGTGACCCTATTTCTGTACGATTTTGTTTTTTAGCACAGTGAATCATCAGAAGTTTGGCCGTATGCCCTGCTCCTCTTTGCTCAGTCGACGTAAGCACGTTGTAGCTTTGCCTACATCTAACTCTAGTGGTATTTGCTTTCATAGTATCAGCTCTTTTATTTAAAAAAAATTATGTTACATTTACATTTTATTCAAAAGCCCAACTAGGGACCGCACTTGGAAATTAGCCTTAGCTGTAAACCTTAGATGCAGCACATCTGTTTCTTGTTTTTAATTTGTAACAGTGCTAAATTGCATTGTCCCAATAAATAAATAAATAAATAAATGCGCTTTTGTAAGTTGCTTTGTCTAAAAGTGTCTGCCAGAGGACAAAATTGTAAATTTTAAGTTTGCTGGTGTCCTTTGGGAGAGTAAAAGAGCATGTTTGAGCACAATGCCTTTGTTTGATTTCGCCTCTAAGTCTCCTAAGAGTCGCATTAACTCTAAGCATTGACAAGATGGTAAGCATAGGCTAAGAAGCTGCAGAGCCAATATAAAATGGAAATGGGGTTCCGGCACCGCGGTGGTGCAGCGGACAAAGGCGCAGACTTTCTGTCTGTGCGGTTGCGCCCCGAGGATCCCCGGTCCTGCCAGATCCGAGCATGGCCAGTTCCCTGAGGGAGTGGCAATTGGCGGCTGCTCCAGGGGTGAGGGGAGGGACTCGGAGGGAATCGTCGCACATAAGACAGCCCTGGGCGAGCTGGAATCATGGTTAGGAGCTCGAGGAGTCACGCCCTGAAGAGGACGTGGCGCCCTCCTTCCTGCTACCGGACAAAAGGGTTGAAGTGGCAATTCTCTAGCAGTTGCTACACAGGGGGAATTTAATTGCATAGGGTCCAATTGGCTACCAAATTGGGAGAAAAAGGGAAAAATCGGGAAAGATTTAAATTAAAATAGCAATGGGGTGACCTGGGGGTGATGGGATAATCTCACCACTGGTATTTCAATCCAAAAATTGTAGAGAACGTGTTGGCCGATGAGAGTGTCCCTGTGCTAAAAATGGAACCAAATCTCAGCCCCCAAAAAGTTTTCAATATTCATAATGTGGTAGCATTTGATTTGCATTTGAACAGCAGTAGTATTTTCTCCAGTTTCAGGACCTCTGTAGACCTATACACTGGAAGTCTCGACAAAGCACTTTTCTTAGAAGTCCAACAGCCAAGGTCTGTCACCGCTTTTCATGGCTAGATCCATTGCGGAAATAAATCATTTTTCCCCCTGACTGCAGAAGGACTCGAGCTTCAGCTCGATTTGAACACTTCTCACCCCTCCTGGACAGAAAGCAGAACTCCTAAAAACCTTGCTGCTTGGAATTCTGCAGAAATAGATAACATTAGCAATCGGAGGCCTACTCAAGCCAGGTAAATGTCAACCAACAAATATCAAAAAGCGTAAATGGAATATAAATCGAGTCACAGCCATGAAGGCTATCATGTTGTCTGCATAGCATGTTAGCACGATAAAAACGGCATGAGTATGAAAAAATGATGGCACCATTTAATTATGATAGAGGACCGTATAAAGTGCTCTAGAAAACTATTGATCTCAAATAATCTCTTACCCTTATGATAAAAAAAGAGTGAGAAATTAAAAAGAAATTATCGACTGGTATTTTTTAAAATTCTATTCCCCCCAGCCCGTGGAATTCATGTTTAGAAACTAATTTTGGTTTGTAGGCAAATGCTCCAGGTTCAGGCTGTACTTGCTCTGCGATGGACTGCTCAGCATTCACTGTACACCTGTTCACCTAAAGGCATTCAGTCAGGCAGAGAGCGAGAGAGAGGAAATGAAAGAGAGAGAGAGCAAGAGAGAAAGAGAGCATGAAAAACAGAGAGGAAGACAGGGGAGAGGGGTTGGGGGGGATAGGCAAGGATACAATTCAGAAAAATGTAAGAATTTAAGGAATATTTGACCCACCATAGGTTTTTCTTCAGGCCTCTTTATAATTCAGTTTAATTTTGTGGTGCATAGTATTTTTTTCAATTGGTGTTAGTGAATATGAAACATTTCCAAAAACAGTAAACAAGCGCATAATAGTCTATCAATTCCTTCATGTGCTCATGTTTTTTGACAAGATAGCCTTATTCATCTGGTTTGCTTTGATATGGAGCAAAGAGCACAACCTCCAAATAAACAAAGTCTTTTCAGAAAAGTACATGGATTACCACCGTTGATGTTATGATAATGAAAATTGATATTATGTAGATTGTGTTTATGGGGCATGATGTTTATTTATCCTTGTTATTAATTTCTTATGCTAATTTATCTACTTCGCTCCCTGGTGATTTCAATAATTTTTTGGATGATTAAATAATGTAAACCTTGGACTTTTTTTTTTTTTACTCCAATATCCAGTCATGTAAATTATATGTGACTGAATTTAATAGGATCACACACAAAAGAAAGAGTTCCCTTGGGGCTACTGAGCCACTCATCCTGTTAAAGTGCTGATCTTGTGCATGGATGGGCCCTATGGTCTGGTATTGAAACTGAGCTGCACCAATGCAGACTGTGGCCGGAAGCAATGCACGGTTGGCTCTAGCGCCACCCAGTGGTGGGAGGTCTTCAGTGGGCCAGGAAGACCATGTCGCATTACTCACTAGTGCCCCGCTGGTTGATCGAGTGCTCACCTTTTCAGCTGCTGCACGTGAAATGTCTTTCTCTGACTTATGTCTGTGCAAGCCTGATTTGCAAACTGTAGTGTGATAAGAAGCGGCAGTTGAAATCATGAGCTTCGGACACATTTGTTTTCGTGCTGAAAGTTGTGGGCGTGGCAATGGCCCGTGATGATGAATACAATTTGGCATGCAGAACAATTTAGAGAAAAATGGGAACAACCACACAAATGTTAAAACAAAATGGCTCCCTTCATGTATTGTAGTTGTAACAATTGGAAAGGCGCTCAGTTAATTGATATTCTGATGTGAATTCCAAAGAAGAAGAAGGTGCCTCTTGTCAATAGAAAGCCTAATTTGTCAAAAGTGACTAATGACTGCATGATAACTAATGCCTAATGACGAAGGGGTTTCTGTTGATTACTATTTTTTTTATTTTGAGCAATCATAATTCTTTTGGAGAGTGTTTTCAAAGCCCCAAATATAAGCCGCTTAGCCACGGAAGCTTGGCTGATTGCAGGTTATCACTTCTGTCACCCGCCTGCTTCTTAAAATGGAGCGACTACCAACACGGTTGTGCTTTAACACCAGAGAGACTGTAAACAGTTTATTTCAAATGGATGTTCGTTTTAATTACTAAAATCCTGTTGAATTTTAAATAATAATAATAATCATTGTCATCATACTAATCATAATAACCCGTTCACACCCACAATCCTTTTTAAATGCAGAAACAAACAGCAGAGACAAACATGCATACACCAATGTGAGCCCCCCCCCAAAAAAAATAAAATAAATCAACACACACACACACACACACACACACACACACACACACACACACACACACACACACACACACACACACACACACACACACACACACACACACACAGACACAGACACAGACACACACACACACACACACACACAGATGGGAGAAGACAAGAGCTGAATGTTGTTGGGTAGGTCATATCCCCGGGGGAGCCCACACACACTCTGGCTGCAAGTGAAATTGTGATATGTGTGATGATCCCTGGGGTTTCCACAGAATCATAATGTCCCTTTTTCTCTTTTGCTGATTGATACTCTTTTATACTCCAAAGATGTATACATACTACACAATACCTCTATGTTTGAATCTACAGTATATCACTTTGATAACACATCCACCATCTATAATACCCATCATGCAATTCCCCTTTGATCAATACATAATCTAAAATACTCCACGTGATTGATGCATGGTCCATACACCCCTCTATTATCAATATGCAATCAATAACAGATATAACTCATACATAATCTGTTAAACCCCTCCTGATTTACACATAATCTATAATACGCATGTGACTAATTATAATAACCACCTAGATTGATACCTAATATAAAATAATCCCTGTGATCAATACATAATCTCTAATAATGATAATGTTGTATGCGTAACCTCCTTCAGAGGAGATGTTAAAATGAGGTCCTGACTCAGTGGTTATTACAGATCACATGGCACTTTTCCAAAGAGTGAGGGGTATTAACCCTGGCACCCTGGCCTAATTCCCACAAAAACTGTCTGTCTACCTTTGGCCACTGAATCACCCCCTACATCTGCTTGGCAACACAATCCCTTGTGCCTCTTGTGCCCTCACCCACTTTGATTGGCAATGCAATCCCTTGTGTCCGCACCCTCTTTGATTGGCAATGCAATCCCTTGTGTCCGCACCCTCTTTGATTCCCCAGGTCAAAAGAGACTTGAGTTCTCAGTTGACCTTGTCGGTTAAATAAGATAAATGTAACTGTCTGTGACTACCAACCTGTGATTGAACCCCGATACTCAATAAACCTGCAACACCCCCAAATCGACACATATTCTGTCACATTCCACAAGATATACATAATCTATAATGGTTCCCTTGATCTATAAGTAATCAGTAATGTCCCGTGTGTGTCCCTCTCTGCGCACAGTCTAGATTCCCACCTGCCCACTGCTCATCAACGCTATGCAATGATTTCTGGGTAGGCAGTGACAGACAGGAACGCTCCTGGTTCCTACGTGAGGTCATTTTGTTGTTTAAAGAGCAAGAGAGAGAGAGAGAGAAAAAAAAAACATTCAATGATTTGCATGACTTGCTTTGCTCTGAAAGTGTAAACCAGCCAGGCTGAGATTAGGCTGGAAACATATCTCCAGGTCCACTTCCCATTCAGTGGTTCAGTGAACAAGAAATGAAAACCTTTAAACCTTAAAGACCTTTCAAACAGACCTTGGGCGATTGGGAAGGTCATTTAGTCTGGAACGGAAAGGCAATGAACAAAAACCGCGTAACCACAGGGTCACTGGAGAGCACAAACAAAGAACGAAGGTGCAAATAAAGGGGACAAAAGACGTGCATATACACTGAAAGAATGGTTTGCGTGAGGACTGATCTTGATTGTGTTTGCACATTCATTCTGTCAGAAAATTATTAACCCTTAATCTGCCTCTCACCCAGTCATTTCGTTCAACTCGTAAATCTGCCTTCAAAGTGTTAAGAGAGAGAGAGCGAGAGAGAGAGAGAGAATGAGAGTGGGGGACTGAGAAGGGGAGAGAGAGAGAGAGAGAGTAGGGAGTGAGAGTGAGAAGGGGAGAGAGAGAGAGTGGGGGAGTGAGAACAGGGGGGAGAGAGAGAGAGAGAGGAGAGAGAGAGAGAGAGAGAATGAGAGTGAGAGTGGGGGACTGAGAAGGAGAGAGAATGAGAGTAGGGAGGGAGAGTGAGAAGGGGAGAGAGAGAGAGAGAGAGAGAGAGGGAGAGAGAGAGAGACTTGATCTGTGTTTCCTATGAGCTCATCCCTTTGAAGACGGTCCCAGTCTGAATTAAATTACCTTTAATCTCTCCTCTCGGTCTGGAGAGACCTCGTCTGACTGATCTGGGTCGCTTTTATTTTTTGGCGGTGGCCTTCCTTTGCTCTGGCACCAGCCAAGCCGTCAGCTCCCATGACACGCAGAGGCCTTCGTCACCCCTCCCCCACCACCGCCCCCCCCCCCCCCCCCCCCCCCCCCCCCATCCCCCCCCCCCCCCGCTCCCCTTATCTCCCCCCTCCTCGTCTTCCTCCTCCTCCTCCTCCTCGAAAATCATTCGAGTGCCACGGCCCCCTCAGCACTTTCCCCAGGCTTTGGATAAGAGCAAGAAGAGCGAGCGAGAGAAAAGAGAGAGAGAGAGAGAAAGCGAGAGGAATATGGAGCCATGCTGAGGTGTAATTTTCTGTCCACGGGACGCTGAGGTACAGAGAGGCCAGTCCTCAAAGACAGGTTTCCAGAGCTGCCCTTTGATGCCATCAGTCCCGGATCACCGGAGGATCGCTGCAAAGGTCACTGCAAAGTCGCGGAACTGCATTTGAACGTCGGCCCGTGGTGCCTCGAAGCAAGTACACTTACACACAAGTAGATTTATTTTTCTCTTATTTCACCAAGTCAGTCTGTAGTTTGGAGGTCTGAGCATAAGTCACCATCACAAA
This sequence comes from Synaphobranchus kaupii, assembly GCA_029718625.1. NCBI lineage: Eukaryota > Metazoa > Chordata > Actinopteri > Anguilliformes > Synaphobranchidae > Synaphobranchus > Synaphobranchus kaupii. Next base: position 120,036,379 of record CM056377.1, read on the forward strand.
ATTACGCAGCTTATCAGGCCATCAAGATGAAATGAAAGATCAGATAATGAGGGTCACGCCCATCCAAGCTAAAAATCAGAGTCAGATGCTGCAACCTCTACCACACTTCTGGTCTACACACAAATGCAGCAGGATTCATTTTGTTTGCATTAAATACACCGGTGACTGCTGGCACACACAAATAGGATGCTTTTTCATAGCATCCTTCTAATCCTGCAGACTTGGTATACGGATGTATTTAAAGAAACAGATGGTCCTTCAGCAACAGGACAAACTTACACTGATCATCTCGCAACACATCTGCGACATCCTTTACGGTCAGCCCTGCTCTCCACCCGCTCTTTGTGCAGAACCAGGCATCCGCTAAAAACAAAAACAAAACAAAGGAATTCTCATTGGGGGGCTGCCAACGGCCAATCACTACGCAGGGGACGATTAGATGACCAGGTTGAGAGGGCAGGGTGGCCAGCTGATGTACAACCCCCCTCACAGAAGGTGCTGTAAGGGCTTATTAACTGATCGCAGTGGGTCAGGAACTTATTTGGATGCCTCTTCCACAGAGCAGGCTCATATTAGCAAAGCGTGATTATAAGAGCTCTGCTTGTGGCCCTGAGAGGGAGGTGCCTCAGGTTAGCTATCTGTTCCTCATGAATACTGAAGAGAGGAAGGCAATGTTTACTCTTTAGAAGTGGGATTTAGATCCACTTATGGGGGCTCTGCTCATATACCTACCATCAAATAAACACACCTTTTAAAGGCTTTGTCAACAAACAAACTTAATCTGGCTGTTTGCACAGACGTTCTCTCGGCGCGTCCAACTGAGGAATGTTTTTTTTTTTAAACGTTCTCCGTCTCCTGAGATCGTAATCAGCGGCCAGGTCACGTGCAGTCTGGGTTTATAGCGCCAGGAATCTCACTTCCCCGTAAAGATATTCCGCGCAGCGTAATGCAAAAAGAAAACAAAGAAACCCATCTGTCTATAACAAGTTGTTTTATTTCTTTGTTTCATTTTCTTTCAGAACAACTCGGCCACGATAAAGTGATTGTTGTTCTGAGTGGAAAAGTTGTCCTTTAAGTTAAAATCAGCTGTTGGGGAATGAGATCGAACATCACTGGCGGACCCAGACTCACAGGGACAAAACCGTTCACTCATTTTACATGCGCTGAGTGCTACATAACATTTCACCTTTTCTGATAAAACGCGGAGGCAGTGCATTGTGATTGTTTGTGCTGGCTTGGTATGAAAGCAAGTTCTGCATAAACAGGCGATAAAAAGCATATTTGCATGTTGTTTGATGTCCCTGGGAAATCCGCTTTCTAAAAAAGAAGTTCCTTGAATTAATGTCAATTTGCTAGCTTGCGTGTCGCTCTCATCCATCCTGGTAAGTTATGATTTAGAAAACCTTTGTTTGACTCTCTCTTCTAATAGATTCACGATTCCCAGCCCAGGAGACTAAAATCCATCCAACTCAATAAATATGGTGACATCATCAAGTTATGCTACACTCCCCGGCTGTAGAACGTTGCCAGAAACTAGGGTGACTGCTGTGTCAGTTTGCTCTGGTTTAGTCACCGTATCAGTGTCTCGCAGTGACAGTCCCGGTAGCAGCACAGTCACAATGGGGTTGCGATTGTGTGTGTGTGTGTGGTGTGTGTGTGTGGGGGGGGGGGGCTGGGGGTCTCCAGGAAGATGGAGCCCTAGAACCGACTCTATGATACATTGTTAATTTTTTATTGAGGGATGAATATTTTTGAAGACAAACTGCAAATTATGCAGAGTGACGCTTCAAAAATCTTTTAGTCACGGCTTTGTAACATGAGTTATGGTGTTAAATTGCAATTATTTCGAAAGAAATGAGGGAAAACGCATCATATCAACCCTTTTATCCTCTCCAATATCGATGCTCTTCACAGCTCTCTGCCTCTGTAATGGAGCTTTATCTTTGCTTCACAGCAAATGAAACCCAATGATGCGCCTCTCTGTGTTATGCTAACGAGATTAATGAATGTTTACAGGTACTAATCACGGTAATCAATAGATAAACAGCTCTCACAAAATGCCAGCAAAAGGCCACCAACAGATGCACTAACACACACTGCTGAAGGACACACATGGCATCCAACAGTCAGATGCTAATACTGCAGTGTTTATAAAACACACAAACAACACACAAGAACAGGAAGGAAATCTCAAATCTCTTTTTATTACACAAGGTTCCACCAGTCTTGCAGGTACAGTACAGTACAGAACAATGAAGCTCTTTATAAAGATACGATGCTGTACCAGTTGCAGAAGCTAAATGTGGTGCAAAATAAGTCTTAAAACATATGTTGTTTGTGTCAAAATAACAAAAAAATTCTCATGAAGTAGTAAAAAACACAATATGACGGTTTTAGTCAAATGGGGTTTGAATGAGCCTTTTTCTGTGCTGGGTTATTAGACATGTACACATATCTAATAATAATACATAGAGCATAGAGCCGGATAAGAAGGTATAAAAACAAAATGACATCAAGATTGACCTACAAAAAACTGTTTTGTTTTCCACCTCTATTTGCTCACACATCTTTCTGGGGTATTTTCTTTTTAGAAAACTTCACCCTACAGGCTACATGATTTGTATACACAAGAGCAAAACTTCTGACAAAGAAAGTCCCTGCAGCCAAAGAAAGTCTGCTCGTGTAACATTTCCTGTTTTTCTTCATTACGACTGCCTTTATGGGCTTCTCCTTGATTCTGATGGTGAATCAAAAGCCCTTCTCTCCAACATCTGTATCTTTGCTTACTGAGGACAGACTCTGATGTTCAAAGACTAGACCGGTTCTCAGATCAGACTGCTTTTTTCTCAGATTGCCTTTTCCAATCAATCAACTGAAACACGTTGGACTTGATGATGATTCAACATGAAGATTCTTTTGATCATCTATAATTGCAGACACATGCGAGCTTTCACAAGCAAAACAATGGAATATATGACCTTATTCAAGGATGGGTTGATTAATGAAAAATAGCACGTGAGGCGACAGCAAGATCAGAAATGAGATTTTCAGACTGGCTCAAACTGCTATAACGCAAGCTACTCTTAAGATCTCTGGCCAGAAATCCAGATACACCTTGCAGTCCGTCTCAAGGAAGCTGGCTGGTTAAAGCAGAGGCAGTGGGAATTGTACACAGTGTTATCTGCAGAGGAGCCCAACTGTGGAAAATCAAAGCAGGAATCGGTTGAGAGCTGAGAAACGTATTCCAATTGCAGGCTCTGCTTTCATTTCCCGAAAGCCACAGACACAGGAGATGAAAATGACACAGGTGTTCTCTAAACTCATCAGCCATGCTTTTTACAGCCAGGACACATTAAAGCTCTTCCTTTTTACTGTGCAACATTCAAGGTGAAATGCAGTTTTACTGCTCCAATATCATGGCATGGGCCCATATTTTGCCTTTTACAAGCACACAGCACACACACGCACACACACACACACACACACACACACACACACACACACACACACACACACACACACACACAAACAACTGAACTCTCACACACAAATGCCTAAGTATTATTCACACAAATACACTTACACACACATGCGCATGTGCGTGCACACACACGCACATGCCCAGTTCACAGACATTCTCTTCTAAGACACTCCACTGGTTTATTTTCGCCATGTATAATAAGATCAGATCTGAAGAACAGATTTAACACACAAGTGTGTCCATCTCACGGCTGGGCAGTGAAACAGTCACTAGCAGTGGTAGCACTGCACTGATCTCCCGTTTACATTTCACAGCTAAAATGGTGGGCACTAACTGACACAATAAAAACCGCATTATAGAAACTCTGGCATAATGGGAGCGGTTCAGGTCCGTGGGATCAAACGTCACATAAAGCAGTCGTCCCGATCTGGTTTGTATTCACAGTGACTAGATAAAGACACTGCCTGTTTTTCACACGAGTTTATCATTCCCCTAATGTCTACCGCGCAGAGAAAAGCGTAGGACTGTGAAATGTAATGGAGAAGTGGTTATTACACAAACATGTGTCTGCTTTTAATCAAACCCGTTTAAAGTGGTACTTACTGTAATTCTGATTTTAACGGCCATTTAAACCCACGGCTCTCTGGGCAGCTGAGCGTTGGTGATGTACCAACAATTGGTTCAGCTCAGACTGCTGTGGGCCACGTTGCGTGGAATGGGGGGGTAGTCACGGAGCAAGCCACAGTCCATGTAATCCCCATCAGAGTGAAGAAAGATGTTTCCAGCAAACAGGAACACTTGTGCCTGGAGGCACACACACACACAGCACACAGAAACACGTGTGACGTATCAATACCGTACAATTTATTTCAGCGGGGAATCTGTTGCAAGATGTCCTTTAGAGACACATGTAGGACACTAACCTGTCATTTATTTACATGATTCAGGACAGTCCGCCCTCGCTCTTGCAGACTCAACACCCCCCCGTACCTATGATCTCCCTTCAGACAAGGGGTCCCAGGGCAGTGCAGTCTGTTAGTGCCGGACCTGCCAGGAGACCGCACGGATCACCGGCGTCTGCCGCACAACAGCAGGGAATAAATAAAGAAATAAAAACACACGAGACAAAAGTGAAACCAAGACGTTAACTTTCTGCGGCATTAGCTTCAAACAGACTCCCAGCGGCGCGTAATCCCGTTAGGATCTGGCGTGTGTTGGTCACAGCCAGGGTTCAGAAGGCAGTCGATAGGCTACCACCGCGGGCTCAAGTCTGAGTGCCCTCTGAGCAAGGTGCTAAAAAGGTCACAGGATACCCTCACGCATCTCACAATCCTTTTTTTATTTTTTATTCTTATTACAGGAACCCTTCACTTGTTTTTGGGAAGACAAAGCTGCAGTGAGGTGACAATTCCAGAGCAAAAACTGTTGTGTGATCACACTGTACACGGAGCGAGGCACCACAGCAGTAGTGGAAGATTTGCGGTGGCGTGTTGCATTTAGGTCAGTGTAAAACATTTTATACAAGACGTCTCATGTCCTTGGGAGCAGACAGCATAGCCAGTCTACAAAGAGGCACGTAACGGTAGAGTTACCATTATGAGTCCTGCTATTGTTTCAATGTCAAGGTTAATGAGAAAAGCACACACACACACACACAGAATTAAATGCTTCAAGCTTCTATCTAAATGAACCCTCCTTGAAATGGGCGATAGCCGTAGGCATATCACCAAATGCCACATATCAGTTAATAAACACATTAATTTTATTATTAATCACAAAAACTATGTTATAAGTTAAATGTTTGCAATTGTTGACCAAAGTCTCAAAAGGCTAAATCAGCACTAGCGCCATCAGCCTGCTCTCCATCAAGGTGCATGAAGGGATGGTCAAAGATTCCCCCAATATTTTCACCAATCTCATAAATTGATGGATAAAACCACTCAGTTGTATCCTTGCAAAGTGAGTGAGCACAAAGTAGTGAATACAGTGGTTTTGATAGGCTACAAATATTCTTGGAAACTGAACTTGCCAACTGAACAACATTTTCTATGGGAAATTGCATTAGTGTACATTTTAACTTGTTTTTTTGCATACAATGTAGCTCATTACCTGCGTTTATTTTATAAAGGTATTTAACAGCAGAAAACAACCCGAATTTTTTTTCATAAGTATATTAACGAATGCATTTCACAATACAGATTAGCAGACTATTAGTGAAGGATCACTGAGATAACGCATTTCCATTTTGCTATTCATCAAGGATCACTGCGATACAGCATTTCCAGTTAGGACAGTGACCTTTAATGTCCCCGTCACGCCCTTGCCTTGTGAAAGTTCACTCTCTATTCTCAAGTGCTGCAAATGTGGTGTGTCGTCTGAGCCCTCGGCCCTGCTGTGCTGTCAGTGTCGGCAAGCTGGTGGATTGATCAAGACAGACATTCCCTGTTACTTAATGGTCAGGGGAAATTATACAGTGTCACAAGTTATCCACATCACCAAGAGTCATGAGTCAAAACGGGGAGAGACAATTAAGCAATGGCATTTTTGCAACAATCCAGCCATTACGTCTACACAAATTAGAAACCGCAGGTGGCCTTGCACAAAGTCACTTGGCAGCTGAGGTGTGTTCCGCCATGCGAGCATTTTTGTTTTTCCTGAAACATGTTTGTTTGCTGTCAGTGTTTGCTAATAGAAGCAAACAGCATGAAATGTTGGCAAGTTATTAGAATATTCTTATCATGCACTGCTTGTGTATACATGTGTGAAACTTAATGAAACTATTCGGCTAGTCTCATTTCAAGGGATCGGTTCACTAAGGATTTTCAACCTGTTGGAACAAAGCCTCGAGATTTAACCAAATGTGCAGACAGCTCTAACGCCTGACCGCATTGGGCAGAGCTACACGGCAGGTGGTATCGCTGGCACTGCTGAACAGAGCTTTGAAGATGGATGATTTGTGCCCACGTTGCCAGGTGGCAATCTGTCCATATTACACCAGCACACCTTCTTCGCGGACGGCCATGCCAAATATGCCTAACATGGAATGTTAAAATCCTGAGCTAGCGCACCCGACTGAAATGCTTTTAGGAATATGTGCTTCTACACATTGACGGAAGATATTTAAAATTGGGCTGTTTGACACTGGATTTTATAAATCCCATTCAATATGCCTCAATTAAACAATATTATCCAGCTGTTAAAACGTGTGAGTGCCGCACCGTGACCCGCCAGAAACGCTATTTTAATGGGTAGCTAGACATCCAGGCAAGTTAGTCATAGATGGTCTTCTTCGGTCAAAACTGCACATCGCAGTACTTGACTTTCTGTTTTAGTTATTTACAAACATGACCAGCCAACCTAATAAGTAACGTTAGCCTACATATAGGAACAATATAGCACTACTAGTTCGCTTCATTTGTTACATAGCTAACTGTTAGCTAGCTAGCTAACGAATGCTAAAAACTACATTTCTAACTGCAGTGCACTAACGTTAGCTATAAACGGTAGGCTAAAAGTTACGTGCTATACTGACGAAACGGGAAAATAATCAAGTAACTGAAGTTATTTTTTTAATTTTTTTTAATTTATTTATTTATTTCGGCACGCATATAGTCACACTTCATCACAATTTCTGTAATATGCCCTGAACAAACACAGTACCTGTGTACCTGAAGTTAGCACTAGCTAGCTAAAATGCTGTAATACTGCCAACTGTCCGACCGCAGCTAACTTGGGTAAATTAGCCAGCTAGCTAGTTAGCTACGATTAACTGTCTAGATAGCCGATTACAAAACGGAATAGACATGGCTCCTTTCCTACCGAGAAGTAAAGTTAGCTAGCTAAGCTAGCTACAGTGATCGGCCAAACTAGCAACTACGGAAACGGTCGTTATGCAAAAACGGTGCTATTTCACTAGCTAACGCTACAATTGTGTAATGTAGTTTTGTAAATTAATCAACGATAGCCTACGTAGCATCACGGTTGCACAAATTTATGGAACTACATTTTTTCAAAACACTTCCTTTCCTGCTATTTGACCGAAGGACCCAGCAACACTTCATCAAGACCCATATCGAGATGTTCAGTAATATGCCTAATTGTATACACGTGATTTTGGGAGGATAAATGGGGACAATACGTCAACTGCCAAGTTGATCAAATTAATTAATTTGTGTTTTAAAGAAACCAGAATAACAGCATATGTTTTATTTTTGCACCAATGCTGTGACATCAATGTTTTTAAGACAACTTCGTATGGTAATCTCTTCGGATGGAGACGCAAAATGGGTAAGTGGACAACCCTGTTGTAGTTAAACATATGTATGTAGTTTCACATTAGACAGTGTACTCTATTAAAATGTCGGGTTTCGCAAGAAATTATAGAGTTTTATGTGAAGTAATATCGCGCAGAATAGTGACCAACGCCACACTGAGACAAAAATGCATTAGGGAGCTAATTTAGCTTGCTACCTTGTGTAATTCGCAAATGAATAGCTGTTAGCTAATGACTGCGAATCATTTTGTTTGCCCCCCTAGCTGGCTCGTACTGCTTATATATGCGGTATTTTGATAGGGGCTTAAATTTGTGCTCTACAGTAATAACCATATTAATTTGGGTTTTGTTATTGATATGCCTCTTTGTATTTTTTTTTCCAGAGTGAAAAGTTAGGTGCCCTAGAATGCACTTAATTCCCAAGAATAAAAATGTTTTGCTAGATACATTCTTTTTAGGAATACCCTCACAATAATATCATGGCAATTGAATTGAAATGTTGTAAATTAAGTGAGTTGTACTGTCCAATTTATTGAAATTGCCATGTGACCTTACAATTAAATTGTAAACCACTCTCATTATTTACAATTAGGCTATTAATAAAACATCTGCAGGAATTTGGCCTAAGTTCAATCTAGTTTTTTATTTTTATATCATCACATTTCTTTTACATTCAATTTTCAGAAGGGAATCTGGAGGCACAACAGATGCATTCAGCAGCACCTTGACAATGGCATAAAGCTGAATGAAGGGAGTGAGTGAATAAAGGAAGATCCCTTCTCCTGGGTGTGGGAGCCTCTCTTTGACAGGATGACGCTGAGAGTGGAGACAGTGAAACGGTGGCAGCTGGAGCTGCACTCTGCCCAGGACTGGCTTCAGTACGAGGTCGGAGTCGACGGCTGCTTTGTGGTCAAGATACAGTGTGCCCTGTGCAGCAAGCACAAAGCCAAGCTGAAGGGCCTGAGGAATTTCAGCCCCGCCTTCGTCAACGGCATTGAGGGGAACTCGCTGAAGAAAGACAACGCCAAGAAACACTTTCAGAGCGAGATGCACCAGAAGGCTTCTGCGCTGGAGAAGCTAGTGAGCAACACGCTCGACCTCCCTTCGGCGTTGGGTCAGACTATTGAGGAGAGCCACCTCAACAGGCTCTTCGACCTTGCGTACACCGTGGCCAAGCTGGAGCTGCCCTTGGCGAAGTTCAAAACGCTGGCAAAGCTGGAGCTGCGGCATGGCGTGGACCTGGGCCAAACCGCCATCACGGAGCAGAAATGCAGGGAGTACATTGATTACATTGGCCGGGCCACCAAGATCGAGCTCATCCAGGCCGTTCAGGAGGCACCTTACTTTTCTGTGGTGGCCGATGGGTCTGCGGACCCCGCGATGCCAGAGAAAGGGATGATTTACGTGCTGTACGTGGACCGCACGGGGCTACCCTGCATGCGCTTCTTCGGCTTCAGGGATCTGGAGCGCGTGCATTCACAGTGTCTGAGACGCACTGTGCTGGACGCTTTTCTGGAGGAGGGCGTCGATCTGGAGGGGAAGCTGGTGGGCTACATGGCGGACCGGGGCACCGTCAGGGCCGACATGGCAGAGCTTCTGCAGGAGGACATGCCCTACCTGGTCTCGCTCGGCTGTGCGAGCCACCGCCTGGAGACGGCGGTGAGGAAAGTTTTCTACGGCACTGCTTTCGACAGCGTGAACGAGATGTTCTTTGTCCTGGCCAAGCTGTACTGGGCCTGCCCAACCCAGCTGGAAGAGCTGAGGGCCTTGGCTCAGGTCATGCGGGAAGTGGACACTAAGCCGCAGCTAGCCGACGGCACTCGATGGGTACAGCACAGGCAGCGGGCGACCAGAGTCCTCCTGCAGGCTTACCCGGCCGTCATCTGCAACCTGGCCAACCTATCCGCTCAGACTGTCCTGCCAAAGGAAAAGGCCATTTATCAGGAGTGTCTGAAGAGCCTCCGGAACGTCAACTTTGTCCTGCACCTGCTGCTCTTCTCTGAGATGCTGGAGGCTATCGGCAAGCTTTCCAGCTCGCTGCAGAACAGTAATGTGGATTTGGTCTACACGGCCTCCCTGGTGGAGAAGTTCTACGGCACGCTGGAGCAGCTGAGTCGGGGCATCCCGCAGGGGACCCTGGGCGAGGTTTTCAAGGACGCCGTCAAGGATCCGCAGACGGTCTATTTTAGCGGGACCCGTCTGCACTGCGAGGCCGAGGCCGCTCGAGCCTTCGGGGAGAAGCTCCCGTCGTACGTCGCTGCCGTTTCGGAGTGCGTCCTCCCGCGTTTCGGCGCCCTGCACCAGATGGAGCCAGTCCGCTGCCTGAAAATCCTCGAATCTGAGCTGTGGCCCGACGACCCCAAAGAGCTGGAGAACTACGGGAACGCGGAGCTGCAGGCGTTCAGCCACCACTTCGCCAAACTCCTGGCCCTCAACCGGGTGGACGTCACCAAGCTCCTGGAGGAGTGGGAGCAGTTCAAGCACTACCGGGCCAAGAGCCTGACGGAGATGTCCAGCCAGCAGGTGTGGCAGCATCTCCTGTCGAGAGAGAGGGCCCGGTTCCTCAACTTTCGGCACGTGGTCCACATCCTCCACTGCTTTCCTGTTTCCAGCGTGGTGCTGGAGTGGGGCCAGGCTGCCGTTAGCCGGCTGAAGGCAGAATGCAGAGGCAGGATTTCCGCCCACACGCTGGAGTACCTGACCAGAATCGCAGTGGAGGGCCCCGAGCCAGATGTTTTCGACCCCCAGGCGGCAGTCAGCCTCTATTGCTTTGAGCACATGGGTTTTTTTACCGAGCCTGCAGTCAAAAGGACGTCTCTGTCCACATTATCAGGGCATGGGTCCAGCCCTCCCAGTAAAAAGACTTGTTTTAGCCCAGTGGAGTGTGCCAGGGACTGAATCTTCCCCTGCCCCATCAGCCATTGAGAGCACGAGAATGCATTTCTTACAAAAAAAAATAAATAAATAAAAAAAAAACTGACAGCGATGCAAAATTAACAGCTGATTAGGTAACTAAACATAATTTTCCCATGTATATATATATATATGTATATATATTTTTAATGATACACCTGTGAAGAAATGTTATTTTTTCTAGGCCTATATTTAGTGTACAGCCTATATTAGTATATCATTTTAAAATGCAACGAAATTAAGTAGCACTGAATATGCTTTTAGTTATTAGATTTTTATACCAAATGTCATGAGCTAGAGTATCATCATTTTGTTTTGTCAAGTTTGTTTACAGATCCAAGTTTACATGCACAAGTTAACGTGTTTTTCTTTTCACGTTTGACATAGTTTCTGTTTATATTTGAATTGGACTTTTTGAAAACTGCAGTACACTGAAAATTTTTTTTACTCTTGTGTTTTGCTCACTCTGCATGTATGTTTTTGCTCACAGACATTACGGGTGTGGTCACAGTTTATTTAATGATATTATAAATGATATTATACAATTTTATTTAAAGTTGGGTTCTTTGCTTTTTTAAATTTTGTGTCACAGGGCCAGATTCTGTTAAACCAGAATATGCTTTGTACTAAGCTTTGCCAAAGAAATGGCAGAAAATTCTGCTCTTATCCTTATTTAAAGAGCATAATGAGTTAGGCGGTATAACTTTTGTGACACTTTTCTGTATTTTTGTTGGTGATTTGAGGACTTGGAAGTCTCCCGTGGTTAGAGTGATCAATTCCTCAATATTTTTTGTTCAGCTGTCTAAAATGCAAGATTTCTTTTCTTCCTGCCATCAAAGTTGTAGAACTATCCAGAGCAACAAATTTGGGAATTGGGGGTAAATGTAATCTCGAATCTTGTTTTAATTCCAGAAGATGAATACAGCTATTTGTATGGCTGAGAATGACATATTTTCTTCATTATTTTTTTCTTAAAAATGTTTTTGAATGGTATGGTGCTAACAATCATGATGGCCATATTCTCTTCGGTGCTAATAATACTGTTCAGTCATCAACTGTACCTCAGGTATGCATCTTGACAGTGTTTTTTTGTTTGTTCAAAATATTTCACGTGTGCAACTCCTCTTGTGTAGATTGGTCCAAAATACATTCCTTCCATTGTGTGAAACAGACTGGCCAGTTAAGTAAACACAGATGTGTATGAAAGAGAACCCATACACACACAAAGTACTATGTGGAAATGATCACTTACACTGCTTGTAAAGATGGACCTCCTCAACCTCCACCCTGATACATTGGTATTACTTTGTGTGGACTTATTGTCATACATCAACCAGATCAGATTTTATTTAATAAACAGATCCTGTTTAGAATGGCTTGAAGGTTTTCAATTTTATGTTTTCCTATGTCCCTCGTGGTAAACATGAGCCCTCTCATTTCCACTAGAGAATATTAATATGCATGATTCATCCTGATGATACTGACTAGAAAGACTATCACGGGCTCATTGTGTCTTTTGAATGCCATTCATTCGTCATTTTGAATAATGTATTGGCGGAGTACAGGTCCAGGCCTCATACGGTATTCTCCTCCACTCACTTTAATTGGTTCAGACACAAAGGCAAAGACTTGCTGAAGGCGACCTTGTAATTATTTCACTTCTCGCACTTGTTTCAAAATTGCAGCCAGAATCAATAATTTATTGAGTTTGCGTCGTTATGAGATGGTATAACGGGCTATCAGCTGTTTAATGTATATTTTAAGATTTTCTGACGGTTTTCCCCCAAAGCTGCCGTCATGCAGCTTTATTATTAATTAGCCTTATTTTTTTTTAAGACCCATGGGTAAGGCGTGAGGGACAGCCAGCTCACTGGAGATATTCTAGAAGTCATGGATGGTTTGTTGTCTGATGAGACGGCTGTCCTAAACATGTAAATGAACAGGGACCTTGACTCTATAAAGCCAGCACCATCTGGGAGAGCCCTTCAGATCGCCTTCCACATTCCTCCACAATAAAAACAAAGTAAACTTAAAGCAAAGAGTGGGACGGCTCTTGGGTCTGAGCTGGGGCTAAAGGGCATAGGTTTGAATCCTTGTGCCGTTTTCTTGATCCATTTAACTCTATTGTATTAACTCATTGTATAAATGAGCATGTGTAGGTTGTAAAATTAATCATTTTTAGTGAACATGAATAGGAAAATGCACTAAGGAACTGCACTGATGTCCCACGTGTCTTCTTAAACGTATCACAGACGATGTGTGTGCGGAATTTATAATTAAGGTGTTTATTTGTGCTTGACTATCCTTGTCGAGGCACAGACCAGATTACATTATCATTTATGAAGGTCGTCTGTTTTTTGTTCCTTTTTAAATATCAGTTTCCTCTGTGGCTGCCTTTCTGTAGGCTAGCACAGCCTGTGAAATGGGAGGTAGAAGTGAAATTGTAACGCGCGTAAGCGATGAAAAGGTGATACCATTGACCGTACTCTCGGCCAATAATTGAATCTTTTATCTGCGGTGCCGCGTCTCGACGCTGACGAGCCGGGTATCGGTCGTCTTCCTCAATGCGCAGGGACCCGTTAAACCTTCCCGATGAACCGGAGAAGAGAAAGGGAGAGTACGCAATGAGCGGGTTTTTATAAAGTAATCTGAAGTGACACGCCCCGGTCTCGTCTGAAGGGCACAATCCGCTTCCTCCTCTTTTTATTTCCTTTCCCGCCGGCATTGTACGCCTGCGACGCTCGGTCATACGCAGAATACACTTGATCTTGACTCTCATCTTGACTCGGAATACAAGGTATTCTGTTGCCTTTGTCCCCCTTGCACTCTCTCCCTCTCTGAATATTTTAACTATTTCCTGCTCATTTCAACCAGCAGTGATTCCTCCCCTCCTGAGAGTAGCACGGGGGGGGGAGTCTGTGCCAAGCGTGGGTCGTGTTGGCCGGGCAGGCGGACAGGCTACACCTCCATCAGGAGCTAACGCCGGGCGGAGGGCGGGATGAGGTTTTAATTAGCCCCCGTGTTTCTTTCTGCTCGCCCCAAAAGGCTTCGACGCTCGCGTCCGCCGGCCGTTCGCCGTTAATCATTCAAACTCAGCTTGTTGTGTCTGCTTGTTCAGGTGCCGTCCCCCCTCCCTCAGTTAAGCCCCTAATTAGCAAGATGAGATTGATTACAAGCAAAATGAATTATCACCTTGTTTCCTCCCCGCAGGAGTATTTCGTCTCCCGTCAGGAGACTGTGCTATTTCCAGCGACTGAGGTAAATTTTTGTTTTGTTCGCGGGCCGCGTAAACCCAAACTGGAGACTTGTCGCCCCCGGTGTTGAAGGGTCCTGTGAAATGCTGTCACGTTAAATGTCCGTTTTGCCACTTGAAAGCCCTCGTTCGCTCTTGGTTTTGAACTCTGTACAAAAACACTTTGTGACACACTGGACCTGAGACCGCAGTTATTGTAGAAGAGGTAGTCTCATATATAGAGCAGCGGTCCCTTGCCTTGCCTATACATGATCTGCAATAGCATAATTGGTGTGCTGTCATGTCAGTAACACACACACACACACACACACACACACACACACACACACACACGTACTTATGCTCGGCGATAAAGGGCCAATATTGGAAATCAAACATTTTTAACTGCTGGTTAAAAAGAGAACCGTCTCTTCATATAGCCACTCCCCTCTTTGTTGGGGATCCCCATCTGATTGGTTCATATTGAAAGGGTGGCCAAGGCCATAGAGCATGATAAAATATGAATGCTGGATAAACCTCACAAAATATATAGTAAATTGACTTTATCCGGGATTATTTATTTTTTTTACGTGGGGGCACTATGTTGTATTGGCAGTAGAGGCAGTTTTGATTTACAGCAAACTCTTCTACACTGTAAAAGAAGAAGTGAATTATTCCCACCGGTCTTCTGGTTTTATGTGATCCAAAGTAAGGGGAGATCCAGGCATGGCAGGAATAGACCTGGAAAAAGAGTGCACAGCAAAAATGTCGGCGTAAATCTAATCTAAATCTACTATTGGTGTACATCTAACACCCTAGGGCCTAGGGTGTTTATATGAGACCACGTTCTCAAATGTACAGCAAGATTTTCGCTGTGTGGGCAGGAAGATGATGGAGGTAGCACAGACTCCACTGATACAGGGCCTACAAGAGCTTGCAGGTCACCATGCTTGATGCCCCTTTACCTACCATTTCCAGAAGAGCACAGTTCACATTGTGTCTTATGTTATACAATATGGTAATGGGGTTTAAAAGAGGAAACATTTCATATGCACATTTTAAAACACATTTTATCTTACGGTCAAACAGGACGCCTTTGGATCCACCCGACTTCCAGCCATGAGGATTGATAGGAGACATCAACCACGAATGCATCTTTATCTTCTGCATATATTTATATTTATTCTATATTATTTGTATTTTGACCTTGATACTATTGTTATGTGTATTGTTATCGTTATTACTGCTATCATTATTATTGTTATTATTTTCCTCCTTAACTACCACGTAATTTATTGTTATTAACACTGTTTACTCCATGTTACTTGTGGGGTTGGGTCACATTTGGAATGTTATTGTATCATAATAAAGTTGACCTACATAGGGGGGTGGCAGGCAATAAAAAAAATAAAAAATTTGAAAATAAATGCGGTGGCCATGATCATCAACGATTTTAAGTGCAAAAAAAACAAGATTGCCTCCCCACATTCACGCACGTGTGTGTGTGTGTGTGTGTGTGTGTGTGTGTGTGTGTGTGTGTACACACGCCCCGTGGCTTTAATGAGCCAACAGAACGCATCATCCATCCCGGAGTGTGGCACTCAAAGCGTCTGCTGGGTAAACAGAATCCCCCTAGTCGAGGGCAGGAGGGCAGCCGTTTCCCCCCGTCATTATTTGTGTATAATGCAGGCCGCTCTCCTTCCAATGTGTCTGAATAAATGATGGGGCAATAAGCCATGTGGCGTTGGGTGCTATTGGCCCTGCGGATTCTTCTCCTTCGCTGTCGGCTGCAGAGGGAGGCTATACGTCACCCGAATCTCGTCTCTGCCGCGCGCTCTGATGGTGAGATCACCGAGCCGAGCCACAGACGGAGTCAGTTCGCGTTGGTAACCGGGGGTAATGGGATATTAAGCGATCGCGGGGGGTTACTAAGCAGCTTATTTAACGTTCGTCTCTCCAGTCCTCTCAATTTTTGCGAGAGGTTTTTTTTTTGAGAGCCTGAAAAAGGTGTGTGCAATAGGATAATGTAAAAAAAAAAAAGGAAAAACAACAACAAACCAGAGCAGTTTTGGAGGGACAATACGGGCGCATATCATAGATGTATGGTTGACTTGGTACAAGCACTGAAGATAAGGCCCTGTGCCCAGGGCAATATACACCTCTTTGCTTCTCGGAGGAGAAATAAAGCTTATTGAACGTCACGGATAATCACAGGTTGCTGTGAAAGCTCCCTGTTTTTGAAGCAGAAGAGGAAGGAGGGGTTGGGGGGGGGGGGGGGGGGGGTGGACTGTACGTGATGTACCCTCAGAATGTGGAGAGCACTGCTCTGCATATGGGGGTTGCCAGCTTCAGTTTGGCATGCAGAGGAAGATAGTGTCAGTGTGGTGATGTATGACCGGCCCCAACACAATCATTCTTAGCTTTCCACCTGAAATGCCTGATCCTCACATGCATTGGAGCTCAGAAAGCTTTTGTCACTGTCATAACACAGACAATGCACTCGTATGCTTCATTATCCTATTTGATAGATAAATGTGGAGAACATCCTGGACTTGTTTTGGCGGAAATGCTTGATAATCGAGTGTCTAAAGTGCTCTTTTATGTCTGTGCACACCTAAATGGCACTCCAGGAATATGCTTCTTGAAGTAAAATCCAAATGCTCTTGGAAAGAGGGTCATATTCAACACATGCACTAATGCAAAATTTGTAGTGGAGTGTTAGCAATTTTCTACAGAATTATTGAACACTTCTTTGGAAGTCCCAAAAGAGTTTTTTTTCCTTCCCTTTTTTTGTTTTGTACTGTTGGGTTTGCTTAATGGTATAGCACACGCTGAATGGTCGAGAGAGAGAGAGAGAGAGAGAGAGAGAGAGAGAGAGAGAGAGAGAGAGAGAGAGAGAGAGGAGAGAGAGAGAGAGAGAGAGAGAGAGGGGACTGTTACAGGAAGAGGAGTTGAAGTGCTGTACTTGATAGGTCATGTAAATGAGAAAATTCAGCAGCCGAACTGGAATAAAGCAGAAATTCCAAATCTTTTTTTTTCCCCCCCACACATGCTTACGAGAAAATCCTGTGCCACAGCGGAAAATGCGGAGAGTGTGCCAAGTCTTACTGCACACGACTTGCACAATGGGGTCACGTGACGCGGGTGGCAAGGAGCTTCACTGTAATTGCCAAGGAGAGCAAACCTGTGTAATAAATATAAGCCGATTACAGGGAGCCCGGCAGCGGAGCAGAGAGCTGTGCGATGGTGCTACGTGCTGTGTAAAACAAGCATTGTACCCGATGAATAAAACATGGAGGAAACGCCAGCCATGAAATTGTGTGTAAATGAGTGAGTTCTTGGCTTCACAGCAATTAACAGAGAGTCAGCTCAGAGCTCAGAGATGAAGCTGGGAAGCCGTGGTTAGGGGCAGCAGAGGTAATTACAGTGGGAGGAGAACGAATGCTCTCCCGCTACACCACTTTGCCGCATTGTGACTTCCCCCAACGTCCCTTACGTTGTCTTTTTTCATCTTTCCCTTTGATCACTTTTCCTTTGTCTCTCTTTCTCTCTCTCTCCCTTTCTCTCTGTTTTTTTTCCCCTCACAGAAATGCTTGCATGTGTTTTTTATAACATGTTAAGGAACGTATGTTTATAACATTTTGCAGTGGGAAACATCTAAAAGTGGGAATGCTAATGTAAAGTTAATCAGCTGCATTTTCATTGTGTCATTTCCTTGAATAATAAAAGAGACCCAACAAGTCTGTGGTAAAAGATTTAATCCTGTAACACATTCTAGAGTAATCAATTGCCATTGTTAGCCCATTCCTTTTCATTGTCATGTAGGGCTCAAGTAGAATGTATTTAAAACATATCAGTGGGAGGTCTGAGGGATATATTCATTGACACATCACCAACACATTTTTCAAATAATAAATAGAAAATACATTATTCTGTTTCTGATTAAACTATTTTAAATAGGCAAATCTGTTTCCGTGGTTTTTTTCATCAATATCTAAACACTGGTGAATTTACCACACTTTTGGCTCATGAAACAAACCTTGAATCAAGAATAGGTATTCTTTAAAAGGAAGAAAAAAAACATCAGTCTTATTCTGGACTGTAGTTGTTTACTGTACTGCTGTTTGTTAGTTTCAGAATGAACTAAAATTGTGTGATGTGAAGGGCGAAAGCATTGTATTATCAGAAGCCTGGCAACGAATATATCTGTGAAACATGTTAGAAACACAGAAATAGGCTTTCTCCTCAGCATGTTGGTCCTTGTGAAACCATTTTAACTTTGATAAAATCTGCCCTCCGCACTCACAACCATTTGTAATTTCTGCTATTGGGCCTGTGGTTTGCTTGTAATGTAATCTCATATAATTGCTAATGGAATACGGTTTTGCACGCATTTCTATCGGCTCATCTTTTGAGCCAGATGGACCGGTTTTTATTATCATTCGTAATGGAAATCTATAAAGGTATAATGAATTTTTGGCGATGTCACTTGTGATAACAAGACTTTCCAAGTTATCGCAAAACTGTGACTCGGGCTCACATAAATGTGAATTATGCCAAGAGCAGCCAAAAGCGTCAAGGTCACAGTGATTACGCTCCAGTATTTATTATGTTTTCCTGCTTTTATGTGGTTTCCTCAACAGCATGGAATCCACAATGTGCATCCTCTTTCAGTGGTCAAAGGGAGGCTGAATCAAGTTTACAGCCACAAGTCAACTGGTGTAAACCCGGAGATTGAAGTGTATCAGTCTTATTAAAAGATGTCTGCCAATCTGCTAATATTGTTTTTTCAGGGTGGTTTGGCATTTAGCTTGTTTTACATTCACCTAACTGAAATAGATACACACCTTTCTGACATGCGACCACCATTTTACTAGCATTTTGGGATTTGCGTCTGATTGCGGCAACAGTAAAATCTTGGGAGTAACCACAAAGGTTAAACTCACTCTTTCTGTGGGCGTTCCAGTTCCAGTATTGACATTGATTTGTGACGTCATGTTAGCTGAGGATAAGAAAGCCTTAAAAAAATGTTGCTGCAGCTGATAACTTCAGAGCTTTTGCATATTGCTGTGTAATGCTGTTTAAATGTTATTTTTAATAACAAAGAGAGTGTGGAACTATGGAACACATTACCAAAAGCATCAGGTTTATACTCACATTTATTTTAGGTATTTACATTCTGCGTAAAGTAGCATGCTAGACCTTTGAACCAGAGGAATTTGTTCTGACCTGTAGGCCACAGTGTATGTGCACAGTTGCCTTTTCCCTGTTTGGTGTAGGGTTTGTATATGTTAGCCCGCTGCTTTATTAGCATCTCCCCACAATACACAAGGCATTCTCCAGCATGACTGTTAATGTGTGGGGAACAGTCACTGCCTTTGGAGGGCACCAGAGGAGGGTATCAGAGGAGGGCACACACTTCCGCTGCAGTGCTCCTTATGTGGGTAATTGGTGTCTCACAGGGCACCACTGTTGATTTCAATGTTGGGAAAATTTTTGTTGTTTTTTAAAATTAATTAATTAATTTTTTAAAGGAACCACTTTTAATCATTTATTTAAAGTAAATTTGTCCATCAATTGCCAAGATAAAAACTGGCCTTCTAGCTATCTGAGTGGAATATTCTTTTTAATTTTAAATCTTTTATTAGTATTTAATTTTCTTTGATTGTGCCCTTGACTGGCTCAATGAATGAATGATCTTAATAGAATAAGTTGAACATTGCTAAATAATAATTAATAATCAATTGCTCTGATGTACAAACTGAAAAGTATACCCAACAATGGCAGGCATTGGTGAAGGCTCACACAAAACTGTTCATTGTCCACAGGCAACTAATTTAAGAAATACACATTTGAGTGACTTCTCTTTTCTGGTTGACTGGGCACCTGCAGTCTACCTGCAGCAGCTGAATATTTTCCTACAAAATGGTCCGCGCAGCTCAGCTGGTGGACTGGAGAATGAAAAAATGCAGTGGATGGTGAGATTAATTCCAGAGAGACTCAGTACAGTAAAACCCAGAGATATTATTGATGTTTCATTGAAAATAAATCACCCCAGACCTACTCCAAACTGTTCAAGCAATAAACTATGGTTCATTGATTTGTGACGTCATGTTAGCAGAAGATAAGAAAGACCTAAAAACGTTGGAGTTTTCTCATTTCAGCAACTGAAAACTTCAGAGCTTTTACATATTGCTATTTAATGCCCCTTCATGGCTGTCATTTTGATTTTGCCTTGTTTCAATTTTGTCATTTAGAAAATGACATTTACATGTAGTTGCTAGTAAACCGTTCATGCAATAAACTACTTGCAAAATATTGCAATTTAACTACACATTAAAAAGGAATTAATATTTTACCATATCAATGATATGTAGCATTTTCAGTTAAAACTTTTCATGCCATTAAAGTTTTTTTAGTGAAAATATTTTGAAGCTGCATGTTCAGTTAGCCATAGTTTAGGTCTTTCACCAAGGGTTTTATGTGAACATAGTGCAAAAGGGTACATACAATATTAAACAAATTCCCATGAGAAAATATCCTCTCTGTGCAATTTGATGTGTTGAACCCCATGCTGCATTATTGCTTCCATGACTCATTTGTGACTGTGGTTGTGTTTATACTGGACAGGGCAAGTCCCATTCTGCTTTAAAGAATGACCACTCTGTAACTCCGGTTGTGTTTATACTGGACAGGGCAAGTCCCATTCTGCTTTAAAGAATGACCACTCTGTAACTCTGGTTGAAATAAAGGTTTTATTAGCAGAATCATTGATGTGCATCACAAAAGCATGCGTGGCTGCCTGGAATCCATGTCAAAATCACTGGGAATTAACATTCAACACTGTGTAAAAAAAATAAATAAATAAAAAATTCAAAAAAACAATATACAGTATATATATACATTACATTACATTACATTCATTTAGCAGACGCTTTTATCCAAAGCGACGTACAGTAAGTGCATACAGAGACATCATCAAGATCACTACAGAACAGACAAGACAAAGCACATCCTTCCCATAATGTAGCAGCTATCCCTAGTAATGAACGTTGACTGTAGTTCACAGTAAGCTGTGGGTAAATCAGCAATACTACACTTCTATTCTAAATACTATTATAAACTATAATAAACAGACAGGAAAAACACAGGGAACTAGTAAACACAGGGAACTGATATTCCTAGGTTAGAATATCAGTCAAGGTGGAGTCTGAAGAAGTGTGTCTTCAGGCCTCGACGGAATGCAGGCAGGGTTGGAGTAGAACGTAGGGAAATGGGAAGTTCATTCCACCACTGAGGAGCTGAGGTGGAAAAACTCCGCAGTCGGGACGAGTGAGAGCCTTTGACACGGAGGGGGGGGAAGTGCCAGTCGCCCTGCTGTAGAAGTGCGAAGTGGTCGAGCAGGAACATAGTTCTGGATTAAGTCCTGCAGGTAGGCGGGGGCCTGACCTATTGGCTGCAGTTTAGGCCAGGGTCAGAACTTTGAACCTGATCCTGGCTGCAACTGGCAGCCAGTGGAGTGACCTCAGCAGGGGGGGTTACATGGGAAAATTTCGGGAGGTTGAATACAAGCCGGGCAGCTGCATTCTGGATCAGTTGAAGAGGCAGAATGGCGCAGGCCGGTAGGCTTGCGAGCAGGGAGTTGCAGTAGTCCAGGCGTGAGGTGACCATGGCCTGGACAAGAAGCTGGGTGGAGTAGGTGGTCAGGTACGGTCGATTCCTCCTGATGTTGTACAGGAGGAACCTGCAGGACTGAGCCGTCACTCTGATGTGCTCCTTTGAAGTCCAGCCGGTCCGTCCAGGACCACCCCCAGGTTCCTTGCAGAGCGGGAGGCAGCCACCACGGTCCCCATCAACGGTGATGGAGAGGTCATGTAGTGGGGAGGTCTTGTGTGGCGATGAAGAGGAGCTCTGTCTTGTCAAGGTTGAGCTTCAGGTGATGGGTAGCCATCCACTCAGAGATGTCAGTCAGACAAGCAGATATCCTCTCCTTAACCTGTGTGGGGTAGAGGGAGGGAAAGAGAGGAAGAGTTGAGTATCATCAGCATAGCTATGGTATGAGAAGCCATGTGAATGAAATCCTGAGCCAAGAGACTTAGTATAAAAAGAGAACAGCAGAGGACCCAGTACAGATCCCTGCGGGATTCCTGTAGACAGGGGATGGGGAGCAGAGACGGAACCCTTCCAGGAGACTTGGTAGGATCTATCAGTGAGATATGATACAAACCAAGAGAGGGCAGTTCCAGAAATGCCCATCTCAGCGAGTGTGGAGATCAGGAGTTTGTGGTTGATTGTGTCGAATGCCGCAGACAGGTCAAGGAGAATCAGAACAGAGGAGAGAGAGGAGGCTCTGGCAGTGGCGAGTGCCTCAGTCACAGCCAGGAGCGCAGTTTCAGTGGAATGGCCGGTTCTCAAGCCGGACTGATGCGGGTCAAGCAGGTTGTTCTGGTGGAGAAAAACAGACATTTGATTAAGGACAGCACGTTCAATTGTTTTGGACAGGAAGGGCAAGAGAGATACAGGATGGTAGTTCCTGACATCAGCGTGGTCCAAGCTAGGTTTTTTAAGGAGTGGGGTTACACGGGCAGTTTTAAAGGCAGCAGGAACATGGCCACAGATTAGGGAGGTGTTAATAATGGAGGACAGATATGGAAGGAGCTCAGCAGATATAGACTGGAGGACTACTGAAGGTATGGGGTCTAATGGACAGGTGGTTGCGCGATGGCGCGTCACCAGCTCGAGCACATCTGAGTCCTCCAGAATCTTGAAGGACGACAGTGTAGCGATGGGTTCAGTATGGGGGCATGTGGGGTGTCACCGGATGCGTGAAGGAGTTCCGGATCGTGGCCACCTTCCCCTCAAAGTGGGTCAGGAAGTCATCAGCAGAGAGGGAGGAGGGTGGAGGGGGGATGAGCAGGGAGAATAAAGTCTCTGAACCAGGACACTTATTTATCCTGATACATGTGCATTATGCACATAGGGTTGGCAGTGTAGTTACATTACAAGCATTTAGCAGATGCCCTTATCCAGAGAGACTTACACAACTTTTTAAGTTGTTTTTTACATATTATCCATTCATACAGCTGGATATACTGTATACTGAAGCGATTCAGGTTAGGTACCTTGCTCAAGGGTACAACGGCAGGGTCCTACCTGGGAATCGATCCTGCAACCTTTTGGTTACAAGGCCAGTTCCTTAACCATTATACTACACTGCCGCCGTATATACACAGTATATTTTCACCCAGTAAGGTTTGCCCAAATAGGTCAAATATCACATGATCACCATCATAAAAGAAGAAAAAGAACAAAATTATTGCCATTTTTGAGTTCAATACATAATCACAATTTGTGCACTATCAATGGTTCTTGGCTCTGGGACCAATAATCATCTAACTAAAAATGTGTGTTTTAATGTAATGCAATAATAACCTTTTTTTTTGGAAATACTAGATGTATTGTGATGCAGACAGTATACTGTATAGACTTATTAGTTTGCTTTGCCAGTGCCTCCATATGCTCTCAGAAGAACCAATTAGTCAGCAACAATCCACATCCTTTCTTTATGTTGATCATAAGTTGGCAAACCTCTTGATGTCCCTGTGTAAAGGCTTGGAAGCTCTCAAGGCCAAATGCTCTAGGTAGGTGTTTATTACTAAAAATACACCATATGAAATGTAGATATGTTCTTTTTTTCGGTATGCAATTCCTTCCATTTATGGACAAGCATATCACTTCCTCCACTGAGATAATCACCTGTTCGCCTGGTGTTTTAACTGGTGGGTGATGGTACATGATGTAGATGACAGCATTAACGGCATCCCATTATATTCCAAGCCAGGTACGTTGCATGTTAAATTATACACATGCTGTAGCCACAGCATTGCGCTCTGTTTTGATTAGAATGATATGCCCTGACTCTAATTGGATGGTTTATTCCCTTGCCAGGTCACACTATACACTTTCAGAAATGGTCAGCCTACCGCTGAAAATGATTTCCCAGGAATGCAATTATGATGGCTGTGCTTTTCGAATTGAACCTTAAAATAAACAGATTAATTGCTATGGGCAGGCCTGGATTCATGAAGTGGCGAATTGTTTACCTTCCGAAGGATTTTTATAGGACACTTTCAGAAAAAAAGTGCCTAAAAAAGGTACAAATGCTTGACACTGGGGTGGTACCATATAGGTATAGGTACATAAAATTCTCCCTGGCCAGCAATGTATAATTCATTTGTACATTTTTAACTTTTAAAAGGTACTTATTATACTGACAAATATTGAACTCTATGGAAAAATAAGTCAGGAGAAAAAAACCCTTCAAGTTATCCATCCATATCTACTGTATTTCTGGCAGCAGAGTGATGGTTTAAGGCTTGTTTGATATGTCAGACACTTGATGACTTAGAGCCATTTAGCCAACCATGTGTTTTATACTGTTCCAGTGTAATTTACAGCTAAATCTAGTCCCACCCCCCAATTCCCATAGAGATAGATTCAAATGCAGAGATGTTATAGTATCGCTTGTAAGAGTACCAGAAAATAAGATAAGAATCTTTTGATGTTGTTGGGTCACAGACATCAGGAAGTCATGGCATGCAAAGGATATGTGGCCAAATATTAAAAAAGATTACTTGATTCTATATATAAATGCATGGGTGCCAATAATTGTGGCACACATGGTTTTGTTAAAAATAATTATTTCTTGATGAGGGATTTTTTTTTTCTCTTCAATTGAAGGTTGGATTTTTCTCATTTTTTTAGTGTGAGATTAAGCTAATTCACCAAACAGTACATTTTTTATAACCCTTTTTTACTCATCTTTACCAGGGGTGCCAACGATAGTGGAGGGCACTGTATATAATAAACAATAATTAATTAAAAATTGCATTGAGACATTGATCACTCTTTAGAAAATGTCTTGTTTCATGAATCTAGAACTCTTTGCTTTGCAAGTTCAAGAACTGTAACAGGGACAGGAGTATAATGGAGAAACCGTACTGTCAAAATAATGCCATAGATATCAAGTGACCTTGGACAGCCCACTCGACCGATATGATCTCTGGAATACGTATTCTGCCATTCAGGAATAAGGAGGAATGCCATGGATGCACCTCAGCTCCCAACTGTCACTTCCTCTAAAATGTACACCCGGCCTCTCGGCTTGTAAAGAACAGATTGGTTCAATGCACCACGTAAAAGGCGCTGCCAGGACAAGTATGGCTTTATTGCTTCAATAGAAGATTTGATTATGAGAACAACACAAAACACACACAAATACTCACACGCACGCACGCACACACACACACACACACACACACACAAATGTTCATGCACACACACACGCACATGAATGCGTGCACTCACACACACACACACACACACACACACACACACACACACACACACCACACACACACACACACACACACACACACACACACACACACACACACACACACACACACACACACACACACACACACACACACACACACAAATTTTATTGTTAAATTCAATCTTCCCGCTGACCACTCAAGGCAACATCTGAAGGAGGTAAGGTGGGGGCTGAGGGCTGAGATGTAGGGCATTCAGCATTTCTGCCCACTCCAGCGATGTAGGGATCGCGTGTCCAGACTGTTTTGACGCAAGGCCTCATTCTGCCATACAGGCACTACATAATGTAGCCTGAGTACCAGATTCAGACACATTGCCCCTCATTCCCACAAATAGATTTTTCTTTTTTATTTAAACAGTAAAAATGTTGATGTAGAGCATTCCCCTGAGGCAGATTTAGCCTCAGTTTCCATCTGACTGTTTAAATTGCATGGTGGAAAGTTGAGAGCCTGGCAGTGTGTTAACCGGGCCACAAATTAGCAACAAGAGTCAGAATTATGGGCCCAGATGTCCAGATCTGACTTACTTCAATTCAATTCACTTTTACTTCTATAGCGCTTTTTACAGAGAACTGTCACAGAGAAACTGACAAAGACAATAATTAGGACAAAGGCAAGTTCCTGTCAATAAGATACACATTGCAAATTTCAGTTTTAATTCACATGAGATGGTAGCACTTTGCATTCATTGAAGTAAGCAGTGATGCCTGTGTAGTTAAGAGGCTTTATTGAGTAACTCCAACATAGGTAACATGGAACAACAGTTAGTGGCATTCTTAATTATTATTATATTGTTAGTGATATTACAACAGTTAGTGGTATTCTTAATTAGTATTATATTGGCTGTGGTTATTATAACAGTTAGTGGCATTCTTAATGTGAAACAAAGCCATTTCATAAAGACACATTAGCAGGAAAGGTGTTGCGTATTGTGAAGATGTGGCCTATGAATGTAAATAAAATATTTCAAAATATAATAAATGTGTAATTAAGAATACCGCTAACTGTGTTCATGTTACCTACGCTTGAGTTACCCAGTAATGACCTCTTGTTACTAAATAGGTATAGTGTAACTTACTGTAAAATGTTACCCATGGAACATTTGAGAGGATTTTTTTTAAACCTGATTTTTCTTTCTTTTGCAATATGAAGTGTGGGTCCCAGAATCTCAGTGTTTTCATGAAAGCTAATTTTTCTGAAATTTCTCAGTTTGTGTCTGCCAAGCACTGTTCAGCTCTGTTTTGCTGTAAATAGCTGTTGGGAAATATAAAGGCCCTTCACTGAGATGGGTTCAGAGTCAGATTAAAAAATAATATGGGGCCTCTGTTCTCCAGTCACAGTGAATATGAATCAAATAACAGAAGGAGCTGTGCAAACTCTGAATTCTGCCTATCAAGGCCATTTTTGAAGAAGACTGCTGCAGGTTGGAGATTGAGGGCAATAGGTGAAAACAAACACTTTAAATTCTGGTTTAAAAGGCTATTTTCAGTGTCAAATTAAGTTTAAACTTTATATTGAAAAGAATATATACATACATGTGTAAGCATAAGGGACAAGTAATGTCCTGCAGATGTTCTGTGATTAAATAAAAAAAAAGAAACATTGACATTTGTGGTTCATTTGAATTTCAATACAGTATAACACTTTCAGAAGCACGTTGATGTACAAGATTATGATACAAAAAATGTGAACAGCTCACAGAGTCTGGGCTTGCTTCTATTTCTGTTGTGCGAAAAGCATAATAAAGTCTCCTAAAGAGTATACAAGTACACCACATTACCAATACCCAAATCCATCTATGTATGTCTCCATCAATGGTGTTTGCTAAGTGCAGAGACAAAAAAATGTAATGTAATGTAATGACATGTAAAAGTCTTCAATGTTATCTATGCTAGAGTTTGGACCAGTGCTTTCGGGTCAGTTCAGAAGCCCCGAAATGCTGAAGAGGGGGGGCTACTCCATTGAGAAGAGAGGACAATAATACAGGTGGCGAGACAGCTTTGGGGATTTTGGGATACAGTTACTGTACAGTGTGTGGTATGTAGGTGGGGCCGAACAGGGGTTTTCAAGTTTTCACAGTTCAATATTTGGGGGCTGGAATATAATGGCCTATTGTTGTAATCATTTATAGAGTAAGTCCCGGGGGTCCATTTATCAGGTCCTGGCAGTAGAGGGCCACTATGTTAATAATGTAATAGATATCCTGCCATCTCATGCATCATTGTGCACTGTGGGGGGGGGGGGGGGGGGGGCTGCTCTTTCTGTAATATGGACCCATAGAGTTAAACGTATGTGTAGTGTGTGTGTGTGTGTGTGTGTGTGTGTGTGAGTGTGCATGTGTCTGTGTGTGTGTGGAGAAGGGCCGTACGGGACAAAGGATGGAAGCTGGGGGGAGGGGTGGATGAGGGTATTATCTGTACGTGTTATAACTGATGACAACTTCCTGCGCTATGATCTTCAGATAGCACCAGCGCAGTCACATGGGATTGAGGATTGAGGGGTCTTGCACTGTTTTATTTTGCATCCCCAGCGCCCACACCCCAGCAAACGTTCTTTTCACGGCTGGCAGATTTGTGGCAGTTTGTTATCGGATGTCATGCGTTCTGTTGGAGTCGGCTTGGAGACGCAGGCCACAGGAGGCACAAGGTCATCGGCCCGCATGTCTCTGGGCAACCCCCAGATGATTACACCCCGCTCCCATTGGCCATCTGGCCACCTGTCCGGATGATCGCAAACCACTTATTCAAAATTGGATCTTTCCTTGTACCTACAGCACAAGGAAATATCGCTACATTGCGTTATAGTCTTTCAGACGCCCCTTACAACTCAGATGATTTAAAGTGCAAACAATTTTTTACACATGCTGAGAGCCATTTAAAAGTGGTTGGATTTACACTGTGATTTAGCATTTGTTTTCCCCCCAGGTGCTCTAGCTAACTGAACCACACTGCCGTCAGGGTGTGTGGGGATTGTAATTGTGATCATGTGGCTTTATTGACGTATATTTCAGCATAAAAACAGGCTTTGGACTTGATTAATCTTCCAAACTACCATGAAAAAAAAATTAATAATCAACCAGAAAGCATTAAAGAATGCATTTAAGAAATAATAATTTCTTATGAAATGTGCATTGAACAAAACAAAACAGAACGAGTGAACCAATAAAAAACCTGTGTGAAAAATTCTGCTGAGAGACGCTCATGAAAGCGAGTGAAGTTTATCTCATCGCTGTGTTAACTGGAAAAAGCAAAGCCACGTTCCTGAGTTATGTTCTTATCCCAGTACTATAAATGAGTTGGGGATAAAACAGGACACAGAGGTAAGAAAGTTGGATCCAGGGCAGCGGAATGGACCATAGATTTAAATCTGCGCCATTGTACCCTTGAGCAAAGTTTATTTTACCTCAATTGCCGCTCATAAAAAAAATAGGCGGAGAGAGAATGACAAATACAAAATTGTAAGTTTCCACATGCTGAGAAAATTAATTTGAAAAAAAAAAAAAAATGGGTCCAGGTACTGCTCACAGAGTGATGGATGTGAAATTATGATTACACATCGTAGATTAATTTTTATGATATAATTGAATTGAGCTTGTACTGCTGTGGTGACCTCCTCACTTGGCGGGAAGGTCAGAGTGCTGTAATCAACACAGCGCGGACGGCTTGCACAGCTTTGTGTGTTCAGTGCAATAAAACAAACGGAATAAAAGAGTACTTTACTCTTAAGTTTCTCATAAGCGTGAGTCCTCCTCAAAATGTCATTTACATAATTTATATTTGCAATTGAGATATACTGAGAAAGATGTAGACACACGTATGCGCACACACGAAACACACATGCATACGCACGCACTCACACACACACAAAGACAGACACACACATACATGCACGCATGCACACACGTGCATACGCATGCACAAAATGTCACACACTGATCAAATTTAAATTCACACTCATTTAATTTTTTTATGTCCCCTGAATTGTACAGATGTGTCAAAATCTTAAAACTCGTGTGAAAACTGTCAGTAAACCACTGTATACACTATTCAGTGACAGTGCTCTTTTTTTATGGGTTCTGCCAATTAGCGTTTGCTCCCACTCACAGTAAGGGTACATGTGGAACTGCATGTAATGTGGGGATGAAATCACCACAGACATGTGCAGTCGCCACGCTGGCCATGCAGGAGCCATTTTGTGCCAGGACACCTTACACCAGCTAAAGTGGCACTGCAAACATCACCAAACTGAGAGAGCGATTAGGCAGACACATTTTCTGCAAAGCCATCAGTCCGCTGAGTCTGAAGCTTGCATAAGTATCATCCCCCAAACCACCCCCTCCCCCTGCCTCCCCCTGCCTCCCCCCACTCCGGGCACACGTTGCAGGTGTTCCTGTTGATTAAGCAGACCTGTAAGAGCTTTCAATCCCGTCACTAATTTCACAATCCGGAGCTGTGTCGCCCGCACTAAGCTTTCAGCAATAAAATGACAGGAAAGCTTTTAAATGATTACGGTGGCTCTGTTCTCACAAGACTATTCAGTGAGGCAATTTTGAGAAATTTGTGTGTCATTAAAATAGCATGTGGCAACGGACGTACGAGTGTCTGTGAGTGTGTGTTCCATTTTTGAAAATATATATTATATTTCAACTCCTAGGAAATCGCTTCTAGCAGTTTCCATGACAACACATGGGCAATCACATTTTGTGATGTTATTTTTAAAGCTCTACATTAGTCCTGTGCTTCTGATGCTTGGGCTCTTTAGAAACTGAATCCTGATGAGTGCCATAACACCAGCGGTGGTTTTTTATAGGAAGGCTTTTTGAAAGCATGCATTCAGGGAAGTGATTTGAACTGGAAAATCGGGGGTCAATAACTGAAGAACAAACACACAGACACACGCCGCAATAATTAGCCAAGACAGAGAAAATGTTTAATTTCCCCCTTGATTGCAAAGCAATTAGTGAATGAGGTCTGGTAAAAAAGGGGGTCAACAGGCAGATAGTATACACTCTAGAGAGCTAAAGGTTCTCAAAGCTCTTTTCACTTGTGACAACGGCTTGAGATACGTAGATCTTTGATCTACATAATGCTTGTGGGTGAAATTAGATCATTTCCACTCTTGTAAACCAAAATTTTACAACCAAATTATCTTGTAAATTTTTTTAAGTATTCTAATTTCTAACATAATACAAATGTCTTGGATGACAAAAACATGTTCCAGTAAAAATATCTATCTAATTTTTTACATTTTGAATGTCCCATCGTAGACTATATGGTTCTTGAGATTAAGGCCAGAGATTCATGTCCTCTACTGGGGGACTACAATAGATTTCCAGGTCGTAGGAGGTTATTTAACCTTTATTTAACCAAATTAGATATATAATCTCTTATTAAAAGGGAGCACTGGCCAATAAGGCAGCAAAAAAAAAAAGACGAACATTAAAGGTACACAATGGCAACAAAGAGTATCGATAGTTCAAATAAAATTAATTACACACTTCCAGCATTGCTTTCGGAATTCTTCATTTAAATTCTTTCCATGGAACTCAGGACAGAGTGTGTATTTTTGAAGGTTATTCCAGGACCAAGGAACTGGGAAGTAAAGCATTTTTTATTCTTGGCACATGAAATTTAAGCAAGGATTGAGAGTGTATATATACAAAGGTTTTAATGCACAAAGATGTGATGGCAGAATATCAAATACAGCCTTGTAAATTGAAATATACTGATTATTTTTTATTTTTTAGTCGGCAGTTCACCAAGAAAGACAACATATGATACAGTAGGCAGTGTAGAATAAGGAGTTTACAACCTGTACAAACTGGTACAGCCTTACAAGGTTATATGTAGGCTTGGCAGATTTCTAATTATATGGGTGAACGTGGATAAGTGATGTTTCCATAAAACCCACACTGCCCAGCAGGAAAAAAAAAAGCCATCGATAAATGTCAAATCTGAAAGTGCAACCAAGATCCTTGCTGTTTGTGTCACATTTGAAAGAAGGATATAAACTGAGAGTATTGCGCTTTTTGAATTTGCAGGTTCTTTCTGTTTAATTACATCTTCTGCAGTGGCAGGCTTCACTAGAGTTCAGATGTTGAAACAGAACTGAGGAGGAAGTGAAGAAACTAATTTTTCAAAGTCTTTCGAAGTCTTTTTCAAAATCCAGATCCTTTTTTTTTTTTCCTTTCGAGCTACAGGCTTTTCCTGTTTAGCACATTGACATATATGAAAGTAGGCCTACTTTATAAATGTCACAGGAATTAATGCAATTTATTTTAATTTGTAGGCTACTTTTGAAAATATATATCTTCATGTGCGTGGAGCCGTATCGGTTTCACATAAATCTTTCAAAATAAAAGCCATCTTTACGTTTAAAATGTGTTTATTTAAATGGAAGGTCTTATATTTTTTCCTGATGCTTTAATCTGTTGTGAGCAAGGTCACAAGTAATTATTTGGGTGTTCATTCAAGAAGATCCTGCTATTTCCTCTCTCTTATCTGGTGGCTGCAGCTTGTTCCACGAGCATTTTACCCAAAAATAAACAATTAATAGCACCTGGTTGCGCAATGCCTTGTAAATGAGTTTTGTATGAATACAAAAAGAAAAAAATAACTTAATTAAGTTTCCAATTTGACAAATAAATAAATAAAAATAAATGAAAACATGATAATTGATTTTAGCCAAGCCCAGCTATACAGAATTTTCCATAAGTAAACACCCCCTTTATTATGAATAGGAAATAAATAAACGCATGAATAAATATGAAAATGTTTTGATAATGGGTATAAAGTTGTTTGATTTTCATGGCTGCTGCCATTGTTTCAAATATACAGTATGTTATTATGTAATTTAACAGTGGCTACCTCTTTTAGTTCCTTTTGCAGAACATGAATTACTACGTGGTAACTACTTGCATAATTGCTGCATTTTAAGTCTGTATAAGCAACCAGACACTTGCCTAATTGTTTCCTTGAAAGTTAGTCTCAAGTCCTGCATTCCTCTGAAAATAATCTATTTGGTTCTTCATTCAAAGAGAATGTTTCATTGAATCCTCAGCAGACAGCCCAGCGGTGAGCATTTCAAAGAATTGTGTGTTGCAAGCCAAGGCTTGTCAGTGCAGAGGTCAAGATTATGGGCATGGCGCACCTGTGAAATTTCTCTCACTTAAAACTTAATTTCTGGGTTGGTCTTCTTGTATTTTCTTCCATGGAAGACACACCTACATCTAAAAAAACAAAAGAAACATGACTGTAACTATAATATGCCTTCATCCTTTTTATGGTTTTCTGTTGATTACTAGGGGCACAATAGGCCACGTGGTACTGGTTTACTGAAGGTTCTTATGCCAAAGTTCAGGGGACAAGGACAGATAGACACCAAGTTCATCAAGTTAACACATTCTGACCTTTAATGTAAAACTCCGAAACCATTTGACCATTAGAGGCAACAGGTAGGAGATAAAGAGGGGGATGAAATCATGGCAACATGGCTTTTCTGACGTCACATAATTTCAAGTCAAGAGAGAGAGAGAATTTCACACTCCGAGTCAAGTCAAGTCAAGGCACAGTTAAACATGTTCATGTTCCATTACACCAGAAATTAACTCGTAAATTTCCAAGTGCGACTGAAATATCTAAATGTGGTCTGAAATTGTAAAGCATTTGAATTAGCAATACAACGTGTATTTGGCATAGAATCATGCACCAAAAAGTCAGAATCATGCACTGAAAACATCAGGAATGATATTGCAGTAAATTATATTTATACTGACTCGTGTCATTTTTAATGACTGATCTCCATGAATTTCACCCCCATACTCTGTGCTTATGTGAGCGCTAACACAATAGTTTTCACTTGTCTCGGTGAGAAAAAACTCACCATGACATTTGTTTCTAAATTACTTTGTGTAGGAAAAGTAGCCTCATGTGATTTTATTAAGTCTGACACATAGTGCAGTCAATAATATCTTAATCATTTGGTCACGAGAACGGTTACAACTGCTTCCGTTTGCATAAAAGATCATGAAAAATGAAACTCTCAGGCACATATATTGAACTGTTTGAGGTAAATGTGTATGTGTGTACACAGAGGAAGGAGTACAGAATAAAATGAGTGTATCATGAAGGTGGGTGGTCTGGGAATGCCTGGAGGCCAGGGTCAGCGGGGGTAGACAGATTGGATCTGGGCACATATATGTATCATCTGCCTGCTTATGCTGTGTGTATTAATGATTGATAATATCGTTTTGTAAAGACTGTTAAAGTTTCACTTGATGGTGGGCACGCTTAGTGTGAAACCATTTTTCATTCTCAATGCCCCCCCCCCCCCTTTCTCCATCTCCCTCTCCCGCTCTTTCTCTCTCTCTCTGTCCCTCTTCCTCCTTCTCTCTCTCTCCCCTCTCTCCCTCCTTCCATCCCTCTCTCTCTCTCCTGCTCTAGAGTGTTAAATGCCCCATTCACTGGCACTTATCATATCCAGGAGCTGGAGGCTATTGAAACGCAGTGGTCCCCATTTGTTATCTGGTACTGGTTGAGGCCTGGTCTAAAATCAGTGCCAAAGGCTGTGGGGCCCCCCTCTGCTTGGGCTGCGAATGTCCCCTCGTTGTCAGGCAATACAAACACCGATCTGTGGTTTGTCATTATGTCTGTGGAGAGTAATGACCGGCTGTGGTGTATGGCGGAGCTGTCCAAGGGCTTCTCATCCATTTTGGCGAAGCAGGGGTCTTTCCACAAGCGGTGCAGGGCTTCCATCCATAACACTCATTGTGATCGGCCCTTTATGGCTAATGGTAGCACGCGTGGTAAGGTCCATTTTTGTCCCTCCGTTTGTATGTTCTCAGGGAGATCCATTGAAAGATGGAAGAAATTAATGCAATTTTGTATGAAGGTATCTTCTCTTAGAGGTTCTGTTGGT
Organism: Synaphobranchus kaupii; assembly: GCA_029718625.1. Classification (NCBI taxonomy): domain Eukaryota; kingdom Metazoa; phylum Chordata; class Actinopteri; order Anguilliformes; family Synaphobranchidae; genus Synaphobranchus; species Synaphobranchus kaupii. The sequence continues at coordinate 120,070,590 of CM056377.1, forward strand.
CAAACACAGTAAGATATGAGCCTACAAACACTTCTCTTGACTTTTTCATAGTGATTGGATTTTTTCTACACCAGATTTCTTTCTTTTAACGAAGCCGTGGCATTTGACTTGCTGGCTCAGACTAAATGGCTGCTAATCAGAAAATATATTTTCATGTCAGTTAAAGTGAAGCAAGCTATCTAGCTACTGACTAGGGATAAAGCTACAGTAGCTATCCCGTGACTGAAGTTGAGTCACTGAACAAACATGGGTGCTACAGAGCACTTGAGTCACAGGGCGCCTAGCACGAAATCACGTGACAAACTTAGCAGGAGCAGTCATTGGGCGTTATTATGTGTCGCCTTGCCAATGCTCTGCTGTTGTACCATCTCCAGTCTGTTGTGTCCCTGTCTTGCCTCTTGCATAAAAACGGCACTTTACTGTCATCCACAGACTATTCACCTCCACACGGGCAGTAAGATCCCTGTCAATTGTACATCATCCGTGTCCCCTCTCCAACTGTTACCATCTCGTCTTTCTACCTGAAAGAAAAACCCAAAGCAGGATGGACTGTCCTCCTCTCCTTTTAAATAATTACACTCATCTGCGTCTGGTGTGTGCCAACATTTAAAACAAAAAACAGACAGAAAATATGTCATTGTAATTAATTCCATTATAATAAGTACGACAAGTAATACTTCGAAACTCATTTTATTAACTCGCAATTATCATTGTCAATTATGAACAACAGTAACATTAATTACATTTTGGTAATGTAGTTGATCTTTCTGCCCCTTAGTCTCAATTGTGCGTTGTGTTTCTCAGAATTGTGCGTTGTGTTTCTCAGAATTGTGCGTTGTGTTTCTCAGAATTGTGCGTTGTGTTTCTCAGAATTGTGCGTTGTGTTTCTCAGAATTGTGCGTTGTGTTTCTCAGAATTGTGCATTGTGTTTCTCAGAATTGTGCGTTGTGTTTCTCAGAATTGTGCATTGTGTTTCTCAGAATTGTGCGTTGTGTTTCTCAGAATTGTGCGTTGTGTTTCTCAGAATTGTGTGTTGTGTTTCTCAGAATTGTGCATTGTGTTTCTCAGAAAGCCTCATTGTAATCATGAAACTGTAGGGCTGTTATGTATATAATCCTTATTTAATTTAAAACTTAAATCATTAAGACATTGTGTTGGTAGCTACCGACCAACAGTAGATAACCTACAAACAGGAAGTAACTGTTTTGGTATCACTAAAAATTTTTATTTTTTAAATGTGAGAACACAGCTCATAAAATATCTTTTTCCAAAAGATTGCTGAGTCCTTGGATCTGGGCATTTAATATACTGTAAAAGCAGATATTTGAAACTGGGAAAATTGGTTGTAGAAATCATCCTTGCAATACATGAACAATTTTGTATGGCTACTTTAGTATGCATTTATGGTACGATGCTTGCCGACTACAGAAGAGAGTTCATTTTTATAGAATAGATTTGATTAGGTTCTTCCTCCACAAAAAATGCACACAATGTGGAAAAATGATTTCACTTTCCCAGTTCCTTACTATTTTTGTATCTCTGACACAGCATGTTGCCTGCACAAAGGGATATTAGATTTAAGAAGAAAATAAATGTAAAAAAGCTAATGATACCCACAAACAACAGGAAATTGATTCCTTATCTATCAATTCCTTGGCTGTATGCACACAACATCACATGTAACACTATAACCTGTGGGTCTGCAACTGTACCATGCACGTATTATTATTTCAGTCATCAAAAGTTCTTACTATATGGAAAATGTACAGTATATGTGCAGTACGTGTGAATTAGCCTAGCGGTCATTCTAGGGCCAATGTCAGTAACTGATATTTAGCTGGCCATACTGACCGATGTCTCCCTGTTTTACATTATAGCACATTATATGCAAACCGCAACCAAATGTCGCCGTTCATGGTGGAAGTAGATGAGCAGAGGTGTCAACTTATGAAGGAAAAATGTAACAAATTGTATTTGTATTCCAAAAATACTTGCTTATTGTATTTTTAAGCAGAGTCCAGAGAGCTACTGAATCTGTTTAGCATTTCTTGTGAGGTTTGGTGGTAAAAAATGATAAAAAATAAATATGAATAAAAGTGGTTCAGATGCAACAATGATTAAGCTTTTCGAGCTTGACATTTCATTGAATTTACAGCATCAGCGTGAAATGAGTCACCTCTCTGGGAATGTACTTTCAATCATCATATCGGCCATAATATTAATTTATTGTCTAAATACAATCTTGATTGAATGGATAAATAAAACACAGAAAAGTTGTTACATTTTAATGACCACTTTCAATCACCCCATACTATAGACAGCTTGTCAAACTTGAAATGGGCCCTCGTTTTTTTTGACTTAATCCTTAGCAAGTCCTTTGTGACTGTCACAGACAGTTAGTCCTTTAAATCTCAAGCTCCTTTATATTAGATATTAAGTGTCGCAATGAAACATGTAGGTACATACAGGTGAGCAGGAAGTATCCGCCCACAGTACAGGTGGAGAAAGCCACTGAGGTATTCTCAGACTGCGCAAACAGAATATTTGGCTAAAAGTCTCCTCAAAAATATTTTATGGACAGTCACAAATTTAAAACTAAAAGCCTCCACTAAACAGTGATATGTCTCATGGTCACAGTCACCAAGGGGACGGAGAGCAATGCAACTAGGAAGCGTGGCACGTTTCAGTCAAACACAAAGGTTAATGCACAAGTCATTTCTCAATGTTTTACTGTGCCATTGATTCAAAAATAATTTTTGAAATACGTATTCATGGTTGGAAATCTTACTTCATCTGAAGATTATAAATTAATATAAACTGTATTTGTTTTAAAAAAATAAAATAAAATAAAAAGGAACTTGCCAGTATTTTATCATCCATGGCCCTACATGATAGGGTCACTTGGTACCTGGTTATATAAAGGTCACTATAAAACTTTTCTTATTAAAAAGGCATTCAAGTTGTATGGGTATGAATGTGTAATCTACACATACCTACATATGTGTAGTGTATACATCTGTAAAGCAAGCAAGGAAGTGATTTATTCACTGAGTTCCATGTTGAAATTCATGTCCAATACAAAGCAATGCCCCCCCCCCCCCCCCCCCCCCCCCCCCCGCCGCCCCCTGCCCCCCTCACACACACACACACACACACACACACACACACACACACACACACACACACACACACACACACACACACACACACACACACACACACACACACACATTTTTGCATGCTTCCAATGCCCCAGGGGTGTGTGGGGGTCATCGCTTCTCAAGGTTGTTTCTAAGACAACTTAAATAGGCCATTACTACCACCATTTCCACTATTCAGAAAGCTCCTTGTGAGATAGCCCAAGGTTGGAAAATAGAGTAGTGTGTTTATATTATTGCTTTCAAATGTATGTGTTTGCCACAAGGAGATTTTGTTTGCTTTCGTCACAGAGTGTGATTTTGTTATTCTGTAGCTTCTCTCTCTCTCTCTCTCTCTTCCATACAGCCCTGGCACCTGTGATTGGACAGGGGCACAGCAGAAAACATCTTGGAGAACTTGCATGACAAGACCTTATGCTAATCAATTAAATCATTTCTACTTATACTTATGAATATACTGTACATTATTAGTTGAATGGTCATTATACAGTCAAGTATTCTTAGCATGGTCTCATGTAAAAACAAACAAAAAAAAGCTTTGTAAAGCATTTATAAAGCTATCATACAGTGCATTGATACATGTAATAGTTTATACATGCTTTATAATGTGGTTAAGAACTGACCAATCAGAGGTGCACTGGAAGCAGAATACAATATTCCCATGTACACTGGCAATGACCCTTAAATGGGCAGGTTTTCTTACTGGCTGTAGAAATCAGCATTTATGTGCATTTTGATCAGCGTGTGTTTGTGTTTTAAATTTTCTATCACAGAGAGAGAGAAACGTTGGAGTGCAATAGGCTGAATGCTATATCAATCTGGTTTTTGCTGCCAATTGAGGAAGAAGGGGTGGGACTTTAGCAAAGTGCAGGCAGCCTCTCATAGATGCACAGTGACAGACATCTCTGCCCTACAAACCTCGTCGCTTGTTTCGTTGCTTAGCACCAGGGATCATTACGTAAAATAAAACCAATGAGGTTAAAACACAAAGCCTGTTTTACCCATAATGCTTACTACGACCATGACATGTGGAGGCTAACAAGCTTACTTTTAGTAACCTGCTGGCTCACTGGCTGGTGGGAGAATGCAGCATCAGTTTTAGGTGTACACATAACTTGTCACTTTATTACACTTAATAATGTATACACAAATAATGTATATAATAAAGTCTCTGAACCAGGACACTTATTTATCCTGATACATGTGTATTATGCACATAGGGTTGGCAGTGTAGTTACATTACAAGCATTTAGCAGATGCCCTTATCCAGAGAGACTTACACAACTTTTTAGTTGTTTTTTACATATTCTCCATTCATACAGCCGGATATACAGTATACTGAAGCGATTCAGGTTAGGTACCTTGCTCAAGGGTACAACGGCAGGGTCCTACCTGGGAATCGATCCTGCAACCTTTTGGTTACAAGGCCAGTTCCTTAACCCTAGTTCAATGGTTAGTTTAATTACATGAAATGTAACTAGTCGCTATGAATGCGAGTGTCTGCTACATGCCAGACTGTTATGTAAAATGTATACATGTTTACATATCTCTAGTTCTAGTTTGCTTACCATGTTACATTAACGTTTTTGTAAGTCACTTTGGCTATGAGAATCTGCCACATGGCTAAACTGTAAATAGCATATGTGCTGATGCACTTCTAGAGTTATGATTGGATTTACAAGATGGGAAATCATTGCAGTGGCCACCGATACTACATAACTTCACAATATACAACGTATTAAAATATAGCCTACAATAAATATAAAACCATAATGACAAATCATTTTTATAGAGCTGTAGCCAATATTCTTTTGCAATCTAGATTTATGTTTATTTTTCTTTTAATTATTACTGAATTGGCTATTTACATTTAAAGCATAGTCCATGATGTTCAGAATCATAGTTTTAAACAATGTTAAGAACCTATTGAACAATTTGATTGTTATGGGGAAGTGCTTTATTTTAAAACTTTTATGAGGTTTATGCTTTCATGTGTATGTACTGTGTGTGTGTGTGTGTGTGTGTGTGTGTGCACATGTGCGTAAATGCGCATAATCACGTGCACATACATGTAGGCGTGCATATGTGCATTGGTGTATGAGGTGCCTTCAATTATTGTGTTGTATATAATCTTGACTGATGTGATTTGTGTCTTGAATTATTTACACCTCAATGGGACTGGAGGGGTTTGAGGTTGCAATGATGCCAGTAAGGCTAAGAAGTAAGACAGAGATGTGTCCTCAGGAGAAACCAATAACTAATAATTAATAATAATTCGCATTTTTATTTTGCTAGCATGAAGGTTTCGCGATGGCTGAGGTGAATGCCATCACTCCTGCAAAGAACATGCCTTCTCCAGAAACAGTCCCAGTTTGTCAATGCAGTCCAGGCTATTTATCATGCGCCATTTTTTTCAGCCAGTCATTTAGGGCACTGCGCCGGCTGAATTTCTCACTTACACGGTTTAAAACAGGAAGCGGGCAAATGGATTTGACACTGTAATATAATGAAATGAAATCTTTCTTTAAAACTTCTGACTCTCTCAACCAGGAGTCATTTGTGCCTGCATGAATGATTACAGCTTTTCTTTTCTTCTCATATCGCGTGAGACACATTCCTTACCAGGCTCTGCGTTTGGTATCATGCTTGTGAATTCTGAGCTTTTAAAGCATTTTTCTCAGAGGCTAATGTAGGATCAGGTACATTTATTGTGTAGGATCAGGTGCATGTGGCGGTAGAAATAAACAGGACCCAAAGAAGACCTTCAACTTCTACACATTAGAAAGAGCCATTCAAAAGGCATTCAAGTTTATGGTCCTGACTTATTTTAATTAAGCAACAGAACGGTATTATTCGTACTTGAATTGGCTGAATGATGAAAAAGTATATTTCATTTAACAAAGGCATAAATTAAAGAAACCACAGGACCGTACTGTAGACTGCTGCAGATTACAGCTTCAGTTAGGTCTTCTTGTCAAACAAGATTGCATTCATCCTTGCTCCCTTTTCTACATAATTTTCAAACACACATGCCATAGAGGTGTAATTCATGTTGTAATGATGGCTGATGTTGAATTGGCCTTTAGCACATTAAACAGGCAGGAATGATCAATCAATTAATCAAAAACCACCTCTTCAGTTTCTACAGCTCTGCGGTGAAGGGCTTATAATGCTATAATCAAGGCCATGCATTTCTCAGCCCATTTCTATACCGCAATTGAATTTTCCTTTGACAAGACGCTGTTCCAGGCCCCCACGTCATGTGACCAATAATTGAGAAATCATTTAAAATAATCAAATCTCAGGTTAACTGGACCATCTCATCTCATGGGAGTTAACGATTAAAGTTTGACCAAGCGTCTTCATTATCATTTAACATGTTTTTCCATCATGAAAGGATGCATTTTTGTATAAAACATAGTAAATCCATCTGTGTACACAGTGACAGGTGGCTATTGGACCACAGGTTTGTTCACTGAAAGGTTGCTTATTCCATCATTTTTTTTTTTGTGTTTTTGTTAGTCATTGCTATTGGTCTCTCTTAATCAAATTACTTTCTGCCGTATCACAGAGAGTTGTGTCTTACATATTGTATTCAGCTACAGTTGCCGTAGATTAAACTGGATTTCAACTGAGTTGCAAATCCCACTAGAGGAGAAGCAGGCCCTAGTTTTAATGCTGTGTTGCTACAGAGATGCTGTGAGAAATCTCAGTAGGGAGATTCTTGCTCCAGTCATGAGGTGTGAAGCCCCGCTCAGTCTGTGCCAGCTGGCCAAAGATGCGCCAAACACGTCATCTCAGGTTTGGTTTTTTTTTGCGGGGGGGGACACAAAAAACCCTGCCATTTTACATGCTTGATTACAGCCCAATCAGTTCTATTAGCACAATAAATAGACAAATAAACAGATAATTATATAGATAATTATCTTTCCATTTCAAATTGCAATTTTAAATAAGCATCAGGGAGAGAGGCATTCAGGCGGGTCCCACAGCTGATCAGCTGACCCACAGTCAGATTTGCTCAGTAAATACCACTATCCTTTGTTACTTACATTTAACTGATAGAGCTGGATTTTAGAGCAGGAACAAACATGGTAAAGCAGCCTGCTAAGGGGTATAGAGGGCAACTGCAGTTGCAGGAAATGCTAATATCATAAAATGTGTAACAGCATGCTTCCCCCCCCCCCTGTCTTTTCCCCTCTCTGTGTATTATTGACTCACACGCTCTCACACAATGCATTTGTGATTGAAACAGCGGGCAGTGCAACCTGAACATGTGGAGTGAAAGCTATGAACACAGGCACCTGTAATGTATAAATATTCTTTGACTTCGGCACAGCTGATCAGCTGACCCACAGCTCGCAGTTGCTGCTCCGTCAGTTTGAAGCGTTCTCACAATCTGCTGTGTCCAGCATCTCGCCTCCGTAAATCCATGAAATGCGTGTGGATTTTACAGGTATCCAGCCCATGAAGTCCATATCTGCTCCATCTTCTCCCTGCTGAAGGTGATACTCAACCCAGGAGAAGGCAAATCCATTCCTGAAGGGCTGGTGTGTGTGTGTGTGTGTGTGTGCGTGTGCGTGTGCGTGGGTTTGTGTGTGTGCAGGTTTTTGTTTCCACCAATAACCCACTGGCTTAATTAGCTAATGCTGGTTCACTCCAAGACTAGATCATAATAAAAATTTTAAATAACACTCTGTCTCCAGCTGTCCATACTGATCTGGACAATAACTGTAACTAACATTTCAGGTAACATAAATGGTTGGACTAATTAAGTAATTAATAAAATTATTAAAAGTAGAAGTAGGCGTGAAACCCACATGCATAAATGCTCGCCTTGCTCACCTCTGCACTTACCACAGCTGTCAGTTGCATTTAATTGTCCTTGTAATTCTGCTGAAATGGACTAGTTCATATACATATTGAATTATGCAACTTATTGTCCACAACTGGATCTTAGGAATTGTATAACCTTATAGATTTGCTCAGTAAATACCACTATCCTTTGTTACTTACATTTAACTGATAGAGCTGGATTTTAGAGCAGGAACAAACATGGTAAAGCAGCCTGCTAAGGGGTATAGAGGGCAACTGCAGTTCCCAGACCAACTACAGAAGAAAATGGCTTCCAATGACAGCAAAACGGTTCCATTCCGTGTCTTCCCTCACAGTGCAAACTAATTACTCCACAGGCCTTTCGGGCCTAAAACCCAGAAACAAGTAAAAGGACAAAAAAGTATGAAGTTTAAATATACGCTCAGGCTGTGAGGTGCAGGAATAGGGCGGTTAAACGGTACTTCACCCCCACCGTAAGTAACCGTACCAATGCAGGATACAGTGTGTTGCATTTTGGCAGTTCTCTTCCCCAATTATGAAACTTTATTAATGCTCGGGGGTCACGGCCATACTGTTTTACTTCAGTGCTTGTCAGAGGAGAAATAATAGCCGGGTCTCCGTTCAGCCTTCTGTGTGTCCGCTGTCTGTGGGCCGCCTCGGTCGCTTCAGTAGTTTATTTCTACAGTTCACCGAGAGCGACCGCGGCGGTTAGTGGCACTCCGTCAGTGTCAGGCGACGAGGGGCCCGTCTGCTCTGCCGCCGCGTGTCACCCGGGTTCAAGAGGGGAGCGACCGCTCGTTACGGGCCTTCTGTCAGCGGGCCTGATGGGCGCAGCGAGGAAGCCGGGGGGAGTTTATCGTTCATCGTTCCTCCCTCACTTTCTCTTTCCCTCTCTCGTCGCCTGCCTTTCGCGGGGGGCTTCGTCGTCCCCCCGGGGGTCCCGCTTCAGGCTGCGTGTCACAAGAGAACGGCCAGGTGCAGGGGCCCCCTCAAACCCCCTCTGCTCTGACCAGCCGTGCGTGACAGCGGTCACGTCAACCCTCGCCATTCGCCGGTGGTCCCGCGGTGACAGCGCCCGTTCCGTACCGGGCTTCCCTCGGAGCCGTGGTTCTGGACGGGGGGGAGACACGTACCAACCGTGCGCCGGGACACAAACTTGGCAAGAGGCTCGCCCCGCCTGCATCGAACCCGAGCCAGCCCCGGGCGGGGAGGAGGTGCCACTTTAATTGGTTGGCCTTTAATTGGTTGGTCCTTCGACAGCTGAGACCTTTGAAGGTACGCCCATTGGAACATTCTGGAAAATGAGGCGAAATACTGTTTGGCTCCGCCGTGCCTTGCAGACGAACGCGTAACTGAACATCCGGCGGTAGGGAAACCTGAGCTGAGCTCCACTTATTTACTTCAATCTCCAGGTTCCACTTCTCTTGCCACGGTCAGGCAGCTGCAGGAAACGCTAATATCATAAAATGTGTAACAGCATGCCCCCCCCCCCCTGTCTTTTCCCCTCTCTGTGTATTATTGACTCACACGCTCTCACACAATGCATTTGTGATTGAAACAGCGGGCAGTGCGACCTGAACATGTGGAGTGAAAGCTATGAACACAGGCACCTGTAATGTATAAATATTCTTTGACTTCGGCACATTGTCCTTAACAACCTCTTTGGCTTGCTGCGATGCTTCCAGAATTAAAATAAATTTTCATAAATACAAAGGTCGTTTTCACAAAATGCTGAGCTGCTACTCAACCTTTACCCCTTCATTAGACTGGTGACGCTGACAAAAAAACATTGAAAACAAAACAAACCGACAAAGCCTGATTTATTTGAGGGCCCTGGTCTTTAATTTGACCTTATCACTGGTTTGCTTTTAAAGCAGTTGCTCTGGCACAATTCCCAATACTTACCTCCAACAATGACATCATCAGTTACATCACAAAGGAAATAATCAAATGACTACCATGTGACCATTACACACTTCCTGGGGGAGGGGCATGATTATAGTTTTCACGCAGCTTATGAGGTCACACTCACTTTAATCAAATTTCAATGTGGCTGTTCTATAACAGGAAGTGGATGATGGGGAGAGGAAGTCGACAGAAAAGCAGGATGGACAAAGAGGATAAACCTGGGCTGTGTCCAAATCGCCCTATCTACTGTGTCCTGTCTCCGGTGTACAGTGTACTCGAAGATGTGCGCTGTTTAATGTGCACTGTTTAGTATGCGACGTGCAGTACGCAAATCAAAATCCTCAACACTATTTTCCAACCGTACTGTGGAAGTGCCGTAAGACACCCTTGCGCGGCCATGTCATGTGTTGTTTTTGTTGTTATTGACGGAAAGTGTCAGCGAAGCTGCGGCTCATTTTTTTTAAATGAAGCTGGGCGACATATTTATGCGACCGATATGTTTGCATACTTCTTGAAAAGTGTGCTCCCGAACATACTCAGCGAAACCCCGGAAGTAAGTATGTCATACTGGGGTTTTAAGTATGCTACATTTAGAGAGAATTTCACCTACTTAACGACCCTCGTCCTGTCTACTCAACAAGCCTACCCAATAGTACGGAAGGGTGCTGATTCAGACACAGCCCAGAGCAAACAAAGGCAGAAAATGGAGAGACAGACAGAGTTAACTGCAAATCAACAAGCAACACAAAAAGCAACAAAAAGAACAAAAAAATAAGAATCTGGTTGAGATGTGCCTGTCAACAGCTTTTTCCTGTCTGTTGTGAGCAATCAATAGTTATTATCTGGTGAGTGTGTGCAGTCAGTTCCCACTCTGAGTAAATGACACTTTTTCATTAAGGCTGACAATAGCCCAAACAAAGCTGCCCATTTTCTTGTCTTGAAACAAACAGAGAGGCAGTAATGGGATAGTATAAAAGGCAGATGATGGAAAATTGGGTTTTAGTATTAATGGGGTATGGAATCACTCATATGGCAATAGACATGGATTTCTTTCTGCACCTTTTTGTTTCTTTGAACCTTTTTTTTTTCTTTCTTTCGAGACAACATCAGACTTTGACATTTATTGAATAAACTCAGGAATAAACTGGCAGCATCTTTCTGTTATTTTGCTTTGCTACGCTTGTTGCTTCAAAAAAATAAAGAAATGATGAAGGTGCAATGAAGTGGAAAGCAGAAAGGATGGTGGGGAGGAAAAAAAAGGCAATTTAAGACGTGTGACTACTGGGTGCAGGGGGACGTACTGGCTTTCAGTGTGAAGCATAGCCAATGCATTACAAAACACATTACCACTTCCTCATCCAAAAGTCAAGCACCAGCATTTTAGGCTCTTTTAAGCGGTTTCATATGCAAAAACAGAATAAGTGATTCAAAAACCCATGGCTTTTCAGATGTACACTATAGCGGCAATATATTGTTGACTGCGTAAGATTTATATGCGGTTTTCTCAGAGGCAGCCGTTTGATCTCTTACCGTACTACAGCATAGGAATGGTGATGGAAAAATTGGAGAAGCGCTATGAAAGGAATGACAGAGATACGTGTGACCTCTAGAAAGGAGTTTAACACAATACTGGAAGCTTGCACGGTGTTGAAAGAGCCATTTCTGTGTGAGCTAAGTGGGCTGTACTTAGTTGTAACTAGAGAGAGGTTAATTGCAAATGCATATTAAGTTGTCAAGAAGATGCAACGCTACAAGTTCAACTGGCCTGCAGGAATCCATCACTCAGTAATGGGGGATGGCATTTCTTCCCACTCCTAAAGTTTAATGGATACGTCTCATAATTGCTGTAATTGGCCGCAGCACTGAAATGAGACGGCAGAACTTTGTCTCAAACTCTCAAAGCGTTGTTTCCCTGGGGTAGTAGAGACGCGGGTGTTGCTGTGATAGGAATGCGACTACGTTTCCTGGTTTACGGGAGCGCATCAGGGATTGATGCGCGTCGACCAGCGCCCCAAAGAACTCCGCTGTGGGAAATCGACGAAAACAGACGTCGGGAACCGTATCCACGACCGCGAGGCCGAGCGTGCACCAAAAAAGCATCACCCCCATCCGAAATAATCACCAGGATATCTAAAAGGAGTCGGCGCTTACGCAAGCCTGTTCGTTCAGTACTCACCCGGCATTTCACTTCTGGGCCCGTTTCCAAGACGATTTGTCACCGGCGCTTTGCATCACTGCCTTGAGGGGCGGTGGCTGAACATCTGAACCCTGTCGAGGAGGAGGAGGCTTTTTTCCCTCTCAATATCCTTCTCTGTGAGGGAGCTGTCACTGCGCGTGAAGCCTCTCGCCAAATGAAACGTTCAGCAAGTGCTGCCTGACGTGGGAGAGACGTATTAATATTCAAAAAACGGCGTTCAGACCGAATTAATTATTCTACTTAACCACCTTAGTTTTGTCTCCTCTGTTATCCGTGGTACTGCAGCTTGATGGGGAGTTCAGAAAAGAGTCACCACTTCTGTGTCGACTTTTGATGTGATATAGCAGTCGTTTCTCTTAAACGAGCGGCTGGGCCCTCTACCTCTGATCATGGCTAAGTGTGAATTAATTATTGCTTACAGGTACAGAACATAATCATTTTCTGATTGCACATGCTCTAGTGATTGAGGTAAGAAGTCTTGAGTTTCTCACAATGTTTTATATTGCTCATTAAACCCGGGAAGGTAATCAATAATTCTTACAATTGTATAGCATCGTCCCTGAAGCACCTCTTCTACCCTCGGTACTTCATTGTGCTGTTGAGAAATCCGTTTCCTAATTTCCTCCATGTTTCGTGCACCTCCTCAAATCTGGAAATGGTGGAAATGGCTAGGAAAGCAAAAGTGATGTCCACCATTTTAGCACTTGACCACAAAGGGAAAAAAAAATTCTAAGTAAGATGAAGCTACAAATCTATGGATTGTAAATATTTGAACATTGATTATAGGTGTGGCTCACTGATTGTAGTCTTATGGACAAATATCTGGCAACACATCTGATTCTTGATTCAATAAATACATAACATTTTTTAGTTCAAATTTATATTAAATTCATACTTTCAAAAATGTAAAAATCTACATCTAGAGAGAGTGATCATCTGTATTAAAATATAGAGCTAATTAGAACCCCAGCAGGGTGTGGGGACCTCTTCTCATAAGACCAGAATGTAATGAACTTACTAAAGTATTTTTGAAAAGATCAGCTGAGCGTGTGAGATACCAGGAGGGCCAGTGCAGGTGCGCAAAAGACTATTTATCCATCTTGGCTCAATCTCTCTGCAGTCTGTAAAAGCCTGGATATTCTTCAGCACCATGGACAGCGTTTCTGCACAACACAGCCAAAACGGCACTTCTGTCATAGCCCTTGTAACGAAATTGCTCAAATTCAGAAATGTCTGATTAATTTAATGGTTCACCACTTTCACAGTTGCTCTCCAAGTGTAACTCTCCATGGTTTCTGCTACAGATTGTTTTTCCAACAAGAATTTTGTGGGTGAGCAGTTGAGTTTAAAGTTTATAAATCAACTCGTGTTTTCAACAGTCAGCCAAGTAATTTTCTGCTTAGATGAAATCTGACATTGCAAACAATATGCTCTGTTGTTTTTTTTTTTGCTGAATGTTTTGTTTTATCCCACATGCTTAGTTCCAAGGCCGGTTGTAGCAGAAAACGCATGTTTTTTTTTTTTAAGTACCTCACCTTTTGTGTTTTCCAGCATGCAAATACTGTATGCTTGAGCATGCCTGAGAGCAGTTTACTGTCCACAGGACTACATTACATTCAAATTTAGCCATTTAGCAGATGCTCTTAGCCTGAGCGATTTACACAGCCTACATTCTTTGCATACGATCCATTTACACAACTGGATATATACTGAAGCAAGTCAGGTTAAGCACCTTGCTCAAGGGTTCCAGTTCAGTGCCCCATTTGGGAATCAAACCTTTAACCTTGGCAATTTACTATATACACCATGACTATAAGTTAACTCCTAAGACTATCATAAACAGTGTTATAGTTATGAATTAAAAAAAAATTTTTTTTTACTTTTACAAGAATTGAATGCTTACCATTCCCACTCTTTCAATGCTTTTATTGGGATGTGCACGTGTGTCATCTGATATTACTGCATGTTTTGTGTTATATGTATGATTGAATGCATGTTCACAACACTTACATACAAACTTCATGAATTATGTCTGCAATAATAAAGATTATTATTTCTTACAGTAAATAATAATAATAATAACAACAATGTCTTGCATTTTATATAATGCTTTTCTCACACTCAAAAAGTGCTTGATGAGGGGGAAACTGGCCTGAACCCACACCAATGTGTGGCACCCACCTCGGTGATGAATAGCAGCCATTTTGCACCAGAACACTCAACACACATCATGGCAAGGGAGAGGACCGTTTTCATGCAATTAAACTTGGAGATCCAGGTCGGAAATTTAGCCAGGACACCAGAGTAGACTCCCTCAATCACCATTGACTTGGGCTATTGATTCTAACTCTGTACAAAGCCATACACAAGGCAAAATAAACATGGTGGTCAAGTTCGCACACTTGTCTATACATTCTCTGTGGCACAGCTGATGTTGGTTGGTAACAAGCCCAAGTGTTGCTCGTAGCCTTTGCCATGTCCATTACACAGGCCCAGCCTGCTGTGACATCAACATGGTTTCTGGCTCTCTCCTAAACACAATTTTGAGGTTGCCTTTCATCTTCCCAGCCTCTGCGGGAGGATGAGTGGAGCCAAGTGTTTGGACTGATTTATTATTCATTTTTGTTTGTCCTGGACACTTTTTTGGCTTCCTGTTCTCTTCTCTCACCCCAAAGGAATGCGTACAACTGCCATTGGCCAATTTAGACCCCCCCCCCCCCCCCCCACCCTTCTCCTCACATACATGTATCTCAGCCAGTAATCCCAGCCAAAAAACCAGACTCTGTAGAGTGGTAGAAAACAGCACTATGGCTGTGTCTCAAATGGTCCACCGGTTCCCTACACAGTGGACTAAATAGGGGACCAGTGTTACCATTTGAGAGACGAGTCTCACGTCGGTTCCATCGCAAAGCCTGGCGTGCCTTGTGAGACTTCGCTGAGACTTTGCACTCTGAGTGAATGAAGGTTGAATGGAACTCCAGCCTCTGCACAGCCTGGCTTCGTCTGGGCGGACTGCAGGCAGCAGGTGGTCCTTCACTGGAGCACCGATGCCGGTGCCCGCAGGCCCTGCTGGACCCAGAACGGAGTCTGCAGCCCTGACAAGATGGCTGGAGACCTGGGGAGTGAGCAACACGGCTGCAGCTGCCCCGGCTCCAGCACAGAGGGGCTGGGGAGGCTGGGAATTTGGGGAGGCAGATTGGCAGATTCTGCTCGGTCCTCAGCACTTTTCTGCAGCTTAACTAGCATGCCTGAGATGTTCACTGCTGCCAGAAAGGCATAGTTTGAAGTACAAAACTGCAAATCTAATTAAAAAAACCAAAAGTTTTGTTTTCCAAAGTTTTTTTTAATTATTGGCATTAAGGGAGAAGGAGAGGAGAAAGAGAGAGAGAGAGAGATAGATAGAAAGAAAGAAAGAAAGAAAGAAAGATAGAAAGAAAAAAGAAGAGAGAGATATGGGTTATGATTTTTATGCAAATTTGTATCATATTCTGTGATTGTTCCATTTGACAGCCAGTGTCATTGAAATATCTAGCATGAACAATCACAGTAGCCACAATGAGAAAGGGTGATGTCACTGGATCTAAGTAAAAAAACTGCTGCCTCCTCAATATCTGTGGATATGGACCTCAAACCTTTCAACAATCTCTTTATGATTGGTTCATTATCACAGTATATCTTTTTGGGGAGTTTGAAACTATTGACTTACTCTGTCTTTGAGAACTGATTTGCTCACTCCAGCAATCATAACTGACAATACCAAAATCCTCTGGAGATACTTGGCCTGTGAACAGACACTCATTACTGTCCTAATCGCCCTCACAGTGGAATTAAATGTGAAGGACCCAAGTCAAGAAACAGTCAGCGGGGGAAAAAAGTGTAACTTTTGGATTTTTGGGGTTGAACGACTTATCTTTGCACAAGAGAAGTCTCTTAGGCCCACTGAACAGAGAAATGTAGCTTGGAATAATTATGAGAATCACTCAGTTTTTCAAAGTCAGTGGAGAAGTGTAGAGACTCAAATGGCCTGATATCTGCAGAAGTCACTCAGGCAGCTGGAATGCAAAAAAATAAAAAATAAAAAACAGAAAAGAGAACAAAGTTTAAATTTTCTCATGTACTTCAGTCAAGCTGCATTTACCACACTAAAAACGGCTTATATTTGAAAGTGTTTCAGTTAAACTTTACATTCACCCAGTCAGCCAACTGATTCTTAATAATGCAAGGGGTTGTGTTTACTGTGGCAACAGCAAACTTACTGCACAGTAGTACATCTTGTGTTTTCTCTATGACTAGCATATTTACAGATTATACGGAAAAACGTTGTGTCTGTATTTATATGCCTTGAGTTTGAGGTGTTTTTTATGGAGCTGAGCATTCTATGATATTAATTTTGAGCAAATAAAAGAGGCTTATTAATGCATATGAGAGCCTTCGGATAGTAGTATTGTTAAGCAGTGTTAAGAACATTTTGGAAGATACAGATTGGGTTGTTGGACACTGCTAATGTAGCCTTGGGCATGGGTCATAAACTGCCAAATATTTAATACATAATATCGATGGATGAGGTATTAAATGGCATCTGTAGAAGCTCCTTATGTAAGGGCACACTCGAAGCAAATAAATGTAATTTAATGCACTATGCGCATGCCTTATAAAGAGTTCAAGGTTCACTGAGAGCATGTAAACTGATGACAACAGCAGTTTATATTTGGCCAAGGTATGAAGAACAAAAGCAGCAATGCAATGCAGTGGAACAGACAGGTTTCTTCATGGAATAACTGTAACAGCAGAATGAACGCTAAGGCAATGGGCTTGGCTGTATGGTGATGGATTGGGTTGATGCCATTGGGACATTAATGCATTTGCCAGTGGTCATGATTAAGGAGACTTGATAACACAAGGTTGCTGATTCATTCAAGAAGAAATAATGACAATTATTATCGTTATTCTCATTATTCTCTCTTGTTTGTTACTATTCTTGTTTTATTGCTGTCATGGTTTTGACCCTGTTTGCCTATGCGGTCGTTCTCCTTGGTGGCCACGCGAGGGCGCTGCCCATTTGGTGGATGCTTGCTCCGCCCTGCTGAGTATTCGGAGCTTCGGTTAAGCGTTTACACCTGTTGCGTAGTCACCTGAGAGTTATATAAGCCTATCGTTTCCTTTATTCGGGGCTTCGACATTAATTGTTGATTGTTTATTGTTTTGTACTGTGGTGTATTGTTGGTTGTGTGTTCTCGTACCATTTTGGCTACTCGCCTATTTTTAACGTCTCTGTTGAGGCAGGGCTGATTTCTTACTGGCTTGGTAGTTGATTTCTCGTAGAAGTTTGGGACCGTAATATCTCTGCTCTATTTTGCCCTGCTAGTGCTTTTCCTCCGTGTATGGAGTTTTGGGCGATTCTGTTCAGAACTGTAGTTCTGCTCGCTCTTCGGCACGTCTTCCCATAGGGAGATCGGGTGTTTAGCTTCTATTTAGTTTCTTAGCTCGTAGAAGTATAGTAGTAGTTTCTCTGGTCCATTTTCGCCTGTTTGGTTTTCTTACTGAGAGACCTGGCGCTTTTGCTTCTACTCAATTCCGTGTTTCTGTGAGCCAGTAAGTAGCCTTGGTACGTATTTCCCTGTTTGGTCTCCTTCTCGTGGACTACGTCTCCTTTGTTGTGAGCCAGGGTTTTTATTTGTATTTGAGAGGCTGTCGTGCTATTAAGTTTGCGTAGGTCTTTTGTTGCAGCCGTCCTATACTCCCTAACTACCTGTGGGACGATTCTCTCCGGGTGTTAGCCTCCTAGTTTATGGAGCTTGGGCTATGTTGTGGACGTGTTTGTGTTTGACTGCGTGTGTTCTTAAAATAGCCTCGGAACTTTAAATCTCAGTTCCTGTTTGTCTCGTTACATTTCACCTTATTGAGAGGCTGTCGGGCTATTAATTTGCGTAGGTCTTTTGTTGCAGCCGTCCTATACTCCCTAACTACCTGTGCGGGACGATTTTGTTGGGAACTGTTGTTCTAGTTTCGTTCTCCGGGTGTTAGCCTCCTAGTTTATGGAGCTTGGGCTATGTTGTGGACGTGTTTGTGTTTGACTGCGTGTTTTATTAAAATAGCCATGGAACGTTAATCTCTGTTCCTGTTCGCCTCGTTACATTTCTCCTTACTGAGAGGCTAGGGCGGTTGTTCCAATTTAAGCTTGCGTTAGTCTATGGATTGTAAAGTTATGGGACGACGTTGCTCCGTCGGCTCACCTGTAAAATGTTTCTCTCTCCTGGGAGATCGGGTGTTTACCTCTTTGTTTTCTGTTTTGGACTGCGAGCCTATTAATCCCGCCATGGAACGTTAAATCTCTGTTCCTGTTCGCCTCGTTACATTTCCTCAGAGGCAGGGCGCTTATTTTCAATCAATCTCGCGTTGTTCTAGCCGGGTATTGTCCGGTGCTGCCTGTCCTGCTCGTTCCTTTCGGCGCATTTCTCCTTTCATGGAGTTTGACGAATTTGTTTGGGACTCATGTTCTGGTTCGTCTTTTGGCGCATGTCTTCCTGTGGGGAAGATTGGGCGATGCTGTGGACACGTTTGTGTGACCGCGAGTTTGATAATAGCCTGGGAACGTTGGATCTGTTTCCTTTCGCCTCCGCTATTACTATATCGTATTATTTTGCAGTGTTTGTCTTTACGCTACTCGCCCGTTCTTATTTTGTCTCGTTACCGAGACAGGGCGCTTATTATTTCTGGCTGTTCTGATCCCTGTCCTTGCGCTCTACTTGGCGTTTGACAGTGAGCCAGTTAGTAGCGGTTGTAGTGGTGTTTGTGTTCCTTGTCTTGTCTCCTCCCTTATCTGCGGGTATCCCGCCTTAGTGGCCTAAGGGCTTAATGATTCCCCTTGCTGCGTTTGGCTCCTCCTTCCTCACACGTCACGCCCCATTACAATTGCGTATTCCTCTTTTCTGTTTTGCTGATGTTTCTTCAAAAGCTGACACGTTTATGTTGTGATTCGAAGGTCAAGCAAAGATAATTAATATTCTGAATGATAGTTATCTGCCTGTCTTCTGTGAAAAAGCAACCATCTACAACAATAACCTGCGGTTATGTATTACAAGGCCATTGACATGGCAACTTTACCAGGCCAATAACCAGAAAGTCAACTAAAACATTTCCATATATATTATTCCATACATAACCCGATTAAGACCCAATCTTTAGAATTTTTGGTGCATGTAGATGTCTTACTCTGATTTCTTTTGGATTTTTTAAACTGCGCATGTCCCAGATGAAAACAAGCTCTTCTCCGTTGAGCATACGCTGATTATGAAACAAATCATGTAAACAGTAATCACATTACTTACGTATATCTATGTGGACACAATAATCTAAATACTGACATAAACTGATTACTCCCAATACTCTGGGAATTGCTGTGCATGTAAATGTTGGCAATTAAATATTATTAAAAACCAAGAACAGGATGTCCCTTTCACACTTCTCCTCCTTGAACCCAACGCTTCTTCCCAACCCAACCAAAATTCCTTCCATTTAAATTCACCTTTGTGGGGATTCAGATGCCACCTCATTGGCCTGTCCGGCTGTTGCGATTGGGCCTCAGCAGGGTTGCCAGCTGTGGGCGGGGCACTCTTAAGGGCAGACGTGACCCTGCCCAGTGCCCTCTCCGTAGTGCTGTTTGCATTGCCATTGGCTCTGGGCTGGGGTGTGGACAATGCTGCCACACCCCCTGCCAGTTGACCTGAGCATGCTCAGTATGCTCGTTGCAGTCCTGCCTTGTACACAGCATCTAACCTCTATAAATAACGTCTGTCCCAGCAGCTGCCAAACTGCTGTTCGCACACCCGCTGGTGGGTCATGGGAGGAGTTGAGGAGCATTATAAGATACTCCATTCCACATATAATTAATCTCTATTGATGCTCAGAGCAGTTACATTAAACATTACACTGGTCACATGCATTACCCTAGATATAGTGTTCATATGTCTGTTAACAGTTTGTTTTGACAGTATTTTTTAAAGATTAAGTCCATTTTTGAAGATATGTTAGGCAACAAACAACTCGTGGAACTTGGCATGGTGGCTTAAAAGAGAAGATTGTTTAAATCATGGATTTCAGTTTCCCATCTAACAAAAATGCAGTTTTAAACATGACTTTTTAAAATGGTGCATACAGTATGTTGCCATGGGTACACTTGCTCCCAAGCAGTGGTACCTAAGAATGGTTATTGACTGAAGCAGAATGATTTCTTTAAAGCTGCAGTAGGCAAGTTTGAAAATATACAAGGCAAAAAGACTTCCCCCTTTTGCACTCCTCCCTCCTATCTCTCTCCTAAGTCCCTCCCACCAAATGATGCTCCAGTGCACGTGCGGAGACAGGCAGACAGGGAGGGGTTTATTCTACCGGGAGGATCTTTTGCTTGTAGATAGTTTCCCTGATTGGAAGCTACATAGCTAGCCCTGACTGGTTGGTTTTTGGAAGACCGGTTTGAGATTTCTTGACAGCCTAGTACAGAGCCCAGGACATTCACAGAAACCGGATTTTTTCTTGCCTACTGCACCTTTAACCGGAGACCAAATGTGGCAGAGGATTTTGTGCTGCTGCTTTGAGGAATGTTTCACACAATAACAGGGCCGTTTGCAAGCTCCAAATGAGTGCATTCGACTTCCCCTCTCCCTGACACCAACCTCTCACACAGGCACTAAGGATTCAGCTCCTCATTTGGGGTGAGACCCCAGCTAGCCCACGCTGGTGTTTTTTTTTCTCTCTCTTTTGAATGGCTCCTAATGTCCTTTTTGACAGGTCATTTACAACTTCATTTCTTCCCTCTCTCTCTCTCTTTCCATTTTCTTGTCCACTTGGCCACTTCCCTGGATACCTACATGTCTTTTCCTGCAGTAGGCCCACTGGGTTGTTTGTTTTGAGTGACTTGAATCACTGACTCCCAAAGCTCCAAATTGTACAAGCTTGTTTGAGGTTAGTTAGTGATGTTTCCTATGTACTGATTGGTGAATTGCCATGTCAGTCAAAATGTCTCAAGGTTTGCAAATGGTCAGTTGCCACTTGCTCTCACAGCATCATCCTCTGTCAGGTTAGGTGAGCACGCTACACTCAGGATGTGAATGCATACATTCACGTCAGCTGAAAACGTGTGAAGACAATGGGATGCATCTTTTCTATTTTGTACTAGGCCAGTTAACCCAGTGCAGCTACAGTAATTCAGGCTGCAGGCTCTCGATTTACCAGAGGAGTCACTAGACAGCAAGAGGTAGGGGAAACCCTACCTGCCTAGGTGAATCCAGTAACATGTCACTCTGGTAGGGATTCTCAAATCAGGCCTAGGATGGCAGCAGAACTGCTGGTTTTATTTTCTACCCGATAGTTAATTGGTCGATTAATTTGATTGATTGGCCAGAGATTTAACTCACCAAGTGTCCCAGGTTTAAATCAGTCCTGATTAGAGGGCAAGACTGAAAACCAGCAGTACTCGTTTGTACTACAAGGGTGCTTTTTGTGACTTTATTTGTTCTTCATAATTGTAATTTTGTTATTGTTGAAGTGCATTGGGCTGATTCTTTGTATGACCTGTGTATGACCATGATTCTTTGTATGACCATTCCTATAAAAACTTCACCAGTAGAATAACAAAATAACAACAGGTTCTCAAGTTCTCAAAAATAACAACAGGAAAAAGTTGTCACTTTATTTTCTAGATCTGATGTTATCTTCTTTGAACAGTGTGTACGGAACTCTGTATTGTAGTGTATATCTCAGCACAAGCAAATAATTCCAGCTTATACTGCAGTTATCTTTTTTGACATTGCTTTCCATAAATTTCAAGTAAACCACTGATATCTTTGGAAGCAGGCATGCTGTTCATTCCGAGTAAACCACTGATATCTTTGGAAGCAGGCATGCTGTTGATTCCAAGTTAAGAATAACTGCATCAGGAAAAAAATTTTTTTTCTAGTGTGCGTGTGTGTGCCTGAGTATGAACACGTTTGTGTATGTGTGTCTGTGTTTGTGTGCATTTACGCGCATGTGTGTGCACGCTGGTTGATGAGATGTTGCCATAACAAGTTTATGCCTAATGAAAATTATGATCCTTATAAAATATTTTTTTGTAGTCATCTCCCAGATTATGAAACCAACAAAGACTTCTTTTAAATTATGCAGTTTACTGTTTTTTCACAGCGTGTAGTGGCTTACTCTTTCTACACAAAGATACATTACGCCGCTAGTTCAACGTTCATCCATCACCGGCCCTATTTTCCTCTACATCCTGGCTTGTGAGTGATGAAGAGGCTTCTCATCTGTCCTCAGAACTCCCTTTCTCAATTAGGGCCTACCCAAATGGGGCTGATCGCCACGGGGTCATTAATGAACGCCCGATAATTGGAGCTAGCAGTCGGGGGGTACAAAGATGTCCGTTTCAATGGGATTTGGTGGGAGGTGGGATTCAGAAGACGAGGCAGGGACCTGCGGATATGTTCCGATAAATCTCCATGGCCCACAAAGCACGAGAAACATTTAAGCAACCGAGCCTGATCTGAATGAGGAAATTCAAATTCACAGGGCTACAGTTATCAGAGCAAGGCCTCTTTTCTCATGCCTTTTTCCTAGAGTCGTTCTGCAGACAGTGAGGACTCTGCTAAGTGTTCCTCTGAAATGGTTGGTTCTGCCGTTGAACTTTTATCCACTCTTCCATTTCTTCCATTATCACAGAGAATATACTGCGGTCTCGCTAACTGTGCTAACTTTGCATCTGACAATAGTCTAATTCACCACCTTCACACCATGATTTCACACCATTTTCATAGAGCCCGTTAGAGTGTTGCGGTAAACTTGTGCAGCTGGCCTTCCTTTGAAAAACAAACTGAATGAAGGCTATAATCGTAAATGGTAACTAAAACTAAAACCATAGCCATGAAAAAAACATTTGTAAACTGAAATAAATATAAGAAATTCACCTGTCCCAGGAACTAAACTGAAACTAGGATCTTTGACTCATAAACAAAGTCAAATAAAATAAGAACAAACTAAATTTTCTTATCGTTGTCTTATTTTTTTAATTAAAGGCATGTGGGTTTTGCCTGTGATAATTCTTGGTAGTTGTGGCCACTAGATGGCAATACGCTATCTTGTGCATTACTATAAGTTGAACTGTAGGAACTGTAGCTTCAACAACAGCTATCGGACATTGCTATAGCTATCGTGGCATGGCGGAGGCCCACACTGTGTGGCTCGGTGTTGACCGAAGAAGACAGAGCTTATCTGAACATTGCTTGATTTTTAGAAGCTTTTACCCCTGACTTGCCTAATCTGACCTTGACACAATTTTTAGACTTAAATTTCAACTAAAACTAAACTACAGTAACATTGATCAATAACTACAATATTTTGCAGACTGATCTTTACAATATTCCAATGGTCACCGAATCAAAATATTGTTTTTATTTGAAAGCTCAGAGAGAATAGTGCCACGTCCCCCAGCAGATGAGCCTTGCTGTCAGCCCTGACTTCATAGGCCTGTGTTCCAGTCCCCAGATGAACCATACCAAGGCCGTTAGACACAATATACTCTGCAACTCTGCTAGGCACTCAGCATTAAAAGATGATATGGGGGTGTTTTGGGGGGTCATGGGCCTGTAGTAGGATGTAATCCGAACAACCGCGAATGAGAAAAGTGTTAAGTTCTGTTTGCTTATGTCTGAGTGGTGTGTGACCCACCCGAAAGGCCCCTTGTTACAGTGGAACTGCAAAGTGCTGTTCGGGGGTCTGATTCATCACTCATTCCTATGTGCAAATTCCACCCTAAGCTGTGCCTGGTATCATTTTAACATGTAGTTTGTGGTTCACCAAGAACAATGGTTTTTTGAGAATGTTCCTGCTAGGGGAGTATCTGAACCTGAGTACCGTATTTGGAAATGTACAGATAATGCTGTGCATACCAATTTTTTTGTGTACAATAATCTATTGCATTTAATGCTTTCTGGACATGTTGAAAGATTCCCCCCTGGTCAACAGCTCATCATATATCCCATACAATGTATACATATGTATTAAAACTGTGTGTATGGTAGGTACATTTAGTAGGTGGCTAAATGACTGTCACCTTGTAAGGGTGAATGGTTCAGTATAGAAGCTTGGGGGAACGAGAGTGGTCTGCTTGCAAGACAGTTAATTTGTCATTATTTTAAATACTGTAATACGTATATAATGGACAACACCCCACCCCCCAAAAAGAAAATATCAAGTATTAAAATGCTAATTTTGTCTGTAGACTCCACACAGCAGATAATGGAATGAAAAGGTCTTTTCCACTGTCAAAGAAGACAAATTATTATTTTGCATGTTTGTCGATGAGGAAAGACAAATAATAAAATAACAAATCATTGTTCTCCTTATTTGTATTTAATAGACAAAATAAATAATTCGCCCCATTACTTTCAGGTACAATGGCCAAAGAAATGCACCCCCACACATATTGCATCGTACGGTACAGTATGTCTGGTCATCTGTCATGCTATAACCAACATACAATTTTGTAGAATGGCATAGTAAATGATAGGATATTCCAAGCTGTAATTTATGGTCTTATGAATCAATGGTTTTGTCACATAAAGTATTGTCCCTAATGATGTGATTAGTTATATTGAACCATTAAAAACTCAATTATGTCCTTGGGTTTAGGCAGTCGAATACAATTTTTTTTGTGCATCTGAGACATCTCTTATCTATTTATTTTGGAAAGAGTAATTATAGTGCCTTCTTTCCTCATAAGTAATATGGGGCACGGAGCTTTTGAAGCCATTTTCCTTTTTAATGAACTTTCTTATTTTTCCAAATTATGGGTAGTTAAGAGTTTGTTGTGAAATAGCACCCCTAAGTGAGTTAATGTGCATAAAATTGAAGGATAATTTGTGATCTACTGTAAAGTAAGAACATTTGCGAGTCGTGCTCATGACAAAGTAGACATATAAAGATTGACAACATATGAATTGCATGTGTAAGTAGAAATATAAGAGAAGTTACATGGACATGTTGATGAATGAGGCCACAGCCGCTGTATCGTGACCTGGAGCTCATGGCTTCCAAATGTGTGCCGCGTGCTGCATTATCTCAGTCATTCATAAATAATATTGAGAAGATATGAAAAATAATTAAGACTGAGGTGTGTATTCAATCAACATTTGTCTGTAACTTTGACTTGCAAGCAAATGCAAGCGGTACGTGTCTTCTCCACAAACTCCATTTCGAGAGTTAATTTTAGTGACGGCTGAACTCACAAAACATTGTTTGTGAAGGAAAAAAATATATACTGCTTTTAATGGTTAGGCACAATTAATGACAAATGTTGATTGAATTGTCTTCAAAGTGCCCCTGTGGAATTTAAGGTGGAATTCATAACTCTTAACACAACTCAACACACACACACACACACACACACACACACACACACACACACACACACACACACACACACACACACACACACACACACACACACACGTCTTTCAAATTTACCTCAGGTGGTCAATGGCCGGCCCAAAAGCAGCTGTTTTCCCTTGTAGGCATTAAGGCACAGCGTAACAGAGGGAAATATCTGAACACCAGATCTGTTGTTCCTCTGTCCTCTCTGCATTCAGTACCTCTAAGCTCCCCTGAGAGCCACAGAACTCAGCATAGCGGCATGAATAAACACAACCGCTAGCCCTCTCACAGCCGTCTTTATACATTTCATTTCATTCACTTTTCCCCTGAGAAGTGTATTGACTCAAGATGACTGCGAGAGACACAAAACTGGCCTGCTGCTTCCCGCAAGCATCGGCCGAGTCTGACTGCTTTTTTCACCCCTTCTAAATCACAAAAATGAACATCAATTACTCGTTTTATTCGTTTTTTGTTTTTTTATCGCCTGAACATGCCACACACACACACTTCCTCCTGCACTCTGACAGTGCTCAGTGTAGCTAAACCGCCAGCGTACCCATAATTCAGGGTGAAAGGAGGTAAAGAAACACTTTAGCCATAATTGGTCACATTGGCTTCTTTCCAGCTAACAGCACACAGTAGCGCCCCCTCTGCATGGCAAAGCTATAACAGCAATGTTACATCACAATTATAACATGCTAGCTGGGCAATTGATAAAATTGAAAATAAGGGACTTACCACGACCCTCCCATCTGCCCACCCTGCTGCTATTAGAATGTTTTATGGATGCTGCAGCTTTTATATGGATGTACAAATCATAGTCTTTTTTTTTTTTACAGGATAATATGGCACTTACACAAAACATGATTCAGGAGGCAAGATGTTCGGGGACGTCTGCAAACTCACCAGCTGTACCACGTTTCGCCGTTTTCCGAGAATGCATGAGTCCACCATGCACTTGTTATCGCCTCTCTAGAGCGAATGGAGAATGGAACGGGAATGTAGTTCAAGACCAATCAAACTTTCCAGAACACAAGTTTTGAGATTTAGTTTGTATTCTAAGTAAGAATATCGCTCACCCTTCTAAGAGTAAGGGTTCTGAGAGTAAGGGTTCTAAGAGTAAGGGTTCTAATAGTAAGGTGATCATAAAGCTTGCACCATGAGCACAAGGTCAAAGCAGTTTCTGCACAGTGAATGGGATCACACATTATTCTTTCCTCTGGATGTATTCCTTTCTAATGACTGATGGATGCTATTCTTAAAGGAATATGGGAATTATCTGCAACCCCCAGTGTTTACCCTTGAAACTCTGACATTCTTCCAGGCCCCTGCTCGGCTTCAAAAAGCTTTTCACACTGGTGGAGAATAAAGACGGCGAGCCATCGATCAGAAGGTAATGGAGGCCCATTGTGGACTCTCACGAGATGGCTGGTTACACATTTGTAAAGCTCTGCAGTTACAGTCAAAGATTTGTAAATTGTAGCAATTACTTTCTAAAATGGAGTGTCCGCATTCCTACAGCGGCGACCCCGACCACGCACAGAAGTCCAGGACGTCGCCGCTGTGCGAGTGCGTGCGAGTGGTCGGCTGGTCTCCATGGGCTCGTCATAGAGACATATATCCAGATTATGCCTGGAAGTCATTTTCTAATCTCGGCCGGCGCAAATAAATTATAGTGGTAACGGTGAAATTATTTGCCGTCCGCGTTTGCTCAAGGTGTCTGTACAGTGTAATAAGTCTGTGGGGGGAGAGACCGTTATATCAGCTGTTGCATCACAGATGTAGGCTCTGAGGGTTTGTATATATATTACACATTAGGATGGGGGGTTGGACCAGGCAGTGCAGAGATAGTAAAAGGGAAACCACATGCCATTCTCACCGCACTGTGACACCACAAACCATCAGGACAATATCACAACAAAACTACCTCATTTAAATTAGGTTTTGGCTAGGGCTTCTCACATGACAATTACACTGCATTTAGCTCGCCACTGATCTTTAAATATTAGTCCGGTAAGGACTGCGTGCGTGCTTTAATCTGCCTAACAACGCAATGTTTTAAATTGTCTGGTAAGACAGGTGCACAGGAGATGTATTGTGGTATACTCACATTGTGGATAATGGCCTACAAACGATATTACTTTCTTCTAAAGAAAAACTCCAGCCATAAATCATAACTTAGTATGTTGGTTCTCACTTCAATAATGATTTATATGTAATTTCTAGTATCACATTTATAACGTGTCACATAAAATTCTTTAGCCTACAGCAAAGAAAATGTACAGAACCCAAGACAAGTAATGATGTCACCCAAGACTTCTCCATAGTAAAAAAAATAGAAAAAACATGACTCAAACAAAGACTTGTTTGGTTTTGTATGCAGTACTGAGACTTTGATTTCAGGAAAATATAGAGAGAAATAGATTTATCACCTGAACACACTATTCTGCAGCTCAGACCTCAATTGATTTAAATGATTAGAATTAGAGTGATTATATCCATATATCCATAACTTCATATGGACATTCGCAGATTCAGATGAAAGATTTGGTTTCAGCTCATGAAATATTGGCCCGTGAATTACTCTGACGTTAAGACGGAACGTATCAAATGATGATTTTTTGAGTGGCATGCCCTTTCAAGCAGAATGCCAAAAAAAAAAAATCCTCCAAAATGGGGTATAGCAACTTTGAGCCCCAAAATTCCACAGGAAAAAAAAAAATGCAAGATGGGGAGGATTCACAGAGGAAGAATATAATGTTGCAGATACAAAACAACGTTCTGATCTACGTTCGTATCATTTTTTACTGAGTCTTATAACATTAAATCTAAACCTTCATCCACTGACGAAAACATTTAGGGTATACGGTGTCTATACAGAAACCGCTAAGCAATGAAAGTGATGCACTGTACAGGCACATGAAATTGTACTGTCAGCTCTCCGTACTTGAGTGTTTCCTTAGCGCTGAATAGGCTTGCTGCCAGATTTCAAGGGGTTGCCGTGAATGCAAATGCAAACCTCGCAGCTTCACAATCTTATTTCCTGTGAGCCATTACCACAAATATTTTCACGTCGCACCATTTTTTCCCTGTGTTTCCTAATGACGAGGTCATTGCTTCCCCTAGCTGGTAATGGGCTTTACGTTTTATTTTCCATTTCTGTCACCGCTGTCCCGTTTTTTAGCAGTATCTGCCCGAGGAGGCCGATGCAGGTGCCTTCTTTCCTCGAGCAACACAACCCTCATGACCTCTCGGAATCAAACAACTCGATCAGACCTTGACTTATTGAACAGATATTATCACCGGCCCTCCACCATCCCTCCACACCAATATGCACTCAAACACACATGCATAGCTTCTGTTCTCTCTCTCTCTCTCTCTCTCTCTCTCTCTCTCACGCATACATACACACACACAAACACACATACAAGCACACGCACACATGTACACGCCGTGTGTAGAAGCACATACACACACGGACATACACTTACTTCCTGGTGCATCTCTGGCAAATGGCCTTTCTTATATTTTCTCTTCATTTATATTTTAGGAGGAATCATGGATCCTGTTGTTTTAGAGCCTCTGCAGTCTGCGGGTATCAGCTTTGGGGGATTGTATTTGTCATCTTCTTTGAAGCAGAAATTTTAATGATAAGCACATAAAAGAATAAACAGATGAGAGAAAGTTCTTTTTGTCATTAATCAGCAAATTTTGTTATTAATAATATAAGTAATGATAAGTAGTAGGGAGCAATTACTGTTTTTTGTGGTTACTGTAACTGTAAACCAAAAAACCGAAGAAACTAGGGTCTTAGTGATGATACAGTACAGACAGAGGTAATTTTGGAGAGTAAGGCTAACTTAATTGTAAAGATTTGCAATAGTGTAGATGGAATAAAATAAACCTAATAAACAGTGGATTGTAGTGTTTCATTTTTTAAATTATTTGTAACTTCACATTAAATTATATGTCATTATTATCCATAATGACAATATATAGCAGAATGATATATATTTGGAGTGTGACAGGTATTTCTGCTAGCATTTCTTGCATTTTATTCTTGTAATAAACCAACATTATTCTAGAAGCTTCCTTAATCAGAGCACAACAGCTTGATTACAAACGGCCTTTGTTTTCATACACGGGGACACCAATTGCATATTTATGCCATTAAAAAGACATAAACATGCAATTGTTGTCTGGCATAATCATCAAGCTGGATCACCGTTTGATTTTTTCTTTACATGAACTAGCAATAGAATAATCTGTCATTGTACCATCACTAAATCGTTCCACTTAGAGATGATTTCCCTCTGTGTGAAAATATCTTACCGGCTCTATCTGAAGGGATCAATTTATATTTGGTTGGCATTTTTATTCACCATATACATATTTCATGACTAAACGTCAAACTCCTCCATACCTAAATACATCTGACACATCATATTACATCCTATTACCAGTATCAGGATGAGAGAGGCAGCACACTGATCCGAAAGAAGAGAAATGTAGCAGTTTAGTCTTTTCGGCGTCCACTCTTCAACACAACTGAGAGGATGGCAATGGCCAACATTTCATCAGAGCTCCATGACCATGGCCTATTCTACACTGTTCACCACGGTATCACAGGAGCCGAGGCTGAATTTAAAAAAGGTTGTAAGCATAAGAATAAAAAACTCTGCATCTGTTAATCAAAAATAAACGCAAAGGTTGTAATACATTGCACTTAGAACCTCAGCTTGATTCACTTGTTGACCCCTCTATTATTTGTGAGTCCCTCTAGTTTCTAGACAAAGTTATAGATGAAGAGGAAAGCTGAAGCGGTACTCGACCGCTGATCAAATAAAAAACACTTTATTTTGTGATGTCAAAGGACATGAAGTCACAATGTAGAACCAACTATGTATGCAACTTGCATTAAAATACTGTATCCAAAGCTACAGGTTTGACTGAAGATGCATACATACTAGCCATTTTCTTCTGACAAAACTTGTTTCAACAGATCAGTTTCAACAGACACTACTGTGTTTTTCTTGACAGGAGCCAGCTGAAGACAGCTATTGTGAAGTTTACACTCCATTTTGGGAATGGATATATTCTTAGCATGAACATTTTTTATAAATATGGTCTTGTTTTTCTTTGTGCTGCGTCGGTGGACTGCAGCCACTACCCTGGAGTGAGCATTCCCATGTTTCTCATTAGAACACTGTAGGATTTTAGTATTTTCAGTATCAGCGTTAACTTTTAGCCTTGGCCATGAGAATAAGGCAGTTCTGCGTCACCACCATCAGGACACTTTCACAGCAAATAGATTACAGTGCATTTGCAGTTTCCTGAACAGGGGAGGGTTATTTTTATCAGAAAGAAAGAAAATTTAAAAAAGACAAGCAATCTGGCCAGGGCTCATGTTTTTATTCTTGCTTCCATCGATCTGTGAAGTGCGATCATTACATTTAAGCAGCACATTTAGAGTTTGAGCATTCCTTTCCTATAAGGCGATTCCCTGGCCCCGCCATCTCCCAGATCAATGACGAGCGTTTCATTTTGTTGTGATGAAGTTCACACCACAGGGGGCAGGAAGCTCCAAGCTCCCATGCCTCCAATCGGAAGCAAAGCAATTTTTTATTGTGAACCTTTTCAAGAGAGGAAACTGCCTTTGGAGGCTTACTGAAGTGGCCTTGGGAAGTGTGTGTGTGTGTTGTGTGTGTGTGTGTGTGTGGGGGGGGGGGGGGGGGGGGGGGGGCGGGGGGGGTATGAGGCAGGAGTCCGGATGGGGTGGGGGGCTGAAGAGATTAGGAAACGGGGAGCGGAGGACGCTGAGGCCCGTGGAAGGGGACATAACCGCCGACTGAATCCGTCACGTTCTGCACGTGTCTGCTGCTGACATTGGGTCACGCGCTGCTTCAGAGGAAACAACCCAAACGCTTCTATCGCAAACACAATGTGGCGGGAAAGTCCCCAAAACCAACGTGCAACCCGCCCTGCCCCCGCTCCACTGCTCAAACCCAAGCAGACCCTTTCCTCTAACCCCTATACGAAGGTAGCGACACGACTGCTAATTTGACTGCCGCTGGCTGTTGCGGACGACCGTGATGATAGAATTGATCTTGGATGAAAAATGTGTGTGTTGTCAGGAGCTGATAGGAGCATGTATGATGAAACTCTACTCTGTGAGTCTGACTCGCTTTGCGCTTTGGGAGGTATTTTATTTTTGTTATTTGGCCGTATTTAATGTCCGTGTTAATGTTTAACGCTAGTTTTTCTTTGTTTAAGGACTTGTTGCTGTGTCCTATCCCCTGTAGGTTAAGCAGCGTCTTGACTCAGCCGTATTGTGGTGTTCTTTCACAAATACTAACATGTCTTGCTTGCATATTTGGTGTGGTTTTTAATTTTCTCCATTCACATGCGCAAACATACATGCGTGCACACATACACACCAGTATATATGCACCTATGCATACGATACACACACAGTATACTCACAGACACATTGTATAGCCCCTCAAAACACATAAGGATCTGCACCCCAATAGAGATGACAATGATTCTGTGCTAAAAGAATATAACCAATGCACATAGCTAGCTATAATCCTAGTGTAAACAATGATAATAATAACCTGCTTTTCGCATCTGAGTCTCTTCTACTCGAACCACTGCGACAGAAGTATTTAGATAAAAATAAATAAATGATAAAACTGCGCAATAGCTCATCTTCTGATTACCAGGCAGTAAATGCCATCTGGTAATCATCATAAACTCAGATTAGCTCGAAGACAGGAAAAGGAAATGAAAGGGAAGTTGTCCTTTTGACATCCGCGCGTGAAATGAGAGGCGTGGAATTTATGGCACTGAGGAAAGCCCTATAGATGAGACTGGCAGTAAAGCAGCCACACGCTGCAGGTGATGGAGAGCGTGCTTTCTGTTGTCAGCGTTGCGTAAGATTGCGTAAATAAAACCCACCGTTAAATTAGTTGCATTGTGAATGATCAATGATCACCACATGTCAAAGGAGACACGCCTTGCTGAAAGGTAATTATTCAGTAATGTATGCAACGTTGGAAAATGTTATTTTCTTGTCATAAGGATCTGGCTGAGATGAGAACGGCGAACGGCATAGTAGTTTGATTACCGAACTTGTAACTAGAAGATTGCAGGTTAAATCCAGTTTGGGTCACGGCTATCAAATGAGGTAATTAACTTGAATTGCCCTCAATAAATAAGCCACTGAATAAAATGGAAAATATGTGAAAACTGCAAACTACATACGCTGCCCTATTAAAGGGCATCTTCTCAGCGGGCAAATATGAATTATAAGACGTTTTCTTTGCGGATAGGCCCCTTATACGCATCGCACAGTACGTTTCAAAAGCAGAACGATGGAGATTTGCCCTGTTGCAGAGAGAGCGTCTCCAAACAACCGAGAAGGAAAACAGTTTGTCTGCGGGTTTCGCTGAAATGCCCGGAACAGCCCAAAAGCATGGGGCCCGTAGCACGGCTCCGTTCACCATACTGGTGAATGTAATTAAATCTAAGAGTTGCCAGCGTTCACTGGCAAAGACCGCCGCCCCACATTGATCCGCAAACCGCCTTCCATCTGTCTAATTGGATTTTCTTCCCAGGGCTGGGCAGCGTAACACTTGTGCTGGATCCGGGCACGGGACGGGATGGAGGGGGTGGGGTGGTGCAGGAGACGGTGGGGCGAAGGAGCCTCAAAAAGCTCAACCAGGGGTACTGAGCCGCGTTTAAGAGCGAGGCAAAATAAAAAAAAAACACCTTACTCCAATGGGTACGTCAGCTCATTCACCAGATAAAATTACCTGTTCGCGTTCAATCTTTCTTTCAAATGACCGCTGATGGAAACCGTGCGCACAAGTCAACCGAGAGTGTAACTGTGCGTGTGGCTGTAAGATCTGTGGAAAAATAAAATCATGTTTCACATTTTATAAAAAAAAAAAAAAAGGGAATTGTACAGTCCTTCTTGCGAAAAGGCTTTTAGATAGTGCTGCTTTCACTTGATGACTAGTATTTTCCACAGCTGAATAATGCACTTGTTTTTGTATTTAACAAAACTGGAAGTAAGTCAAGGATAAACTTGTGGGGGGGGGGGGGGGGGCATGATGACACATGATGACGCAATATGTATTTGATTTTCTACAGAAGCAGTGAGCATTTTGTTGACTATTATTGATTTCAAATGATATTGAATAGCGAGTGAGTGCTCCATGGAACTCCTTTCCTGGACTTTATGCACGTACATTCGTATTATGTATATACCGTGTGGGCTGTCATAAAAAACAAAAACAATAAATAAATACATAAGTCAGCCAAGAAATTCGGTCGGATTTACAGTAAATAGCATCCGTTCAGGGACTAGGCCCAAGCAAATAGTATCCTTTCAGGGACTAGGCCCAAGAGTAAGTTTGCTGCATCTCCAGCCCAAGTGCATATTTTATTACTTCATAATGGAATTAAAATCTACTCTAAGATAGGTGGTGGTCCTTGCACTTGTTTTATCTGTGGGTGTACAGCACAACATTTCATTAGAATAATGTGATGAACATATTTTGAACATCATTTTAAAGAAGACCTTCTATTAAGGATGTGCAATGACAACAGTAGTGACATTGCATAGCCGAACATTATATTAAACTTGGAAGAACACTACAGTTGGAGTGTGATTTTTGCATGGGAAAATGTTATTCAGAAACATGTCTGGAGTAAATACAGTATTTCATATGAAAAACAAAAAATTATCATATACTAGCTAATGACTTTAGGTTCTTAATAAAATAATGCATGAATGCAAAGCTTTGATATTAGTGGGTACTGTACACTGTGTACTCTACTGATTTTTTCCATGCCAGAATGCAGACAGGAATATTTGAGGGAGAGAACATTATTGTAGCCTCTGTGCCACAATGCTGTACTGTAGCATGCTAGGACTTTTGGGAGGGGGAAATAATTTTGAGGGGCAAAAGTCAAGGAAAGATTATTTATTTGTGCTTTGAGTACTCTTCCAGTCTAATATTACAACTCACACACACGCACACACACGCACGCACGCACGCACGCACGCACGCCACCACACACACACACACCACACACACACACACACACACACACACCACACACACACACACACACACACAACACACACACACACACACACACACACACACACGCATTCACATCTGCATACACAATACTAGTTGGGGGTCCCCATCCTTTAGCTGTTTGTGCAGCACTGCAGAAATGACCAATCAGGGCATTCAAGAGCAGCAATACAGAATAGAGAGAGTATACCGTCTAGTTTCTACGGGACTGTAAACACAAATCTAGGTCTATTGCTGTCCACTTTGTTACTGTCACAGGTTATATTTTATTGGCATGTCAGACCAAGTGAATAGCAGAATGCTTAGCGCATCGGTGCTACTTCGGCGGTGGTCTTGGTCTTGTGAAAAAGGCACCTTTGATACTGTGATGATGGTAATGGAATAATGGAACATCGGGTGCATAAGACGGACAGGATGGGGGGTGGGGGAGGGGGGGGGGCGTTTAAAGGGAAGTGCTTTGAATAAGGTGGGGGGGGGGGGGGGGTGTGAAACAAAAGAGACAATGGCACCTGTGATAAGAGCTCAATGCTGTACATCAGTCAGGCAGGCAGGCAGGCAGGTGGTAGATCTTGGGGTGGCGTGGTGAGTGGTTCGGATCCCCCGCTGTGCCCGGTCTGTGATCAAACACGGCCCGCGCTCTGCGGAGAGGGCGGGGGTGGTCGGGGAGATGTGGAAATAACCTTCAATTGTGGGCAAAAGAGGAACTATTTTTAAAAGGAGATGGCACATAACGTCTGTTTGAAACGTGGTAGCACGAGGTTCTTGTTTGTAGCATCCCAACCCCTTTTGAAGAGAAACATCCCAGCCCCCCCCCCCCCTCCCAAATTGGTGATCTTGTGTGCTGCTCCCCCTCTGTGTAATTCCTCCCAATGACAAGGTTGTCCAAGGGTCCTTCCCCACTGAGCTCCTCAAAAGAGAGAGAGAGAGAGAGAGAGAGAGAGAGAGAGAGAGAGAGAGAGAGAGAGAGAGAGAGATAGAGAGTGATAGATAGAAAGAGAGACAGAGAGCAGAGAGAGAGTGATAGAGAGAGAGAAAAAGAGAGAGAGAGAAAAGAGAGATTAATGCATTAAATTTAACAAGGGAAGACACAATGGAAAGAAACAGCATTTCAAGACAATAGAACAATAGAAACGTAAGTGTATTTTTTAAATTATTTTTTAAAAATAAGAACAGATTGGATTTTGCAAGCAGCCTCTGCTAGGCTGCACATGTTTAATGCAAGTTTAACATCAAGAAAACAGGCTTTGGCCGCAAATGGAAAGCAATTACACCACAGACAATGGGGTTATCATATCCCACAATGACCAAATTCAAGCGATACAGCTGAGCAACAGGAGATAGGCAATAAGATGAATCGATGTGC